>CM075983.1:50798225-50916169 GCA_038087875.1 Malacoraja senta | reverse complement strand
CAATGCAAGGAGCATTCGTAATAAGGTGGATGAGTTGAACGTGCAGATAGCAATTAATGATTATGATATAGTTGGGATCACGGAGACATGGCTCCAGGGTGACCAAGGCTGGGAGCTGAACATCCAGGGATATTCAATATTCAGGAGGGATAGAGAGAAAGGAAAAGGAGGTGGGGTAGCGTTGCTGGTTAGAGAGGAGATTAACGCAGTGGAAAGGAAGGACATTAGCTTGGAGGATGTGGAATCGGTATGGGTAGAGCTGCGAAACACTAAGGGGCAGAAAACGCTGGTGGGTGTTGTGTACAGGCCACCTAGCAGTAGTAGCGAAGTTGGGGATGGCATCAAACAGGAAATTAGAAATGCGTGCAACAAAGGCAAAACAGTTATAATGGGTGACTTCAATCTACATATAGATTGGATGAATCAAATTGGCATGGGTGCTGAGGAAGAGGATTTCTTGGAATGTATGAGGGATAGTTATCTAAACCAACATGTAGAGGAACCAACGAGAGAGCAGGCTATTCTAGACTGGGTATTGAGTAATGAGGAAGGGTTAGTTAGCAGTCTTGTTGTGCGTGCCCTTGGGCAAGAGTGACCATAATATGGTTGAGTTCTTCATTAGGATGGAGAGTGACATTGTTAATTCAGAAAGAACGGTTCTGAACATAAAGAAAGGTAACTTTGAGGGTATGAGACGTGAATTGGCCAAGATTGACTGGCAATTAGTTCTAAAAGGGTTGACGGTGGATATGCAATGGAAGGCATTTAAAGACTGCATGGATGAACTTCAAAAATTGTTCATCCCAGTTTGGCAAAAGAATAAATCAGGGAAGGTAGTGCATCCGTGGATAACAAGGGAAATCAGAGATAGTATCAAAGCAAAAGATGATGCGTACAAATTAGCCAGTAAAAGCAGCATACCAGAGGACTGAGAGAAATTCAGAGACCAGCAGAGGAGGACAAAGGGCTTAATTAGGAAAGGGAAAATAGATTATAAAAGGAAACTGGCAGGGAACATAAAAACTGACTGCAAAAGTTGTTATAGATATGTGAAGAGAAAGAGATTAGTTAAAACAAATGTAGGTCCCTTGCAGTCAGAAACAGGTGAATTGATCATGGGGAACAAGGATATGGCGGACCAATTGAATAACTACTTTGGTTCCGTCTTCACTAAGGAAGTCGTAAATAATCTGCCGGAAATAGCAGGGGGCCGCGGGTCAAAGGAGATGGAGGAACTGAGTGAAATCCAGGTTAGTCGGGAAGTGGTGTTGGGTAAATTGAATGGATTAAAGGCCGATAAATCACCAGGGCCAGATAGGCTGCATCCCAGAGTACTTAAGGAAGTAGCTCCAGAAATAGTGGATGCATTAGTGATAATTTTTCAAAACTCTTTAGATTCTGGAGTAGTTCCTGAGGATTGGAGGGTAGCAAACGTAACCCCACTTTTTAAGAAGGGAGGGAGAGAGAAAATGGGGAATTACAGACCAGTTAGTCTAACATCGGTAGTGGGGAAACTGCTAGAGTCAGTTATTAAAGATGGGATAGCAGCACATTTGGAAAGTGGTGAAATCATTGGACAAAGTCAGCATGGATTTACGAAAGGTAAATCGTGTCTGACGAATCTTATAGAATTTTTCGAGGATGTAACTAGTAGAGTGGATAGGGGAGAACCAGTGGATGTGTTGTATCTGGACTTTCAGAAGGCTTTCGACAAGGTACCACATAAGAGATTAGGATACAAACTTAAATCACACGGTATTGGGGGTTCAGTATTGATGTGGATAGAGAACTGGCTGGCAAACAGGAAGCAAAGGGTAGGAGTAAACGGGTCCTTTTCACAATGGCAGGCAGTGACTAGTGGGGTACCGCAAGGCTCAGTGCTGGGACCCCAGCTATTTACAATTTATATTAATCATCTGGACGAGGGAATTGAAAGCAACATCTCCAAGTTTGCGGATGACACTAAGCTGGGGGGCAGTGTTAGCTGTGAGGAGGATGCTAGGAGACTGCAAGGTGACTTGGATAGGCTGGGTGAGTGGGCAAATGTTTGGCAGATGCAGTATAATGTGGATAAATGTGAGGTTATCCACTTTGGTGGCAAAAACGGGAAGGCAGACTATTATCTAAATGGTGGCCGATTAGGAAATGGGGACTTGCAGCGAGACCTGGGTGTTATGGTACACCAGTCATTGAAAGTAGGCATGCAGGTGCAGCAGGCAGTGAAGAAAGCGAATGGTATGTTGGCCTTCATAGCAAGAGGATTTGAGTATAGGAGCAGGGATGTTCTACTGCAGTTGTACAGGGTCTTGGTGAGACCACACCTGGAGTATTGCGTACAGTTTTGGTCTCCAAATCTGAGGAAGGACATTATAGCCATAGAGGGAGTGCAAAGAAGGTTCACCAGACTGATTCCTGGGATGTCAGGACTTTCATATGAAGAAAGACTGGATAGACTTGGCTTATACTCGCTAGAATTTAGGAAATTGAGAGGGGATCTTATAGAAACGTACAAAATTCTTATGGGGTTGGACAGGCTAGATGCAGGAAGATTGTTCCCAATGTTGGGGAAGTCCAGGACAAGGGGTCACAGCTTAAGGATAAGGGGGAAATCCTTTAAGACCGAGATGAGGAAAAACTTTTTCACACAGAGAGTGGTGAATCTCTGGAACTCTCTGCCACAGAGGGTAGTTGAGGCCAGTTCATTGGCTATATTTAAGAGGGAGTTAGATGGGGCCCTTGTGGCTAAAGGGATCAGGGGGTATGGAGAGAAGGCAGGTACGGGATACTGAGTTGGATGATCAGCCATGATCATATTGAATGGCGGTGCAGGCTCGAGGGGCCGAATGGCCTACTCCTGCACCTATTTTCTATGTATCTCTGTATCTATGTAACCACCTGATAGGGACTGCTATACCGAGCCTGTAGACTGGAACCAGGAATAGGCAACAACACCAGGACCCTGTCACCTGGAGAAAAATTCCTACTAGATGCCTTCCTGTCGAACCACTTCATTACCTGACCAAAAACCTTCGACATGAAGTTGGAACCTTGGTCACTCTGCACCACCTTGGGCAAACCGAAGAACGAAAAAAACTTAGTGAGAGACTTCACAATGGTAGGGGCAGTAATTCTACGCAAAGGGACCACCTCCGGAAAGCAGGAAGACGCACACATAATTGTCAATAAAACTTGTTGCCCACCTTTGTCTGAGGTAGAGGACCCACACAATCAACTAGAATTCGCTCAAACGGCTCACCGACCACAGGGATTGGATATAACGGCGCAGGAACAATCGATTGGTTCGGCTTTCCTGCCACCTGGCAAAAGTGACAACACCTGCACTGGTGTTTCACGTCCTTTTTCAACCCTGGCCAAAAAAAAATTCCGTAAGATACGGTCATACGTCTTATTGACCCCCAAATGTCCACCCAGAGGACCATCATGAGCCAAACTGAGTATCTCGTCCCTATACCGACGAGGTATCACAATCTGATCAACCACGCTCCAATTATCATGCCCAGATACATCCAAGGGAGACCACTTTCGCATCAGTAAGCCCTCCTTTAGAAAATACCCCTTTGCTGTGGAATCCATATCCCCCTCAGGCACCGCGCGGTCGACCAGCTCAGATAAACCTGGATCACTCTTTTGCTCCTCAACCAGCCGGTCACGTGACAGCGACACCGGCACATTTCCAGACACTATCCCCTCTTGAGATGTAGAAACACCCTTCAACACACAGGATCCCTCATCCTGATCCCCCAAAATGCTCTCACTCAGGTCCACTACATCCTCACACTTCGCCTGGCTCTTAGCCATAGCCCTCGTGACAGCACAAGCTGCGAAGACTTTCGGATGCTGAATAGCCAATCTATCAGGACTGTGTACCATCGGCACAGCCGTCACCTCAGGAGTAACTAAAACTTTACCTCCTGCCAAGTCATTACCCAATATTACTGAAACTCCCTCAACGGGAAAACACGGCCGTAACCCAATAGTTACCCGGCCTGAAACCAACTGGGACTCGAGACTCACGGTATGCAAAGGCACTACCATGCCATCCATCCCGAATCCTACCACAGGGACACTTGACCCAACCGACGATTCCCCAGAAAACGGCAGTACACTATCCAATATAAAAGACTGAGTAGCACCAGTATCACGCAAGATGGATACTGGAACTCTCTCACCCCCATCCTTCAGAGAAACAAACCCATTATTGATGAACGCAGATAAATCCCTACATTCCTCAGACTCAGGCACCCCAGGTACCACAGGTGCCTTCTGTGTACCCACCAAAACCACAGTCTTTGCATTTTTCTGCTTCAGAACGGGACACGCCTTTAAAATGTGCCCTTTCCCTTTACAATAGAAGCACACAGTACCTTCGTTAGTCCTCCAATTTCCGTCAACCTTATCAGCTCGGACTTCCCCCGGTATCACCGTGCTGCCACTTGCAGGCTCAGAAACACCTTTGACACTGCCACCGACGACACCACCACGATCAACCGGCCGTGCACCAAAACTATAGGAGCGCCCAACAAAATCAGTTTTATGAGTCAATACATACTCATCTGCCAACACCGCGGCCTTAGACACTTCATTCACCTTCTGCTCATTAAGGTAAGTAGTAACCCTCTCAGGGAGACAGTTCTTAAAGTCTTCCATAATGATCAAGGACTTTAACTGGACAAAATCTTTTACCCCCTGAGAAGCACACCAGCGTTCAAACAGAGCCTCCTTTTCACGAGCAAATTCAACATAAGTCTGACTATCAAACTTCCTAAAGCGCCGTAATTTCTGCCGGTACGCCTCTGGAACCAACTCATACGCTCTGAGGATGGCAGATTTCACAAACTCGTAGTCCAGACTGCTTTCACCCGACAAAGACGAGTACACCTCCCGTGCTTTACCCACAAGGACACACTGCAATAGCAAGGTCCACACTTCCCTAGGCCACTTCAAGGACAAAGCCAACCGTTCAAACACTGTGAAAAACGTGTCCACATCCTTCTCACTAAAGGGGGGAACCAGGCGGATGTTCTTGCTCATATCAAACTCCCGTTCCCTAGAAGGAACCCGGGAGGCATCCAATTCCAACTCACGCAGCCTAATCTCTGCTCTTTTGGTCTCAAGAACCCTTTTGGTTTCCTCCTCAAGCTCAAGCCGTTTCATTTCAAGAACATGAGCATGCATGAGTTCATCCTTTTGTAAGGCGAATGCCATTCTCTGTGACTCAAGCTCCATCTCCCTCAGTTTAATGGCGGCCTCCCATGTTCTGAACTGGCTGTATAGATTTATGACTGTCAGGACTACTAGGCAACACCTCTTGGGCAACCAAAGCAGTCCATAACAACGTCTTAATTGACTTTTTGTTTGCCTGTTCATTAATAGCAACGCCATATTTATCTGCAAGCAACACTAAATTTTCCTTAGTACATTGATGAAACATCTCTAGGCTAGGAGTCTCAACAAACTCTTCCACCTTAAATTCCATTTCAAATGTAGCTCCAAACCACCAGCTAAACCCTGGGCACCAATACTACCACAAACAGAGAAGAAAAATTTCCCTCACAACACACAGACTTCCTCAGTCACCTGAAGCCTACCAAAAAAAACCCCAAAAACGTCTAGGGTCCTCAAAACTTAGGACGAGCCCCCATTTTGTTACGACTCCCGAAAGCAGGTAATCCAGAGCCGCGTAACATAGTTCAAAAACCAGGTTTAATTTCAAAAATAGTTTAATTATTCAAAAACACACCAAAACCCAAACCTGATTCAAACAACCCATACAAGGATATGAATGGACTAACAAACAACTTAAAAGTGCTCAGGCCAGCCACGCGATGGGCCGTCGAACCTGAGACTCTAAACCTGCCTAAAAGAAATCTAACCCTGAAACATAATACCGAAAACTTCTAAGGACAGCCCTTGTCCGTCCCAATTCAATACTTGGTACTACGCAATGTTGAAATTACACAACGTTCTATGCCATGTGGCCAGGACTTCCACAGCTCACACCAGCAATAGCTCACGAGGCAGGGTCGTCGGGAAAGAGAGAGAATTCTGGGAGATTCTGGTATTTATGTGGACCTAACAATGCGCCTAACAATGACTAAGCCAGTTCCGAATCCATACATTCAAATCATCGTAAATCCCATACAACTTAATCTCTGGATCAACTTACCAAGTAATGGAAATCTCACCTTCCTGTAATGGGGCGACCAGAACTGCACACAATACTCCAAATGCAGCCTTACCAAAGTCCTATGAAACTGCAACATGACTTCCTCATTCTTGTATGCAATGCCCTGACCGATGCTGGCTAGTGGTCACCCGTTCCCTTTCTGTCCGCTTAACTTTTACCCGCTATATGGCCAACTCACTGTACGTCCTATTCCTGCCAACTACAGCGCCAAACCTTTTCTTTCATGACTGATGTAAGATTATTAGTTAGAGTGTGTAAGGAGATGAACATGGAACATAGTGTAGATCAGTACAGCACAGGAATAGGCCCTTTGGCTCACAAGGTCCACATGATGCCAAGACCAAAGATAGACACAAAATGCTGGAGTAATGGTGGCACGGTGGCGCAGCGGTAGAGTTGCTGCCTAACAGCGTTTCAGCGCCAGAGACCCGGATTCGATCCCGACTCTGGGTGCTGTCTGTCGGGAGATTGTACTTTCTCCCCATGACCGCGTGAGTTTTCTCCGAGATCTTTGGTTTTCTCCCACACTCCAAAGACGTACAGGTTTGTAGGTTAATTGGCTTGGTATAAGTGTAAATTGGCCCTAGTGTGTAGGACAGTGTTAATGTGCGGGGATCGCTGGTCGGCGCGGACTTGGTGGGTTGAAGGGCCTGTTTCTGCGCTGTATCTCTAAACTAAACTAAACTAAACTCAGCGGGTCAGGCAGCATCTCTGGAGAAAAGGAACAGGTGACGTTTCAGTCGAGACACTTTTTTAGACACAACCCGACATGTCACCTATTCCTTTTCTCCAGAGATGCTGCATGGCCCGCTGAGTTACTCCAGAATTTTGGTCTATCTTAGGTGTAAACCAGCATCTGCAGTTCCTTCCTACATTGATTACAAGACTAACTCTCCTCTGCCTACACATGATCCATATCCCTCCATTCCTTCCATATCAATGTGCTGTTCCAAAAGCTGATTAATGCCACTCTTATCAGCATCCACCACCACCCCTGGCAGCACCTTTCAAGTATTTACCAACACTGTGTAAAAGAACCAGCCCCAAACAGCCACTTTAAACTTTGTCCCTCTTACCTTAAACTTATGCCTTCTCGTTTCAGATAATTCCATACTGAGAAAAAGGTTCCGACTGTCTGCCATATCTATGCCTCTCTTATACCAGATTGCAATGAAGCCATCTTTTACATGTGGTCATTCTTGCAATGTATGAAACACAACGGCAAGTCTGTATGCAGCGATCTAATACCGACTGAAGATTATAGCTTGTTCAGGACTTCATAATTAATGCCCCTGGTCCTCATCAAAATAATGGTGATGCCTCAGCTTAACCATGAGAAAGAATCTTACAGAGCATAGAACAGCACAGCACAGGAATGGGCCATTCAGCCCACGATATTTATGCTGAACTGATCTCATCTGCCTGTACATGATACATATCCTTCTATTCTCTGTACTTCCATGTGCCTATTGAAAAGCTTCTCAAACGCCCCTATCGTATCTGCCTCCGCCACCACTCCAGGCATTGCTTTCCTGCACCCCACCACCATCTGTGTAAAATATCGTGCCCCGCACATCTCCATTCAACTTTCCCCCTCTCACCTTAACTTTTATGCCCTCTAGTGTTGGACATTTCCAACCAAGGAAAATGGTTCTGTCTACCCTATCTATGCCTGTCACCATTTTATATACTTCAATCAAGTCTCCCCTCAACCCCTGAAGTTCCAGAAAAAACAATCCAAGTCTGTCCAACCTCTCCCTGTTGCTGAAACCCTCTTATCCAGGCAGCAATCTGGCAAACCTCCTCTGCACCCTGTCCAAAGATTCCACATCTTTCCTGTAATGGGGCGACCAGCATGGAATACTCCAAATGCGCCCTAACCATAGTCCTATAGAGCTTCATCATGACTTCCTGGCTCTTATATTCAATGCCCCTAGCAATGCAAGTATACCATATGCTTTCTTTAACAACCTATCTACTTTTGCTGCCACCTTCAGTGAGCTATGAACTTGGACTCCAAGATCCTTCTGCACATCAATGTTGTTAAGGGTCTTGCCTGTGACTGTATACTCTCTCCTCACATTCAAGCACCTAAAGTGCAACATCTCACACTTGCCTGGGTTAAACTCCATCTGCCATTTCACTGCACATTCTGCAGCTGATCAATATCCCGCTGTATCTTCTGAAAGCCTTCCTTCAGTTTTCATGTCGTCAGAAAACTTACTCACCAACCCATTTACATTTACGTATAAGTCATTTATTTATATATCACAAACAGCAGAGGTCACAGCACAGATCCCTGTGGAGCTCCACTGGTCACAGACCTCCTGCCAAACTATCTACCTTCCACTACAACCCTCTGTCATCTATGACTAAGCCAGTTCCGAATCCATACATTCAAATCATCGTAAATCCCATACAACTTAATCTCTGGATCAACCTACCAAGTAATGGGAATCTCACCTTCCTGTAATGGGGCGACCAGAACTGCGCACAATACTCCAAATGCTGCCTAACCAAAGTGCTATGAAACTGCAACATGACTTCCTCATCCATGTATGCAATGCCCTGACCGATGAAGGCAAGCTTTATCAAACGCCTTCTTTACCAATCTTTCTGATTGTGTTGCTTTGGTTCTTGACTTTGCTGCACAACACATTCCCTTCTACACTGCATTGCCATGTTAAATGCACTGCTCCATTAATGATCTGCAGTGCAGACTCTTCCAGAGTAGTTCTGCATTACCCGTCTGGGACTACAGTAACCATATAACCTTGCCATTATGTCACAATGCTTTTAGCATCTCCTGAATTGTGGATAGTTGTAGAGCAGGAACATTAAGATGATTAGCAGGCAAGGAAGAGAAACTGCAGATTAAAAATGATCCATTTATTCTGCGTCTCCCTTTTGTGTTAGTTAGTCGACCCTCTTTCTACGCTAATGTGTTATCCCAATGCCTTGTGGTATCGTCAGTAACTCACTGTGGAAATCTCACCTGCCCAGTAAGCTCTAAATCACGCAGGTTGCCAGGAACCGAGTGGCAGCTGGTGGTGCTAAGTCCAGCAACAGCAGGTGGTCACCACAATATTCTTGCTCTTGCTTCACTGCTGGGATGAGTTACAGTTCTTGACTATTAAAAGGACAAGGACAGAAGGTGAGGGTTATAGAGTCGTACAGAATTAAAACCATTCGTCCATTGCAGCCAAAATGCCCATCTCTGCTAGTGCCATTTGCCTGCATTTGACCCTCTAAACCTTTCCTATCTGCACCATGGACCTGCACTTTAACCACTTCCTCTGGCAGCTCGTTCCATCAACATACCACCTCTGTGCGAAAACATTTCTCCTCGGGTTCCTATTAAATCTTTCAATTTTCATCATAAACCTATGTCTTCTAGATCCTGATTCCTCAACTCTGGGAAAACCGCTGTGTGGATTCACTCTATTTATGCCCCTCATGATCACATACCCCTCTGCATGATGACTTCTCACTATCCTGTGCTCCAAGGAATAAAGTCCCAGCCTGCCCAACTACACTCGATACATCTCTTATGTCCTGAATTATTGTGGGCAGCATTATCATGTCCATGGCAATGAGGTGAAGTAAGTGCACCTTATTCCCTTTGGTTTCCTGCCAACTATATTGCGCTACCTTCCTTTGATGACAGATGCAAGGTTATGAGTGAGTGTTACTCAGTGCATTAGGCAATGTGATTATCGTAGTGTCTTGTCATCGTGAGGTTTATGTATAAAACTTATAGCTGTGCTAAATCTTGAAAGCTCTGGTGTAGAGTTGAATATTGATAGGTGGTGGGTGAGTGATGGGGGCATGGGACATTGAGGTATGTATCAGGCTACTCAGAAGGTTGATGAATTCACTGCCCATGGCCACTTGAGGGAAGGGTTATGGTGAGAAGGCAGGAGAATGGGGTTAGGAAGATAGATCAGTAGTGTAGACTTATCGGGCCGAATGGCCTAATTCTGATCCTATCACGTGACCTTATAACTGTGAACATGTTGTCACACAATATCCAGGTGTCTGGCACTTGGCTCCAGGGTATTAACCTCTTCTACTCTTTCTCATTTGGCATCACATTGAGTGCATGTGGGAGATAGTCTTTACCCACTTGACAGTTCCCATCTCCCTTCCCATTATGTTCACTACAGGCCCTCCAGTGTAGAAATGCAAAAGCATGGAGCATGCTTCCCCCTATTTGACCAAGTCACATTTTACTTCGGAGTCACGTGAGTGACTACATGAAGAACCCCGCCAGAGTGCCTGCGCGTCATTTTACGTCAGACGCCTTAACGCAAACGGACGCGAGGAGCAGAGCTCCTCTAGTGGAATTGTAGTTTTTCAACTACAAGGTAAGTAGAAACTTTTTTCAAGTATCCGGGTCCGTTTACTGTGGGTCTGTGGGGATTTTTTCCACAGACGCCATGGAAAAAACGGGCAAGGGGAAGAGGCGAGCGACTCAGCCGACAGAAAGTCGGGAGATTGCGGTTAGCGGCCGACCGCCTCTAACCCCGGTACAGTCGCCAGCCGCGAGCGTAGCGACTGCGGACCTGGGGCTGGTGAGAACACAGTCAGCGCCTGTCGGGCGCAAGGCCAAGTTTAAATCCAGACGGCCCACGGACGAGGAGTCCCAGGCAATGGAAGTAGCTCCAGGGCTAGATACCGCTTTTGAGCGGATTGCCCAGATGGAAAGCCTTGTACATAGGCTGTTGGAGCGAAGCACACTCAGGGAGGAGTGTAGTGAAACCCAAGCTGCTGAAAGCAGCTCAACAGCTCCTGGTACAGGGCTGATGGAATGCACCCTCAGGGATGAGGAGCGTGCCACGGGTCATGAGAGTTCAGACCCCGACTCTGACGGTGAGGCTGTACAAGGCGAAGAACGGCAGCTGGCAGATGTTCCACCCCTGAGAGTATGATTCGCTGCCCCATCAGGGTCAGGAGAGCCATTAGGAGAAGAATTGGCCTCCCTAATAAATTACTTGGTTTCCCATCAGCTGGAACAGCTGGAGATGGATGAGACTGCAAGAAAGCATGAGACCCCAAGTAACTGTGTGTTACTGAAAGCACCAGCAGTGAATCAAATCATCTGGAATCAGTTGAGTATGACTATGAGAACTCAAGAAGTGAAATTGCAGAGAATATTAAAGCTGCTGGGTTCTGGAATAACTGCTTTTGCCAGAATAAAAGCCAAGAGATGATGGAGTTGCATTAGGAAGCACTGGGGTTGCCATGCAGCACCCACTTCGAGATCAATTGTCTGAGGAAGGGTGCTATACGGCCTACTATGAATCCTAAATTCGCAGCACTCTGCAAACCAAGTAATATCCAATTACCCAACTTACTCTTTGGAGAGGATCTCGGGAGACGTATTAAAGAGTTGGAAGATGAAGCGAAAACAGGATTGATGAAAACACCGATGGTTGTAAAGTCTGTAAAGAGGAGGTATCCTTTCAGACGTCATACGGATCCTGGACCAGGACCAAGTCGCTCATCAACGCAGGGACGTAGCTGGCGGCCTGCAGCGGGAGCAAGAACCAGTGGGGGTGCTTCCGGGAGAACCCAGTGACCTCAGGGTACTCAAATGACTCAAGAGGTAGGTGGACCTGGTTCTCATGGGAACATACTAACGGGATTAACTCCAAAAGTTGGAGGCAGATTACATCTCTTCTATAACAATTGGAAGAAGATTACTTCAGATCCGGTAATTCTGAATAGTATACAAGGATTTCGAATTGAATTCAATCCAAATTATGATTTGCCTGTCCAGCATGTTCCTAGCAGAACTCTCCACTTTGCACAAAAAGAAGTGATGGAGGTTCAAGCTGCACTTGAAACCCTATATATAAAAGGTGTTATTGAAGAATCAGTCTACCAAATTCACCAATTTGTGTCAAATGTATTCCCTCGATCAAAAAAGGATGGAGGATGTAGGATTATTCTAGACTTGACAAGTCTGAATCCTTTTGTTCAATTTAGACATTTTAAAATGGAGACATTTGTGACTGCCAAACAACTTATTTCAGAAGCATGTTATATGGCAACTATAGATTAAAAAGATGCATATTATTCAGTGTCTGTTCACTCGGAAGATAGGAAGTATCTTAAATTTACATGGATGAACCAGTTATGGCAGTTCAAAGCCCTGCCTAATGGGTTAACGTCCGCTCCCAGAATATTCACAAAATTGTTAAAACCAATTCTGGGGTTGCTGAGAAGCCAGGGACATGTACTAATGGCATACTTGGATGATGTCCTGATTATAGGAAGGACAAAAGAGTCAACAGAAGCATCTGTTGCAGTTGTGAAATCAACTTTTGAAAGTTTTTGGTTTCTAATTCATCCAAAGAAATCAAGGTTAACACCATGTACCTCGATTGATTATTTGGGGTTCACAATTGATTCAGTTCAAATGAAAATTACTTTGCCCAGGGAAAAAAGGGCGGAGTTGATTAAAGATTGCAGTAATCTGTTAAACGAGCAAAAACCCTCAATCAGACAGGTGGCTCGAGTACTGGGAAAGTTAGTAGCAGCATTCCCAGCAGTCCAATATGGACCATTACATTATCAACAGCTGCAGAGAGTTAAAGAACAGGCCCTGAGAATGCATGCTGGTCATTTTGATAGAACCATGCAACTAACAACAAATGCTGTTTCTGATCTGTAGTGGTGGATTCTACATGTCTCAAGCAGTTCCAGCAAAGTGCTGATGGAACAACCTTCCATGATATTACAAACTGATGCCAGTGCACTAGGATGGGGTGCAACTGACTTAGCATCTAGCTGCGGAGGCAGATGGAATCAGGAAGAGTCATTGCGGTGGTCTGCGGCGTTTGGCCGTTTCTGGCCGTGAATCGATCTTCGGCCTTCACTGCTAGCTGCTAGAACCCTGCACGTTGCCCGGAGAGGACGCTGGCGTTGACTGTTCGCCGCTTCTCCGCCCGCCATTCTCCCCCCCCTCACCTGTCTGTTACCTGTTACCTGGCTGTCCACCATCGACGCTGGACACCTCCCTGCAGCAACGAAGCTGGATCCTTTCTGTACCCACACCCGCACCCGCACCCTGGACAGCCTCTCTGCACCTGCGCCGCTGGACGGCTCCTGCACCTGCGTTGCTGGACGGCCCCTGCACCTGCGTTGCTGGACGGCCTCTCTGCACCTGCACTGCTGGACGCCTCGCTGCACCTGCACTGCTGGATGGCCTCTTTGCTCCCTCACTGCTGGACAACTCGCTGCACCCGCTCTATTGGACGGCCTCTCTGCTCCCTCACCGCTGGATATTCTCTCCACCTGCACCGCTGGACGCCTCTCTGCACCCGCACCGCTGGACGGCCTCTCTGCACCCTCGCTGCTGGACACCCCTCTTCGCCTTCTCTGTTCGACACCTCTCTGCGCTCTCACCGCTGGACAACCTCTTTGCTGCTTCCTGCAGTTGCTCGGGCTCCTCAACATGCTCAAATATTCGGCTCTGCGGCTGACTGGTCTCTTCATCAATTACATCCCATCCTGCATCCCAGTCATTAAACAGTTTGGACTTCTGCGTCGACCCCGTTACATCCACAGAGGCTCTCGACACAAGCTTGTTTGCTTCAGCCACGGACATTCCATTCCATCCATCTGCTCACTACCATGCTCTGCCGCACCTCAACCGTGTCACCCCCCATCCCAGCTGACCACATGCAATGTCAACTGGGACAACCTCAGTTCTCTCCAGCCTGCCCCCATCCCTCCACCGTCTCACAATGCCTACTTTGCCCTCCTCAACACCCGGTCGCTCAACTACAAAGCACTTGCCCTCCATGAACTAATCCTTGACAACACTCTTGACTTCCTTCTGCTCACTGAAACCTGGCAACAACCCAATGTCTTCTTCTCCCTCAATCAAGCATCCCCATCTGGGTTTAATTATATCTCCAAACCCCGCCCCTCCCGCCATGGAGGCGGCCTCGCTGTTATTTTCAACCAGAACTTTCCGATCGCTGAACTCACCCTCCCCCCAGTAGCATCATTTGAATTCCTCTCCTTCAAAGCCCTTTCCTCCATGACAGTCATCCTCATTTACCGGCCACCTAAACCAAACCCCTCCTTCCTATCTGACTTCACTGAACTCCTCACACTTGCCTCATCTCTCTCCCCACGTCTGCTGCTACTTGGTGACTTAAATATTCATATGGACTCCCCCACCTGCAAGCTCGCATCTGAATTCGCTTTTTTACTTGACAACTTCTCTCTCACTCAGCACGTCACCTTTCCCACTCATGACAAAGGTCACATCCTTGACCTGGTCTGCTCCACAAATCAACCGGTACTCGACCTCCATCCATGCCTCTTCCCCCTCTCTGATCATAAGCTTATACGGTTCACCATCCCTTCTCCGACACCTCGCCCCCGCTTCCTCCGAAAAATCACCTTCCGTAATCTAAAATCCATCGACCCCCACCATCTCTCTGACCTGCTCTCCACCACTCTCCCCCTGGACTCAACCCACATCTCACCTGATGATCTCACAAACCATCTCAATTCCACCTTGTCTACCTCCCTTAACACTCTGGCCCCCCTCAAAACAAGAACCGTAACTTTTTAATAAATCTTCACCCTGGCACTTCGTAAGCTGAAACAGACGGGTCACAGACTTGAACGACTCATAAAGAAATCACCTCTCACAGTCCACCATGAAGCTTACAAACTCCACCTCACTACCTACAAAGATGCCCTCATTGATGCTAAATCTGCCTACCTCTCCTCCATATTCACCGACCCCTGCCTAAACCACAGAATCCTCTTCTCCACAGTGTGCAACCTCCTCAAGCCTCGAGCCAACACTCTCCCTACCTCCACTCCGGATCTCTGCAACTCATTCCTCCACTTTTTTGCTGACAAAATCAGCACCATCTATCAATCTTTATCCCCTGTACCTGACTCCCCAGCATCCACTCCACCACCTACCAAGGCCCCTCCTTCCAACATCTCCACTGACCTCCTTACCCCTCCTCCACACTGCTTCCTCTCCCAGTTTGACCCGGTCACCCCTACTGAAATCTCCAAACTCATCAGCTCTTCCAAACCCACTACCTGCTCCCTCGACCCTCTCCCCACTCCCCTGCTGAAATCCTGCCTCCCCGCTCTCTGCCCCTACCTCACTAATCTCTTCAACTCCTCATTGTCCCAAGGAATTGTCCCCTCTGCTTTCAAAACTGCTGCTGTCACACCAATCTTAAAGAAACCTGGTCTTGATCCCTCCTCTCTCATTAACTACTGCCCTATCTCAAACCTCCCCTTTCTTTCAAAAACCCTGGAGCGTATCGTCGCGTCACAACTTCATTCCCACCTACTCGCGTATAACCTATTCGAACCCCTCCAATCTGGCTTTCGCCCCCTCCATAGCGCAGAAACTGCTCTCCTCAAAGTCCTCAACGACCTCCTCACCTCTGCTGATACTGGTTCCATCAACATCCTCATCCTCCTCGACCTGAGTGCAGCCTTCGATACCGTGAACCATAACATCCTGCTTACCAGACTAAAAGACCTTGGCATTGAAGGTTCTGCACTCAGCTGGCTCCGTTCCTACCTTTCCAACCGATCCCACTTCATCTCTCTCCATAACCACACCTCTGCCACAGCCACTGTCACTCAAGGCGTTCCCCAAGGCTCCGTTCTCGGTCCCCTCCTCTTCATCATCTACATCCTCCCCCTTGGTCATATACTCCGTCACTTCAACCTGGACTTCCACTGCTATACTGATGACACCCAGATCTATCTCAGCACCAAGTCCCCCCACCACCCCCCTCTCTCCCATATCAACTCCTGCCTGTCAGCCATCAAATCTTGGATGCAACTCAACTTCCTTAAATTAAACAGTAACAAAACAGAATTTCTCCTCATTGGCTCCAAATCAACACTTACCAAAATTAACAACCCCACTCTCACTATTGACGGCACCATTGTCTCCCCATCTCCTCAGGCCCGCAACCTTGGCGTGATCTTTGACTCAACCCTCTCCCTTGAACCTCACATCCGCCATGTTGTCAAAACATCATTTTTTCACCTCCGCAACATTGCCAAAATCAGACCCTCTCTCACACCCCCCGCTGCTGAAAGACTCATCCATGCCTTCATCTCCTCCCAACTGGACTACTGTAACTCTCTTCTCTTTGGCATTAATTCCAGCAACATCAACCGACTCCAACTGGTCCAGAATGCAGCCGCCCGACTCATCACCCACACCAAATCCTGGCACCACATCACCCCAGTTCTCAAAGAACTTCACTGGCTTCCCATCTCCCACCGGATCATCTACAAAACCCTGGTCCTCACCTACAAAGCCCTCAACCACTTGGCCCCCCCTTATCTCATTGACCTCCTCTCCCCCTACCAACCCTCACGGTCCCTCAGATCCACATCAGCCGGTCTCCTCTCCATTCCGAAATCCAACCTCTGCACTTTTGGAAACAGAGCCTTCTCCAGGGCAGCTCCCAGGCTCTGGAACTCCCTCCCACAACTGATCCGAAATTCTGAGTCCCTCACCATCCTCCAGTCCCGCCTCAAGACCCATCTCTTCACCTCTGCATACCCTTAGTCCCATGTCCCCCTCCCCTTTGCATCTCTGTCTTACTGTTCTATTTTGTTTTGTTTTTTGACTCTCAATGTAAAGCGACTTTGAGTCCTTGAAAAGCGCTATATAAATAAAATGTATTATTATTATTATTATTATTGTTACTGCAGACATGGGGAATTAACTATTTGGAGCTTTTAGGATGTTTCTATGGACTCCAAGCTTACTGTTCTAACACAACTAATCTGCATGTTCAAGTTCAAATTGATAACACAACAGCAGTTGCCTATATTAATCATATGGGTGGAATCAAGTTGGTGTCATGTGACTAAATGTCTAATCAAATTTGGTCTTGGTGTATTGAAAAGAACATTTGGATTTCAGCTATCCATCTACCAGGTAGATTGAATACGATAGCAGACACCAGGTCACGAAAGTTCCAGGATAATAAAGAATGGATGTTGAATCGAGAGGTATTCAATGACATAGTAATTAGATTTGGAATGCCAGACATCGACTTGTTCGCATCTAGACTGAATCATCAACTATCGAGATATGTGTCATGGGAACCAGATCCAGGAGCAGTGGCGATTGATGCTTTCTCGCTACGTTGGGGTGGTATGTTTTTATATATATTTCCACCTTTCTGCCTCATAAGCCGATCTTTGCTTAAAATCAGGCAAGATGCTGCTTCAGTGGTACTAGTAGTACCAGATTGGCCTACACAGCCATGGTATCCATTGATATTAGAATTAACGACACAAACGTTGATGAAAGTCCCAAAAAGAAGTAATCTATTGCTGCACCTTGTAACAGGGGAACAACATCCATTATATGATCGTTTGGATTTGTTGATTTGCAGGCTTTAAGAATGCCTTTTCTGGGACGAGGACTGTCTGCGCATACTGTGGACATGCTTACGGCAGCCTGGAGGAAGAGCACTCAAAAACAGTACCTTTCTTATATTAAGAAATGGGAAGATGTTCTGTGTACAAAGGAATGTGGAATATAGTACTGCAGATATTTCAAATGTTTTAGAATTTCTGTCAAAACTTTATTATGATGAAGGTTTGAGTTATAGTGCAATTAATTCAGCCAGAAGTGCATTGTCCTCATATTTGGTTCTGGATTCAGAAAGAAATCCAATTGGGTCGCACCCACTTGTTTCCAGACTGATGAAAGGAACCTTTAATTCCAAACCTCCAAAACCTAGGTACATGACAATCTGGGATGTAAGTGTGGTGCTGAAGCTACTTCGTGAATGGTCACCAAGTGTGTCTTTACCTTTGGCCAAGCTCAGTATGAAAGTAGTCATGCTTATGGCATTAATGACAGCACAACGAGTTCAAACACTTGGAAAATTACAAATCGACAGGATGGAAGTAACTGAAGACAAGGTTACATTCTATATCTATGACCTACTAAAGCAAAGTAGGCCAGGTGTGACAGGATTTAAAATTATGCTAGCAGCATATCCAAATGATCCTTGTCTCTGTATTAAGACATATTTGTTACAATACATTGAGGTCACAAAGGGCTTGAGAAATACGGAAACTGGGTTGTTGATCACACACAAGAAACCACACAAAAGAGTTTCAGTACAGACTATTTCCAGATGGTTAAAAGAAGTCTTAACAGCTGCTGGTATTAACACTGATGTTTTTACATCTCACTCGACTTGGGCAGCAGCAACGTCGGCAGCCAGGGCGAAAGACGTCCCCGTCGACCATATCCTCGCAGCCGCCGGGTGGTCCAATGAGTTGATATTTCAACAATTTTACCATCGGCCTATTGTTAATGCGGGATTGTTTGCAGAAACTATTTTAAGTTCTGTGTAAATTCCTCTGGTTTAAAGGGGATCTGATTAATTTTCATTATTAAAATAAAGGAATTACTGCATTTGTGGTACAAATGTTATTATTAATGCATTATTGATTATTCTCATTCCGAGTCAATCAATGCAGTGAGAAGCCGGGATTGATCTACGGCATGAAATCACAAAGCTTTAAAATCTTCACGTAGTCACTCACATGACTCCGAAGTAAAATAGTAAGATTAAACGAGAACTTGCCTAAGTTTGAAGTTTGATCTTTATTTTATGAGGAGTTACGTTGGTGATTACGTGCCAACCACGACCCAACCCTCTATCATAAAGGTCAGATGGAAGTTCTTGTATTACTCCTTTTATTATGATACTATATTACTTCGCTTGTTGTTTTTTGTGATTTCACACCGCTGCTTTGAAGATTGACGCGCAGGCGTTCTGGCGGGGTTCTTCACGTAATCACCAACGTAACCCCTCATAAAATAAAGATCAAACTTCAAACTGAGGCAAGTTCTCGTTTAATCTTACTATTCACTGCTAAACTGCCACAAACATCCAACACCAAAACAGATATATTTGAGAGATGCAGGCTGTATATATTTAGTTAATTCAAGATGGATTTGATGCACCTGGACATGTAATTCATCCCACCCCCACCTCCAGCCCCACAGATACACTCAGTTTAATAGCACAATTAATTGACACCTTAATTGTGATAATAAGTAGGCTGTACAATATGTTGATTCTGGCTGTACTTGGTTAACTGTGTAAAGGCATTTTAATTCTCATGTGGCATTGGGATTGGGTTTCTTGATTAAACATTTAGCTTGTGTATTTGTCAACATGTAGATAGCTTATTACTAAATATGAAGTTAGTTATTGTCCTATAGCATAAGTGTGTATAGGTAGTTCAGATACTACTTTGGCTTTGGCCGTGGTTTTCTTGGTTGAGCACTTATCCTGGTGCTATAGCACATGTACTTTGTGTTTTAATAGTAATTCTAGCCTTGAGGCCTAAAGCTGAATGCTACGACGTCATCTCAATGCAATAATATAAAAAGAGTTTTAACTTGACACAAATATAGCACCTTTCGCAACCAGAGAGTTACGAAGTGCATTACAATGAAGCACCCTTTAACCGTAGTCAGTCTTGTAAAAAACTGGGGAGATCTAAAAAAAAATGCCAACAACCGAGTGAGGTGGAGGAAATTTGTCAATGGCCTATGCTCCCTAGAGGAGCAAAGGGTTAAAGAAGAAGAAGAAATCTTGTAAAGTATGAAAAATAGCTTACAATTTGTATGCAGTGAACTGCTTCAAGCAAATGAACATTAGAATCAGTGATACAGACTGAAGATTAAATATCTTTCAGGATCGACTAGATAATGTAGTGGACTACGCAGATCCGATTTGCCTCCATTTGACCCTCTAAACTTTTCCTATCCATGTACCTGCATCCTAACCTTTTCCTCTGACAGCTTGTTGTACATAACCACCCTCCGTGTGAAAACAATTCCCCTCTGGTTCCTATTAAATCATTCCCCTCACTCCTTAAACCTATGCCCTCTCCATCTTGATTCCTGAAAGAAGGCTGCATGCTTTCACTTTGGCTATGCCCTTCATGATCCTGCACACCTCTGTAAGCTCAGCCCTCATTCTCCTGCGCTCCATGGGATAAAGTCCTTGCCCTCTATCTCAGTCCCTCGATTCCTAGCAACATTCTCGTGAATCCTTTCCACACTGTTTCCATGTTAATGGGCTGTGGTTGATGGAGTGGTTGAGAGGAGTGTTCATGCTTATGCCAGCTTATGCTTATGCAGTTTGTGCTTTTGAAGATGTTGTGAGCTGAGAAAAGAGGCTATTGCAGTCATCTTAAATGGCTGAGCTTCACCGCTAGCTGTGCCTGACATATTGTGTGCTCCACTATCATCTCCATGACAATGAAGTGATGCCAGTGCACCTCATGATCTCTGGATTCCTGCCAACTACTGTGCAGAACCTTTTCTTTCATGTGCCACCTCCTTCTCAATCTGAAGCTGCCTGAGCATATTTGTATTCTCCACACTGAACCCGCTGTCCTCCAAGTCCTTCCCCTCAGTGAATACAGATGAATGGCAGTCATTTAGTACCTCACCCACATCCATTGACGCGAAGCATAGATTTTCACCTTTATCTTTTGAGCAGTCGTACCTTCTCCCTGGTCACCCTCTTATTTTTAAATGTACAAGTAAAAAACCTTGAAATTTCCCTTCTGCAGTGTTGCCCTCTCCCAGCACTCAGCTTTAGAATGAGCCTAATGAGCTGTCTCTGATGAAGTTGGGATGCTAGATGATAATAATGGAACATGTTATTAAATTAAATCCACGTGCAACTATTCTGCAAACACAGGTGTTCCAATATTGTTCCAAACCATCTTTGTGGTGGAAGTTAGGAATACAAGAACTTATGATGTCTTTGTGAAGCATATTGTAGAATATCATAAATAATCCTCAGATGTCATTGCAACACTTCTCTTTCCATGTTTTCCCATTTTTAAAGTATTTGTTAAATAACTACTGTGTATGATTGTACCTAAATCAAAATCACCCGGGGATATTTGACAATAGGAGTGGATTGGAAAGACACTGATAGTTCACTCATTCCTTAGATTCAAGGCATTGCTGGTGCTGTAGAGGTCCTTTTGATCTTGCAGCATCTTGTGCTGAACCATCCTGTCCATAAATATTGATTCAAGATTAATTTGATACCACATTATTTAGATTCATTGCTTACCATAGCAACTGAAGTGTCATTACAAATTTCACACTCTAAAAAAGTATAATAGATATATTTATTCAGAGTCTACAAACACTTCCAGAAATGAAAAATGTTTAGTAACACAAGAACAAGAACATTCTTTCATCGTATGCTTTGCCCAAGGTTTTTATTTTTTCGTGGAAGAAATCTGCATTTCCTTTTACAGTATATTTGTTCTTTTTTTTTTTTTTTTTAGGGAAGCGCAGCGGCGCAGCTGTAGAGTTGCTGCCTTGCAGCGTCAGAGACCCAGGTTTGATCCTGACTACAGGTGCTGTATGTATGGAGTTTGTACATTCTCCCCATGACCGTGTGGGTTTTCTCTGGGAGTTCTGGATTCCTCCCACACTCCCAGACATGTATGTTTGTAGGTTAATTGGCTTCTGTTAATTGTCCTCAGTGCATAGGACAGAACCAATGTACGGGTGATTACTGGTCGATGTGGGTTCGGTGGGCCAAGGGTCCTGTTTCCACACTGTATCACTAAGCTAAGCAAAGCTAAGCACAGAATGAACCATGTTGAACATCCATCCTGAGTTACTCAGAGGGTTTCACGGTCTCATTGAGAATGGGGCAGCTGGGCTTGTATAATTTAGAAGGATGAGAGGGAATCTTATTGAAACATGTAAGATTATTAAGGGTTTGGACACGCTAGAGGCAGGAAACATTTTCCCGATGTTGGGGGAGTCCAGAACCAGGGGCCACAGTTTAAGAATAAGGGGTAAGCCATTTAGAACGGAGATGAGGAAAAACAGATAATTGTGAGTGTGGAATTCTCTGCCTCAGAAGGCAGTGGAGACCAATTCTCCAGATGGTTTCAAGAGAGAGTTTGATAGAGCTCTTAAAGATACCAGAGTCAGGGGATATGGCGAGAAGGCAGGAACGGGGTACTGATTGTGGATGATCAGCCATGATCACATTGAATGCCGGTGCTGGCTTGAAGGGCCAAATAGCCTACTCGTGCACCAATTGTCTATTGTCTATTGCAATAGTCTGGGAGTGAGCAGAGATGAAGGAGCATTGTCAGCTTTGAGTTAGCTCAGGGCCGTCTGCTCTCAGTGTAGGTGGTGCTATTCAGTTTTGGCAAAGTACTTTTGCATAATCTTTCACAGGATGGGAATGTCACTGAAAAGCTTTGTCAGATGTATTCCAAACAAGATGTGCAGATGATTATTGGAATGGCTTATTGAAAATAACTCACCCAGGGAGTTGGCAGCCAAGGTAAAGCTAGGTGTAAAACAAGAAACTGCAGAGGCAGGTTTACACAAAAGGACACAAAGTGTTGGAGTACGTCAGTGGGTCAGGCAGCATCTTTGGAGAGTATGGATAGGTGATGTAGACAAAAGTGCTGGAGAAACTCAGCGGGTGAGGCAGCATCTTTGGAGCGAAGGAAATAGGCAATGTTTCGGGCCGAAGGGTTTCGAAACGTTGCTTATTTCCTTCGCTCCATAGATGCTGCCGCACCCGCTGAGTTTCTCCAGCACTTTTGTCTACCTTAGATTTTCCATCATCTGCAGTTCCTTCTTGAACATGGATAGGTGATGTTTCGGGTTGCAGAGGGGTCCAGACCTGAAATGTCACCTATCCACGTTCTCCTGAGACGCTGCCTGACCCACTGACGTACTCCAACACTTTGTGTCCTTAAAGGTATGTGTATTCAGCAGGGGGGGGGGGAGAGATGGTGGGGAAAGCACAGAAAAATCAATTAATAAACTCATTCCTTACCTACCTCAGTGAAAGTAGTGGGCAGAAAACTGTATTTAATTCACCTGAGGACAGTGTAATACAGCTTCTTCTTTGCAATGTGTGGAGTGAATTACGAACTATGCTAAACTTGTAGTGTTTCATTTACTTACAAATCACATGTCAGTAGCCTCTTTGGTTATTATGAATGTGCTCTTACTCAAGTTATTGTCAGACTCTCATTCAAACTACGGCAAGTGTACAACCCAGCTTTGAGCAGTAACATGTTTCTAATCATAAAGGCACTAAGATGTTGACATGGAGGCTTGTTAATTTTAATGGGAAACTTTTTTATTTTTCATGGCAGCAAGGAAAAGGTGCATTATTCTACAAACCTAGTTTTGTTTCTCACAATTCCTCTCGACTAGAAGTGCCCAAATCTTGGAGTTTGTAAAGTCATTCTCAGGTTAGAGCTAAGACCTTATGGCAAAGATTGTCTTTGAGCACTTTAGTTTGCATAACATGTTGACTCGAGGAATATCGTTAGCATGCTTGGTGGCATCAGTTGTTCAAATTTCTACTTTGAATTCTGAATATTGCAAATCAACAGATTGAGACACACTGTAGCTTTAGTTAAGGAAGTTGCCAGAGGAGGTGGTGGAAGTAGGAATCGCAGCATAGAACATAGAGCAGTATGGCAGAGGAACAGGCCCTAGGGCCCACAAATTCTGTGCTGAATATAATGCCAAGTTAAACTCATCTCTTCTGCATTAATGTGATCTATATCTCTCAATTCCCTGCATATTCATATGCCTATCTTAAAGACATAGGCTTAGGGAGGCACTCAATGCTTAGGGTGGTACGGTGGTGCAGCGGTAGAGTTTAGTGCCGGAGACCTGAGTTCAATTCCAACTAAGGGTGCTATCTGTATGGAGTTTGTACATTCTTCCTGTGACCACGTGGGTTTTCTTCGAGATCTTCGGATTCCTCCCACATTCCAAAGACGTACAAGTTTGTAGGTTAATTGGCTTGGTGTATGTGTAAATTGTCCCTAGTGTGTGTAGAATAGTGTTAAAGTGCAGGGATCAATGGTTGGCGTGGACGCAGTGGGCCGAAGGGCCGGTTTACTCTAAAACTCTAAAACTAAACTAAACTCATGATTGGCATTATGATATCTGCCTCCACCACCACCCCTGGCAAGCGTGTACAAGGCATCCACCACTCTGTGTAAAAATCTTCCTCCACATATCTCCTTTAAACTTTGTCCCTCTCACTTTAATGCCATGCGCTTTGGTCCTTCACACATCCTCCCTGAGAAAAAAGGTTCTGCCTTTTAAATAACAACATTAAGAGGCATCTGGACAAGTATTTGACTGAACAGGGTAAAGAGGGATGTGGAATTAATGCAGGCAAGTGGGATTAATATAGTTGGTATGATGGTCGGCATCAATTCAGTGGGCTGAAGGATCTGTTTCAATGATGTAGACCACTATGGCTTTAAGCTGACCCCACTCACCCTGCTACCCGAGGGTATGAAATGTTAATTTTCTTTCACTTAGTTGAAAGAAGATGAACATTTCATACTCTCAGATAGCAGGGTAAGTGGGGTCAGTTGTAAGCTAGAGGTCTACCTCATAGAAACAGGCCTTTCAGCCCACCGGTTAATGCGTGTGGGAGCTTGCTTTATGAGTGGCACTATGATGGGAATCTTGGAGCGGAGACGTTATTCCGTAGGCAGTAGGGCTTGGGACTCCCAGGATTGCTGTTTCTGATAAGCCAGGAGGCTGCAAAAGCTGTGTCTCTGTGAAGTACAGTAAGGTGTTAGCCGATAGCACAGCAATTTAACCTTTGTGGCTTTCATCCTGGATAACTGTATTCAAAGGAATCATTCACCCGATATAGATAGGAAGCTTGTTTTTCAGCAGTGTATTCTGTCTTCTGTTCTGTGAGAGCGTTAGTCCAGTGTCTTTTTGTCTCTAGTCATGTTCAGTCTTCAGTCTTTTCGTTACAATTCCATAGTTTCTTTGTTTTGGTAGTTATGATGTGTTCAGTTTTTAGTTAAGGTCTGCAGATATTTGAATGCTTTGCTCTGATGCCGTATAACCGTTGTGCTTGAATAAAAAAATTAAAAGCTCCACTACTAGACTTGGCAAATTATTGAGAATTGCCAACTATATTGATCCCACTTGCCTGCATTAATTCTACATCCCTGTTTGCCCTGCTCAGTCAAATACATAATTAACTTTTCTCCCTTATAAATGTCTTCTTTTGCACTGTCACTCCATGCCAACAATGTCCTCATTGTCATCAGCCTGACACCTCTCCTGCTCCCACAATCTCTGTAAAGGCCTCCAGGTTCCAGTCCTTGCCACCTCAACACCCATCCCCCCCAACACCCTGCACCTCCCGCCCACCTTGAGGCCCAATCACTTTTCCAACCCTGCTAAGGCCTCAATCACCTCGCTGAATTCCTCGATCCACTCCCCAAAGGTTTTAATATGCATATTAACAGGGTTATCCTCAAACTGCTTGTGCAGGAAGGAACTGCGGATGCTGGTTTAAACCAAAGAGAGACACAAAAAGCTGGAGTAACTCAACAGGTCAGGAAGCATCTCCAGAGAAAAGGAATAGGTGATGTTTCGGGTCAGAGATGTTACCTGACCCGCTGAGTTCCTCCAGTTTTTGTGTCTTTCCACAAACTTCTTGATGTGATAACAGGTGCCCAGATGGGTAAGAGTTCCAAAGCCCAATAGGTGTCTTCATGTCAATAAATGCATAAACAATAAAAAGGGCATAATGTGGATATGGATGACAAAGTAAGTATTCTTACTTGTGATCTCTATTCTATTTACTCCTTGTATATGGATACAGATGCATTAATGACATTATTGCAAGATTCAAAAGCCACTGAATGACTTATTCATTAGGGATAACATATCATTATTAATTTCATACCGAGGTTAGGAGGCAATGTTGTGGTCCACTGTTACAGCCACAGGCAGAATTGTAGGAAAGAACTGCAGATGCTGGTTTAAATCGAAGATAGACATAAAATGGGTTGAAACTCAAATATCTTGGAACTCATTTCCAAGGCAATAACATTCCGTTGGATCAGAGCTCTGCAGAGAATATATTCAATATCCACCGATGATTAATATCTTGAAAAAAGTTGCAATTTCAGGAGTTGCATCATCTAATTATTTTTTTAGTTTAGTTTAGTTTAGAGAAATAGCATGGAAACAGGCCCTTCGGCCCACCGGGTCCGTGCCGACCAACGATCCCGCCCCAGGGCCTGATGGTCTGCATCCCAAGTTACTTAAGGAAGTGCTTCTAGAAATCGTGGATGCATTTGTGTTCATTTTCCAATGTTCTATAGATTCAGGATCAGTTCCTGTGGATTGGAGGGTAGGTAATGGTATCCCACTCTTTAAGAAGGGCGGCAGAGAGAAAACGGGGAATTATAGACCAGTTAGCCTGACATCGGTGGTGGGGAAGATGCTGGAGTCAATAATAAAAGATGAAATAGCGGCACATTTGGATAGCAGTAGCAGGATCGGTCCGAGTCAACATGGATTTACAAAGGGGAAATTATGCTTGACTAATCTTCTGGAATTTTTTGAGAATGATACCAAGATAATGGACAAGGGAGAGCCAGTGGATGTAGTGTATCTGGACTTCCAGAACGTATTTGATATTTTGCCCACATAGGAGATTAGTGGGCAAAATTAGAGCACATGGTATTGGGGGTAGGGTGCTGACCTTGATAGAAAATTGGTTGGCAGACAGGAAACAAAGGGTAGGAATTTACGGGTCCCTTTCAGAACGGCAGGCAGTGACTAGTGGGGTACCGCAAGGCTCGGTGCTGGGACCACAGCTATTTACAATATATATTAATGATTTGGATGAAGGGATTAAAAATAACATTAGCAAATTTGTAGATGACACAAAGCTGGGTGGCAGTGTGAACTGTGAGGAGGATGCTATGAGGATGCAGGGTGACCTGGACAGGTTGGGTGAGTGGGCAGATGCATGGCAGATGGATAAATGTGAGGTTATCCACTTTGGTGGCAAAAACAGGAAGGCAGATTATTATCTAAATGGTGTCAAGTTGGGAAAAGGGGAAGTACAAAGGGATCTGTGACTCCTGGTTCATCAGTCACTGAAAGCAAGCATGCAGGTACAGCAGGCAGTGAAGAAAGCGAATGGCATGTTGGCCTTCATAACCCAAAGAGTTGAATATAGGAGCAAAGAAGTCCTCCTGCAGTTGTACAAGGCTCTAGTGAGACCACACCTGGACTATTGTGTGCAGTTTTGGTCTCCAAACTTGAGGAAGGACATTCTTGCTATTGAGGGAGTGCAGCGTAGGTTCACGAGGTTAATTCCCGGGACTGTCATATGTTGGTAGAATGGAGTGGCTGGCTTGTATACTCTGGAATTTAGAAAGATGAGAGGGGATCTTATTGAAACATATAAGATTATTAGGAGTTTGGACACACTAGAGGCAGGAAATATGTTCCCAATGTTGGGGGAGTCCAGAACCAGGGGCCATAGTTTAAAAATAAGTGGTAAGCCATTTAGAACGGAGATGAGGAAAAACATTTTCACACAGAGAGTTGTGAGTGTGTGGAATTCTCTGCCTCAGATGGCAGTGGAGGCTGGTTCTCTGGATACATTCAAGAGAGAGTTCGATAGAGCTCTTCGGGGTAGTGGAGTTAAGGGATATGGAGAGAAGGCAGGAATGGGGTACTAATTGTGGATGATCAGCCATGATCACATTGATTGGCGGTGCTGGCAAGAAGGGCCGAATGGCCTACTCCTGCACCTATTGTCTATTGTCTATTAACACTATCCTACACCCACTAGGGACAATTTTTACATTTAACAAGCCAAACTTATACGTCTTTAGAGTGTGGGAGGAAGAAAGGTCTCGACCCGAAATGTCGCCTTTTCCTTTTCTCCAGAGATGCTGCCTGACCCGCTAAATTCCTCCAGTTTTTGTGTCTTTCCACAAACTTCTCGATGTGATAACAGGTGCCCAGGTGGGTAAGAGTTCCAAAGCCCAATAGGTGTCTTCATGTCAATAAATGCATAAACAATAAAAGGTCTTATAATGTGGATATGGATGACAAAATATTCTTACTTGTGATCTCTATTCTATTTACTCCTTGTATATGGATGCAGATGCATTAATAACATTATTGCAAAATTCAAAAGCCACTGAATGGCTTATTCATTGGGGATAATATATCATTATTAATTTTATAGTGAAGATAGGAGGCAATGTTGTGGTCCATTGTTTGATCTGGGCTGTTACAGCCACGGGCAGAAGAAGTTTTGATTTGTAGGAAAGAACTGCAGATGCTGGTTTAAATCGAAGATAGATACAAAATGGATTGGAACACAAATATCTTTGATCTCATTTCCAAGGCAATAACATTCCGTTGGTTCAGAGCTCTGCAGAGAAGATATTCAATACCCACCAATGATTAATATCTTCCAAAAAGTTGCAATTTCAGGCGTTGCATCATCGAATTATTTTTTTAGTTTAGTTTAGTTTAGAAATATAGCATGGAAACAGGCCCTTCGACCCATCGAGTCCGCGCCGACCAATGATCCCCGCACATTAACAGTATCCTACACCCACTAGGGACAATTTTGATATTTAACAAGCCAATTAACCTGCAAACTTGTACGTCTTTGGAGTGTGGGAGGAAACCGAAGATCTCGGAGAAAACCCACGCAGGTCACAGGGAGAACATACAAACTACATACAGACAGCACCCATAGTCGGGATCGAACCCGGGTCTCTGGCGCTGCATTCGCAGTAAGGCAGCAACTCTACCACTGCGCCACCGTGACCGCCCTTTTTGTGCAACTTTTTATGATCATTGTTTTAGTTTTATTCAAAATGTTGAATAGATGCTATTAAGATAAGTGTTCTCCTAACTTGGCACATGGTGGGAAGTAACAGTAGCTGGTTAGTAGAACGTTCATTACCAATAGTGAAGGAATAGCAATAACAACAAAGCATCTGTGGGGTCTCCTCTGTGCTTTGTGCTGTTCATGGATGAGGTTACTTCTAATAATATGACTTTTTATGGTGGCAAGTTGTACGATCAGAGAAACATACAATGAAAAATCATTGCACAGATCTAAGCATATGATTTCTTAGTTAACATCACAAAGAAAACAAGGGGAATATTTGGCTTGGATTGGGTTTGAAGTATCTATGGGTTACAATGTCCAGATATCAGTTCGGGTTTTGTCTAGTTTATTGTCACGTGTACCGAGGTACAGTGAAAAGCTTTTGTTGCATGCTAAACAGTCAACAGAAAGACATTACATTGAATAGAATATATTATAATATAATAGAATATAATGTGTAATGAATGCTGCATCCTGCATGGCCAACCCTGTGACATTATATACGGGGAGAATAAGTATCCAATAGAATTATTTTTGATATATTCCTTGATTGGATGGGAATCTTGCTGACAAAGGCAGTATTTACCACCCACACCAACTTTCTCATCTATTGAAGTGTCTCTGCCTGGAAGCTATTCTTACAGTGTCAGAATAGAGGTTCGACTCAATGACAACAAAGGAACACTGATATATTTACGAGTTGGAGTGGTGACCTGCAATAGTCTCTCTCATTGTCTGTAAATCGTTCTCACCGAGCCCACAGCTAACAATGGCCTATTTCCTTTATCATAGTTGCATTTTTGCATATCTTTCACTCATTTGTTCTATATCTCTATATATCACTGTCTATATCTCATTTCCCTTTCCCCCGAATCTCAGTCTGAAGAAGGGTCTTGAGCCGAAACGTCACCTATTCTTTTTCTCCAGTGATGGTGTCCGACCTGCTGAGTGACTCCAGCTTTTTGTGGTCTATCTTTGGTTTAATCCAGCACCTGCAGTTCCTTCCTACACATTGAGACAGTGATGTTCCTCAACACCCCTTGTTTTCGTGGGTGGTAAGAGACAAGGACATGGAAGGCGTTCGATTAAAACCTTATCAAATTGCTGTGCTCTGCCTCTTAAATATACTGCAGCCACTACATGCTGGTGTTGTGGTGATAACTGGACACTGTTGAAGCTGGATGCTTAGCCTCGAAAGGTGTTCAACATTCAACAGTTCTGTTGGAGTTGCAGTTATCCGGTCAAGTGAGCTTTCCAATGCACTTTGGACTAAAACCTTGTGTGTGCTGGAATATCCTCAAGGAAGGAGCGGCACGGTGGCACAGCAGTAGAGTTGCTGCTTTACAGTGGCAGAGACCCGGGTTCGATCCTGACTACGAGTGCTGTGTGTAGGGAGTTTGTACGTTCTCCCCGTGACCACGTGGGTTTCCTCCCGATGCTCCAGTTTCCTCCCACACTCCAAAAGGTTTGTAGGTGAATTGGCTTTGGTAAAATTATAAATTGTCCCTTGTGTGTAGGACAGTGTCAGTCCATGGGAGGATCGCTGGTCGGCATGGACGGTGGGCCGAAGGGCCTGTTTCTGTGCTGAATCTAAAAAAAAAATTATGAAAGTGTGGTCACTACTGCGAGTGTCTGTGCGGTCACTGCCAAACCCAGCATCAAATTAAATTTCTGGTCATTTAGATGTTGATTGTGGAGAACTGTCCTGGTGGAGATGACCATTGACTAGGTTATGTGATGTGAATAATATTATCATGGACATGTTTTTGTACTCAAATTATATTTGGCCAGCAAGCAATCATTTTGCATGATCTTTCATAAGAAGATATTTATCCGTGAATGATGGTTCAGATAATTTAGTCCAATTTTTCGGGAACAAACGCTATTGTGGGAAATGTGCGTGTGATCCTGCAAAAAACACACCCTGAAAAATGTATCACCTTGATCTATCGCAACTCTGAACGAATATCATTCAGCATTAACATTACTCAGCATGTGGGAGGAACTCAATGGGCCAGGTAGCATCTAAACAGTAAAATCCACATAATGTCAATGTCCAATGTCCTTTTCCATCCATGGATGCTGCCTAACCTGCTGTTCCTCAAGCAAATTGTTTTTTGCTTAACATTCCAGCATTTGTAGTCTATTGTGTCTGGATTGTCCACCATATCTGTTATTTTGTTATGTCTGAATCAACTGCTCCCTCAGAAATTACCTGGATCCAAGTCAATTTGCCTATGGCCACAACAGATCAACAGCAGCTGCTATCTCACTGGCTCTCCATTCTGCTCTAAACCATCTGGATGACAGGAACACATAGAGTATGTCATCGCCTACAGTTTGGCATTCAACACTATCATCCTCTCCAAACTGATTCCTAAACTCCAAGACTCGAACTTCTGTACCTCCCTTTGGAAGAGGATTTTGACTCCCTTATCGCTAGACCTCTATTTGTCCAGGGGTGTTAATGCCATCAAACAGGAGAGAAATAGAACCAACTGGCTGAGTGGTGCCATGCAACCTCTTGCTTAATGACAACAAGACCAAGGAAATAATTGTTGACTTCAGAAAGGGGAAGGGGAAGATCATGTGCTAGTTTTCATTGATAGGGTGGCAGTGAACAGATTTGGGCAGGTTCAAATTCATGGGTGCTAATATCTTGGATGACTAGTCCTGGGCTCAGTATGTAGCTATAATCATGAAGAAGGCTCACCAGTGCCTCTACTTTGTTAGAAGTTTTTATAGAGATCCTGCACAACATTTTTTTACGATCTTCCACTGCTCTCTCTTGAAAGCATTCAGAGAACCTGCCTCCACCGCCCTCTGAGGCAGAGAATTCCACAGACTCACCACTCTCTGTGAGAAAAAGTGTTTCCTCGTCTCCGTTCTAAATGGCTTACTCCTTATTCTTAAACTGTGGCCCCTGGTTCTGGACTCCCTCCAACATCGGGAACATGTTTCCTGCCTCTAGCGTGTCCAAACCCTTAACAATCTTATATGTTTCAATGAGATATCCTCTCATCCTTCTAAACTTCAGCGTGTACAAGCCCATCAAGTCTACATCATTCGGCCCATCAAGTCTACTCCGCTATTCAATCATGGCTGATCTATTTCTCCTACTTAAACCCATGCTCCTGTCTTCTCCCCATAACCGCTGACAGCCATAATAAGGTCATAAGTGATAGGAGCTGAATGTTTAGGAATACCTAATCAAAAATTACAGCGGGCTCTTTATCATGACATACAGGTCAGGAGAGGCTAAACTTCAGCATCATTGGTAACAGCTGAGTCCAACCACCTGATATTGGATAGGCTTTCCTGAACCTCGTCTACCTACTCCTTATAAAGCCCAGAAATGGAGCTAGAGGGAAGAAGGGAGAGGGTGAGAGAAGAAGAAGGAGAGAAAGAGGAGGAGGAAGAGGAAGATGAAGAGAAAGAGGAAGAAAGAAGGATGCCTCCCTGTTTGCTTTGTCCCCGTCACAGATTCGAGGAAGACTGAGTCACTGGGACAAACCCGAGACCTCTAGTGCCACCGTGTGGTCAAGACTGAGATGCTGGGAAGAAGCCCTGGACAGCCAGCATCTGGACTACGCCCACACACATAGGCATGGATGGAGCAGCGAGAATAAGCCAGGGACCACCAGTATCACCTCTTCAAGCCCAAAGCTGAGCTGCCAGGATAGGTCTGAGCACCTCCTCTCGAGGCAAGGATGAATTGCTGGGAGTAGCCCGAGTTCGCCCATTCCTCCTCCTTCAAGATTAGGACCGAGCAGCTGAGTCAACCCCGAGATTACCAGCCACACCTTACATGTGCCCTGACATTGAGGGACAGCATCCCCATGCAGTCCTGGACTATCTTGTAACTGTAAATAAAGCATATCATGTGAGTTCACCCTATTGCGAGTGTCGGTGTGGTCACTGATGAACCCAATGTCATCCCTGATGCCGCAGACTCTATTACTCTATAAAGACCACTTTCCTGCAGCCTGCAGGTTCTTGAACTAACCCGTAATACCCAAATCTTACCCCGACAATAGAACAATACGTACCACCTGGTGCACGAGCATCGATTTTTTTTCTTTAGTATGTCTTGCACTAATGACTTGTTTTTTGCAGTCTTTTTTTTTACCATTTTCCATAATTTTACGTACGATTTATGTTTTTGTGTGTTTGTTTGAGTCTGTGCCAGTGATGCTGCTATAAGCATGATTTTGCATTGTACCTCACCGCGCTTGTACTAATCAGATTTAGAATCAACGTCTTTTGGAATCTTATAATTAACAACGCGGTTGATTAGTCTTTAACAAATATGTGCTACTCGAAAAGCCTATTGCTATTCCAATTATTGTTCTATTCATCATTTTATTGCAAATATCTTGAGAATTCAAAAACATCATGTTCCAACAAAGATCAACCTCCCAGAGACACAGGAGACTGCAGGTGCTGGAAACTTGAGCAAAACAAACATCTGGAGGAACTCAACAGAGCTGGGAAAAATACAGATTACAGGTTTGGGACAGGCTTGATATTCTTCTTCAGTCCCGACCCACAATGTTGTCTGTCCATTTCCTTCCCCAGATGCTGCCTGCCCCGCTGAGTACCACCAGCAGTTTGTTTTTTGCTCAAGTTTCCAGCATTCGCAATCTCCTGTGTCTGAGTCTGAAGAGACCACATTTGGAGTATTGCGTACAGTTTTGGTCACCATGTTTTAGGAAAGATGTTGTCAAGCTGGAAAGGGTTGCCTGAGCTATTGGCAGGTGTTGAGCAGGTTAGGACTTTATTCCTTGGAGCGCAGGAGGATGAGGAGTGATCTTATAGAGGTGTACAAGAACATGAGAGGAACAGATTGGGTAAATGCACACTTTTGCCTCGAGTGAGGGGGGAGGGGGGGAAGATTTAATAGGAACTTTTGAGATATCTTTTTTTTTACATAAAGGGTGGTGGGTATGTGAAACAAGCCGCCGGAACAGGTAGTTAAGAGGTACTATTGCAATATTTATGAAACATTTGGACAAGTACAAGGATAGGATGGGTTTAGAGGCATATGGGCCAAGCGTGGGCAGGTTGGACTAGGGGCGGGGACTAGGAGAATGGAGTTAGGAAGGAGAAATAGATCAGCCATGATTGAATGGCAGAGTGGGGTGGAAGATTGCAACCTTCACATGGTCCGCCCTGTTTCGACGAATGCAATCAACCCGGCGTGCACAATCAAATAAGATCAAATAGAACAAGTTGTCCTACAACTTTAGGCTGTGCATGCCATATGCAAGAAGAAGAAGAAGAATGGCAGAGTAAACTTGATGGGCCAAATGGCCTAATTTTTTTTCACGTTCAATTGAGTTTATTGTCATGTGTCCTTGATAGGACCATGAAATTCTTGCTTTGCTTCATTCTGTAATTCTGCTCCTATTACTTACAACCTTATGACCGTCTGACTAGTGTAGATGGGGCACGTTGGTCGGCGTGGGCAAGTTATTTCCATGCTGTATGACTCTGAATCTAGGGGACCCGACCCAAAACACTGTGTGTCCAAGATCAATCTCCCGTTGTTTGCTAAACATGTCAAACACAAAAGTAGTCATGTTTCCCCTCATGGTCATTTTCCATATTTGAGCCTCATGCCCACTGTAAACTCTGCAAATGTTGGGGTTGTTGACTTTATCAGAAAATCACACATAGTCATTTTCTTGCAGGTCATTAAATATCAGTGATTATAAGAACCTTGACTGATTTTGCTTCTTAGAAATAGGATTAGATCATTTTGACCCACAGACCTGTTCCGACACTTAATATATGTACACCAATACTATTCACATATCTCTCTTTACATGAAAATTAAAAAAAACTCGATGCTGGAAGTCTGAAATGAAAATAGAAAATCCTGGAAAAGGTCAATTGGTGAGATGATCTCTGTGAAATGAGGAACAATGTTCCCAATGTTGGGCGAGTCCAGAACCAGGGGCCACAGTCTTAGAATAAAGGGGAAGCCATTTAAGACTGAGGTGAGAAAAAACTTTTTCACCCAGAGAGTTGTGAATTTGTGGAATTCCCTGCCACAGAGGGCAGTGGAGGCTAAATCACTGGATGGATTTAAGAGAGAGTTAGATAGAGCTCTAGGGGCTAGTGGAGTCAAGGGATATGGGGAGAAGGCAGGCATAGGTTATTGATTGAGGACGATCAGCCATGATCACAATGAATGGCAGTGCTAGCTCGAAGGGCCAAATGGCCTCCTCTGCACCTATTTTCTATGTTTCTATGTTAACAGAGTCTTTGCAGTCAAAGACAAAAGGTTTAGATTCTGGTGTGGGTCTTCAGCCCGAGAAAAAGAAACGTTTCTCTTTCAACAGATGCTGCCTGATCTGCTGACACTATCCAGCATTCTCTATTTTTGTATCTTTAACTACCCCTTCCTTAATATACACGCATACATACACAGTTGAAAGCTCTAATTAAATCCATAACTTTATGGTTCAGTGCACTGCAGACACAGTGTGAAATGACAGCTGAATAACTGAATTCAATTCAAAATTTGCTTAAAGTTATTTTGATTATCTTTCTTCGTACCAGTGTTGAATCTGCTTCCCACATCTTTAAGATCAACTGAGACATCAAGACATTTTTTCGGTGTCAGTGGCTTGTTAGCATTGCAATTTTCTGATGAGTCATGAAGGACTTGTTTTATACTGCTGTTTTGATGGACTGTCACAACGCCACCACATCTTTGTTGCAGTCCCTGAAAGTTTTGCTTCTATTATTTATGTTCTTCCTGCCCTCCCCACCTCAGAGTGTAGCGACCAGCTACTGTGGATAACAATGGTGCACGTTCCATCCATCCATCCATCCATCCATCCATCCATCCATCCATCCATCCATCCATCCATCCATCCATCCATCCATCCATCTCTATATCTATCTATTCTATTTTATATTATATTCTTTCTGTCTGTCTGTCTGTCTGTCTGTCTGTCTGTCTGTCTGTCTGTCTGTCTGTCTGTCTGTCTGTCTGTCTGTCTGTCTGTCTGTCCGTCCGTCCATCAATCCATCTCTATATCTATCTATTCTATTTTATAATCTATCTATCTATCTATCTATCTATCTATCTATCTATCTATCTATCTATCTATCTATCTATCTATCTATCTATCTATCTATCTATCTATCTATCTATCTATCTTCATCTATCTATCTTCATCTATACATAAATAAAACTCTGATCTTGGTATATTCTGGTTTGCACGGTCATTCTATTTGCGCACAAACGGTACGCGATAGCACTACGATTTTCACCAGCTTACCGTTTTCCTCTGCTGCGTTTTGCATCAAGTTTCGTTCCGATTGGGGGTCCAATGTAAAAGTTAGCGAGGTTTAAAAATCACGTGTGCGCAGATCGATCTACTCTCCTGCCAGTCGGAGCCGCGTGGATTGGTCTTTTCTCCTGTCACTCCGCCGGAGGTTCAGCCTCTTCTTGCGTCATTGCGTCATTTCTGGAGCTGAGGGAGGCTCTGGATGGTCGGCTGATGGCCCACACTCCCTCCTCCCCCCACACTCCCCCCTCCCCCCTCCCCCACACTCCCCCCTCCACCACACTCCCCCCTCCCCCCACACTGCCCCCTCCCTCACACTCCCCCCCACACTCCCCCCTCCCCCCCAACTGGTTGGCATACAGGAAGCAAAGAATAGGAATTAATGGGTCCTTTTCAGAAATGGCAGGCAGTGACAAGTGGGGTGCCGCAAGGCTCGGTGCTGGGATCCCAGTTATTTACAATATATATTAACGATTTAGACAATTGAATGAAATGTGACATCACCAAGTTTGTGGATGACAGAAAGCTGGGTGGCAGTGTGAGTTGCGATGACGATGCTATGAGGTTGCAGGGTGACTTGGATAGGTTGGGTAAGTGGACTGATGCAGTATGCTGTGGATAAACGTGAGGTTATCCACTTTGGAGGCAAGAATAGGAAGGCAGATTATTATCTGAATGGTGTCAGATTAAGAAAAGGGGAGGTATAACGAGACCTGGGTGTTCTTGTACATCAGTCACTGAAAGTAAAGATGCAGGTACAGCTGGCAGTGAAGAAAACTAATGGCATGTTGGCCTTCATTGCGAGAGGATTTGAGTTTAGGAGCAGGGAGGTCCTACTGCAGTTGTACAGGGCCCTGGTGAGACCGCACCTGGAGCATTGTGTACAATTTTGGTCTCTTAATTTGAGGAAGGACATTATTGCTATTGAGGGAGTGCAGCGTAGGTTCACCATGTTAATCCCGGGATGGTGGGACTGACAGATGTTGAAAGAATGGGTCGACTAGGCTTGTATATTCTGGAATTTAGATCTTATAAATCTTATAGAGGGGATCTTATAGAAACATTTAAAATTCTTAGAGGATTGGATGCAGGATAGATGTTAGATGCAAGAAAAATGTTCCTGATGTTGGGGGAGTCCAGAACCAGGGGTCACAGTTTAAGAATAAGTTAGGACTTATTGGACCTTTTAGGACTGATATGAGGAAAAACGTTTTCACCCAGAAAACCCACACAGGTCACTGGAAGAACGTACCAACGCCATTCAGACAGCACCTGTAGTCAGGCACTTTAAAAATGGATCTGAAGAAGGGTCTCAACCTGAAACGTCCCCTATTCCTGTTCTCCAGAGACGCTGCTGCCTGATTTGAGGAAGGACATCCTTGTGATTGAGGCAGTGCAGCATAGGTTCACGAGATTGATCCCTGGGATGGTGGGACTGTCATATGAGGAAAGATTGGAAAGACTAGGCTTGTATTCACTGGAGTTTAGAAGGATGAGGGGGATCTTATTGAAACATATACAATTATAAAAGGACTGGACAAGCTAGATGCAGGAAATATGTTCCCAATGTTGGGCGAGTCCAGAACCAGGGGCCACAGTCTTAGAATAAAGGGGAGGCAATTTAAGACTGAGGTGAGAAAAAACTTTTTCACCCAGAGAGTTGTGAATTTGTGGAATTCCCTTCCACTGAGGGCAGAGGAGGCCAAATCACTGGATGGATTTAAGAGAGAGTTAGATAGAGCTCTAGGGGCTAGTGGAGTCAAGGGATATGGGGAGAAGGCAGGCACGGGTTATTGATTGGGGACGATCAGCGATGATCACAATGAATGGCGGTGCTGGCTCGAAGGGCCGAATGGCCTCCACCTGCACCAATTGTCTATGTTTCTATGTTTCTGACCCGCTTGAGTTACTCCAGCATTTTGTGCCTAGTTTAAATGCGTTTGTTTTATTCTGCCGCATGCATAATCTAAAGATAGGGGTTGCGGGGGCGTGTCATCTTATTAACTCGGCTCTGACTGAGAAATGGAGCCAGTAGCTGTGTTGTCAAATGCTTTACTTTTGAAAAGGGGGGGGGAAATCTTCAGGTGAAGTGGTTGAGAAGGGACGAAACTTCGGACCTCTTGGGCAAGTCTTAGTGGCTACATGATACAGTAGGGCGGAGGATGATAGGGTTGGTTGTAAACAGTCGCCCGGGTTGGCTGGTTCGGTAACACCGCCCCACAGTTTTGTATAAGTGGTGTTCTCCGCTCGGTGCTGAAACGGTGCAGAACTGTGTGGAGACCTACATCTAACGCAGGGACGCTACCGGTCCCAACGTTAGAGACCGATTGTTTCTTAACGCGCAGGAGATTTTATTGAGAGACTGTTGCAAAAGCAGAGGTGTGTGTGTGTGTGAGAGGGAGAGAGGGAGAGAGAGAGAGAGAGAGCCACGGATGCCGGTTAGTTGGCGAGACTGTTGTAGAGGCTGCGATGAGCCGCTATCTGTGGCTCCCCTTGTCCTACGTTACCAACTCCGTCCGCAAGAAGGGCGAGGAAGTCAACGGCAGCGACTTCTTCCTGGCGCTGTACGGCATCTCCAACAGCACCTCGTTCTTCAGCTGGGGCAACCTGACCATCGAGGACTGGGGCATCTTCAGCAACCACACCAAGTATGAAGCCGAGTCCAAGAACCCGACGGTGAAGGCGCTGTTGATCGTGGCTTACTCGGTCATCATTGTCATCTCCCTCTTCGGCAATGTCCTGGTCTGTCAGGTGGTGATCAAAAACAAGCGGATGCACCCCGCCACCAGCCTCTTCATCGCCAACCTGGCCGTGGCAGATATCATGATCACCCTTCTCAACACCCCCTTCACTCTGGTAAGCCCCACTGGTCGCCCTGACCAAAGTGATGGTCTCTTGGACCAAGACTGCAAAACCATACCATCTAACTCCTGCTCAGAGAGTGTAGTTTACCAGGGAAACGTAAAGAGCTGAAAGGAGATAGACACGAAAAGCTGGAGTAACTCAGTGGGTCAGGCAGCACCTCTGGAGAAGAGGAATGGGTAAAACGTTTCGAGTCGAGACCCTTCTTTACTCCAGCGTTTTGTGCAGATGCTGCCTGACCCGATGATTTTGTGTATAATTCTCAGTTTAAGCCAGCATCTGCAGTTCCTTCCTACACAATTCCATTTAACTCCTGATCAGAGCGTTTAGTTTTACCAGGGAAAAGTAAAGAGCTAGTAAGAGATAGACACAAAATGCTGGAGAAACTCAGCTGGTCAGGCAGCATCTCTGGAGAAAAAGAATAGGTGGCATTTCGGCTCCAAACCCTTCTGCAGACAGAGTCAGGGGAGAAGGAAACTTGAGGTATGAAAAAGTACAGAACAAATCAGAGCTGGCGCACATGACCAAGGAAAGGTGGAGCCCACAATGATCCATTGTTGGCTGTGGAAGAGGTGATAATGAAGGGATAAATGGATGCGAACAGTGGAACTGGCAGGATGACTAGGGTGGGGGAGGGAGGAAGAAAGAGGGAATGCAAGGGGTTACTTGAAATTAGAGAAATTGACCTAATTCCGCTGGGTTGTAAACTGTCCAAGTGAAATATGAGGTGCTGCTCCTCCAATTTACATTTGGTCTCACTCTGACAGTGGCCCAGGACAGAAAGGTCAGTGGGGAGGGGACTTAAAATGTTTGGTGAATGGAAGATCATGTAGGCCAAGGCGTACTGAGCGCAGGTGTTCAGTGAAACAATCGGCGAGCCTGCGCTTGGTCTCGCCGATATATAGGAGTCCACACTTGGAACAACGGATACAGTAGATGAGGTTGGAGGTGGTCCAATTAAACCTCTGCCTCACCGGAAAGGTTTAATTTATTATCACCTGAACCGAGGTTGGTAGATTATCCAGAAGGTGAACTGGGATTTGCAAGTGTTAATGAATGTCATGACAAGATAATCAATATACTGTTAAGTGGAGATGCTGGCACAGTGTGGATTTTCCAAAGACAGATTTACATTTATTGTTCTAATTGGTGTCTCTGAACAGTGATGCAGTTATTGGTAATTTACAGATGAGCATTAGTTTTAAAGCAGATGTCATGTTGCTTTTGCTAACCTCCGACAAATGTGCAGAACAATTTTACAGAATCACTGAGAAGGCGAGGAGGATGTGAGTGTCCGTGTTTAGACAAGGATTGAAAACGAGTGCCATTCGTGGTGCATCAGGCAACCATTCCTGCGCTCCCAGGTTGGAACCAGGGTCAATGAAAGTGGGTTCCAGTTGATGGTGCCAGAAACCTAGAGTGCTGATTCTCTGGTCTGCGTTCCCATTGAAAATGGCACTCAATTTGCACAGAGACCCATCTCCATTCACCCTTCTGACAGTGAAATGTGTCACCATGATGTATTTTCAACATAATTCATGTCAGTGAGTTTTGTTGCAGACCCAATTGTGGGAATGAAGGGGGTGGGGGAGAGGCTTGGGCAGCCAAACCTTTGTGGAACACTTGCCCAAATGTTGAGATCATAAGAGATAAGGGTAGAACTAGGCCATTCGGCCCATCAAGTCTACTCTGCCATTCATTCATGGCTGATCTATTTCTCCCTCCTATCCCCATTATCCTACCTTCTCCTCATAACCTCTGTCACCCGTACTAATTAAGTATCTATATATCTCTGCCTTAACTATATCCCCTGACTTTGCCTCTGTGGCAAAGAATTCCACAGATTCATCACCCTCTTAAGAAATGCATTGCTTTCATATTCATATTCCTTCAGCATTTATGTATTTATCTCTTTGCAGAATGTGAACATCACTAGCAAGGGCAATATTTACTATCCATCCCAAAGTGCCCCAGAAATGAAGGAAGTTAAGTTACGTTACTGATGGGTCTGAGTCATATGCAGCGGCATAATGCCAGAAACCCGGGTTCAATCCTGAGCTTGGGTACTGTCAATGTGGAGTTTGCGCGTTCCCCCTGTAACCAGGGTGCTCCGGTTTCCTCCCACATCCCTATGGATTGTAGTTTAGTTGGTCTCCAAAATTGCCCATAGTGTGTCAGGAGTGGATGTGAAAGTGAGATAACATGGAAGCAGTGTGAATGGGTGATCGATGGTCAGCATGAACTTAATGGGTTGAAGGGCCTGTTTACATGCTCTATCTCTAAACTAAATCAAAATAAACAGAATCAAGACAGGATAAGGATGGTGATTTCCTCCACTGATGGACTCTGGTGAATTAAACAGCTCTTTATGACAATTGTGTAGTTTTACGGTCACTGAGTCTGGTGTTTTGGTAAAAATTGCAGATTTGTTTAATTATTTTATTGAATTATTAATTATTGAACATAAAAAAGTACATAACAGTAACAGGCTCTTTGGCCCACAATGTCTGCGCCGAACATAATGCGAGGATAAATTAATCGCATCTGCCTGCACATGAACAATATCCCTCCATTCTCTGCATATCCATGTGTCTATCTAAAAGCTCTTCAATGCCTCTATCGTATCTCCCTTTGCCGCCTCTCCTGGCAGCATGTCCCACTCAACCACCGCTCTCTGTAACCAGAACATCTCCCCAGGCACATTTCCTTTAAACTTTGCCCAGCTCACCAGAAAACTGTTTACTTAAGTATTTGACATTCCATTTTGTGAAAAGGTTCAGACTGTATACCCTAATAATAATAATAATGGATGGGATTTATATAGCGCCTTTCTAATACTCAAGGCGCTTTACATCGCATTATTCATTCACTCCTCAGTCACACTCGGTGGTGGTGAGCTACTTCTGTAGCCACAGCTGCCCTGGGGCAGACTGACGGAAGCGTGGCTGCTAATCTGCGCCTATGGCCCCTCCGACCACCACCAATCACTCACACACATTCACACACATTCACACGCAGGCAAAGGTGGGTGAAGTGTCTTGCCCAAGGACACAACGACAGTATGCACTCCAAGCGGGATTCGAACCGGCTACCTTCCGGTTGCCAGCCGAACACTTAGCCCATTGCGCCATCTGTCGTCCCTAATGTCTCCACATTGACAGTACCCTATCGATGCCTCTTATTTTTTTATAGTTTTATCAGGAATTCTATTCTAGTTTGAACTTTCATTCCGCAATGGTGACAGTGATTTGGATAGATCAGCTGTCTTGCTGGGACCAATTTGAGTCTGAAGAAGGGTCCCGACCCAAAACGTCATCTATCCTTGTTCTCCAGAGATGCTGCTTGACCTACTGAGTTACTCCAGCACTTTGTGTCTATCTTTGCGGGGATCAATGAACGGTAACGATAGCCGGAAACGCGAGTCCATTAACGTAGCCACTTGGGTTTGCAGTGGGGTCTCAGCAGCAGCATCATAATTATCACATCACTCGCCGAGGAGTTCAACAAACCATCATCTTAACATGATGAGCGTTTGATGGCATTGGGCCCATATTTGCTGGAGTTTAGAAGAATGAAGGGGGGGGGGGCAGGGGGACCTCATTGAAATATACAGAATAGTGGATAGAGTGGATGTGGCGAGGATGTTTCCATTATTGGGAGAGTCTAGGACTAGAGGTCGTAGCCCCAGAATTAAAGGACGTTCTTTCAGGGAGGAGATAAGGAGGAATTTCTTTAGTCAGAGGGTGGTGAAGGCTGTGGAGGCAAAGTCAGTGGCTATATGTAAGATAGAGATAGATAGATTCTTGATTACTACGGGTGTCAGAGGTTATGGGGAGAAGGCAGGTGAATGTGGTTAGGAGAGAGAGATTGATCAGCCTTGATTGAATGGCGGATTAGACTTGAGGGGCCGAATGGCCCAATTCTAATCCTATCTCTTAGGATCTAGGTTTTGAAAAAGTTAGCAACTTTGTCCAATTTCTTCTGCTTGCATGCTCTTCAAAAATATCATTCCTACCAATAGGAATATGCATGATAAAACCATAGGTTTTGAGTTAGTGTTGTCCAGGGAATAGCCAATTAATCTTTGCAGATTCAGTTCTCAAGGAGTATGTTTTAGTTTTTGGTTTTAGTTTCAGAGATACAACATGGAAACAGGCCCTTCAGCCCTTCGGGTCCACGCCAACCAGCGATCACCAAGGACACTTGTTCAATCCTACATACTGGGGACAATTTACAGAGAGCTAATTAACCTACAAACATGCACGTCTTTGGAATGTGGGAGTAAACCGGAGCACCCAGAGAAAACCCACACAGTCACAGGGATAATTTGCAAAATCCGTACAGACAGCACCCGTAGTCAGGATCGAACCCAGGTTGCTGGCGCTGTAAGGCAGCAACTCTACCACTGCCCAATGACAACAGTTGCTGCTGAGAAACCTTAATTCTGAGACTTAAGACTTAAAACCTTAACCTTAAAACCTTCTGTACCTGCTCCACAGGACATGCCTTTTGTTTGGCAACCATTTAATTAATTATGAAATTGGAATGATATGCCATGCACTCCAATCTTCAATTGAATTAATTGTTTATAGTTTCAGTCATACAGCACAGAAACAGGCCCTTTAGCCAACTCGTCCACGCTGGCCATGATGCTCAAGCTAAGCTAGTCCCATGTGCCCATGTTTGGCCCATATCCCTCGAAACCTTTCCTATCTATGTACCTGTCCATGTGTCTTTTAAATGGTGTTGTAGTCCCTGCCTCAACTATCCCCTCTGGTAGCTCGGTCCATATACCCACCAGCCTCTGAGTGAGAAAGGCGCCCTTCAGGTTCATATTAAAACTGGCCTCTCTCGCCTTAAACCTATGTCCTCTGGTTCTTGATTCCCCTACCCTGTGTAAAAGATTCTGTGTATTCACCCTATCAATTCTACTCGTTATTTTATACACTTCTTTTTGATTACCTCTCAGCCTCCTGCACTCCAAGGAATAAAGTTTTAGCCTGCCCTACCTTTCCCAATAGCTCAGATCCTCGAGTCCTGGCTACATCCTTGTAAACCATTTCTGCACATGAGCGGCACAGTGTCACAGCTGGTAGAGATGCTGCCGCACAGCGACAGGGAACCTGGGTTCGATCCTGATCTCGAGTACTGTCTGTGTGGAGTTTGCATGTTCTTCTGATGACCATGTAGATTTAGTCTAAAAGACATGTGTGTTTGCAGGTTAATTGCTCTCTGTAAAAATAAAATGCCGCTGGAATATATGGAGTAGATGAGAAAGTGAAATAACATAGAATGAGAGTGAATGTGTGATTGATGGTTAGTATGGATTTGGTGGGCCGAAGGGCCTGATTCCTTAATAAAAAATAATAAAAACTGGTTGGCATGACTTTGATTGATAATTAAACTGGGATGTTTCAGACCACCTCCTCCCCTGGTGACATGTCTGTGTTGATCTTGACAGGACAATCCAGACTTTCGGCTAAAAAATCTCACCATAATGAGAATCTGTAATTACTCACATCCATTAGTTACCTGAAAAGGCAAAGCAAATTAAACATCTGTGACAATTAGTTTAGTTTAGTTTAGCGGTCGATCTACTGCCTCACAGCAGTAGAGGCAGTAGATCAACCGCTAAACTAAACTAAACTAAACTAGCTTGATCCAGACTATGGCTGCTTGTCTGGATGGAGTTTGCACGTTCTACCCGTGGATTTTCCAACCTGCGTGGGTTTTCTCCGAGATCTTCGGTTTCCTCCCACACTCCAAAGACATACGTTTGTAGGTTAATTGGCTTGGTAAAATGTAAAATTGTCCCTAGTGTGTGTAGGGTAGTGTTATAATGTGGAGGGATCATTTGTTGCGCGGACACGGTGGGCCGAAGGGCCTGTTTCCGCACTGTATCTCTCAACGAAACTACACAATTGTGCACATCATTGAACCAATTATTGAAAAACATACTAGCTGGACAGGCCAAGTAAATTTTGATCCACAAACCAGATCATTGGTGCGGAGTCTCAATTCTCTGTGCATGATTCTGCTGTTGCTAGTCAGATGATTTTAACAGCGTCCACTTCAGTGAATTGATGTGCCAAAATTACAGTAAATTGGAACTATTGCTTCAGATTACTGCTGCCTACTAAATGGATTATATAACTGGCCTATTATTTTTTCTTCCCTCTCACTCAAGATCTGGGTCAAATAGGGTTAGTGTTCCGCAGGAAGGTGAATCCCTTTGTATTGGGGTACCTGGAATTATGCACTTTTTCCTCCCATCCCTCCTCCCTTCAAACCCCCTGCCAAGACCTGAGCCCCAGTAGGCCATATTAGGTTTAAATACAAACTAAATGTAGTGCCTCCTTCAATATATTTGGAAGCATGCCGTGCTGCTTGTCCAGGAAGTGTGTTAGAATCACGCAATGAGCATATAAAAATAAATTCATAAAAAACGGTCAATCTGGAAGCTTGGAGCAAAATAACAAGACACTTCCAACCCTACCAGCTCCAAGCTTCATGGTCTCCTGAAATTGAATGCGCCTTTTCATTTTAAACCAGTTACGTATGCGCTGAGGGATCAAACTATTACCTGAATGGTGGCCAATTAGGAAAAGGGGAGATGCAACGAGACCTGGGTGTCATGGTACACCAGTCATTGAAAGTAGGCATGCAGGTGCAGCAGGCAGTGAAGAAAGCGAATGGTATGTTAGCATTCATAGCAAAAGGATTTGAGTATAGGAGCAGGGAGGTTCTATTGCAGTTGTACAGGGTGTTGGTGAGACCACACCTGGAGTATTGCGTACAGTATTGGTCTCCTAATCTGAGGAAGGACATTCTTGCCATTGAGGGAGTACAGAGAAGGTTCACCAGACTGATTCCTGGGATGTCAGGACTTTAATATGAAGAAAGACTGGATAGACTCGGCTTGTACTCGCTATAATTTAGAAGATTGAGGGGGGATCTTATAGAAACTTACAAAATTCTTAAGGGGTTGGACAGGCTAGATGCAGGAAGATTGTTCCCGATGTTGGGGAAGTCCAGATCAAGGGGTCACAGTTTAAGGATAAAGGGGAAATCTTTTAGGACTGAGATGAGAAAAACATTTTTTACACAGAGAGTGGTGAATCTCTGGAATTCTCCGCCACAGAATGTAGTTGAGGCCAGTTCATTGGCTATATTTAAGAAGGAATTAGATGTGGCCCTTGTGGCTAAAGGGATCAGGGGGTATGGAGATAAAGCAGGTACAGGATACTGAGTTGGATGATCAGCCATGATCATATTGAATGGCGGTGCAGGCACGAAGGGCCGAAGGGCCGAATGGCCTACTCCTGCACCTATTTTCTATGTTTCTATGTTTCTAAGCCCACATTTAATAGTAAGATTAAACAAGAACTTATCAGTTTGAAGTTTGAGCTTTATTTTATGAGGAGTTACGTTGGTGATTACGTAAAGAAGCCCCGCCAGTCCACATGCGCGTCAATCTGCAAAGCAGCGGTATGAAATCACAGGTAATAGTAATTGAAGTAACAGTAAGATCAGAAACTTGAGAACTACCAGATGACCTTTGTGAGAGAGGGTTGGGAGTGGAGGGCACGTAATCACCAACGTAACTCCTCATAAAATAAAGTTCAAACTTCAAACTGGTAAGTTCTCATTTAATCTTACTATTTTACTTCGGAGTCACGTGAGTGATTCCGTGAAGAGTTCAAAGCTCTGTGATTTCATGCCGTAGATTCAAATCCCGGCGTCTCACTGCATCGATTGACTCAGGATGAATGAATAATCAACAATGCATTACACATGACATTGATTTAAACTTATTAATTGTTTACGTTAATAAAGAAAATCAATAGCAACCCCTCTATCTCAGGGGAGGCTAAAGTGGACGCAAAACAGAATGGGCAAATAGCCCCGGGTTGGCAATCGGCCCTATGGTAAAAAAAAAATTGAGAATCAATTCACTTGACCATCCTGTCGCCGCGAGGATATGGTCGATGGGAACGTCCATTGCCCTGGCTGCTGACGTTGATTCCGCCCTGGTGGAATGAGATGTAACATTGTCAGTGTTAATACCTGCATAAACCAGAACCTGCTTCAGCCACCTTGAAATAGTCTGAACTGACTTTTTCTTGTGTGGTTGTTTGTGGCTAATAAACAATGCTGATTCCACACCTCTTAGGATTCTGGTGGCCTTGATATAATATAGCAAGCGTGCCCTCACACATAGACATGAGTCCGTGGGGTATGCCGAAATATGATCTCAAACCCTGTCACCCCTGGTCTGCTCTGCTTGTGTAGACCAGAAATGTAAAACGTAATAACATCTGCAGCCACTTCCATCCTATCTAGCCGCAGCTTTTGCAATGTCTGCACTCGTTGTGCTGATACTAGTGCCATGACTAAGGAAGTAGCTGGCCCCTGGTGAAGTATTGTTAACACAATGTCAATATCCCATACTGCCTATACTTGTACTGGGAGAACTTGTGTTAAAGATATCATTTACAAACTCGATATCCAGGGTTGAAACCCGACAGAGTGGGTCCTGTTTGCTGCAGCTAATATGATGGGAAGGCACGTTTGGCACAGTTAATGGGCCTATACTGAATTAGTGTCAGAAGACCATTTAAGAATGAACTGGAAGATGTCAGTAATCTGTACCGTATTAAATGTAACATTAACATTAAACAAAACCGCTTCCCACCTCCTGAATAGGAAATGTACTGCTTTTTTGGTGCTATCGCTGCACTCTGCAGTGAGCACATACATGGATTGATGTGACAACGTGAGCCGTAGGGCAATCTATTCAGAATCTGCAAGTCAATAAATTGATTTTATCATGCAGAGGCTGGTTTCCTGAACCACAGTTTGAACCAGCAAAGTTTTCGTTTTTTAGAATAACTGTATATGTTTGTATTATTTTGCCTGACGGAAGCAGGAATCATGGCTGCATAGCCAGTCAGACAGTACGAAAACTAAAGCGAGATCTTGCTGGCTTTATTTCAAGACCCGACTGATGAGGCAAAATGAAGGAAGACATAAAAGAACATTCTTCCTTCTTGTAGCGAGAATGTATCTCTCAACACTGTTATGCCACATAATTTTGCAATCAGTGAATAAGCATGAAACCAACATGTCGATATTCAGTGTTTCATTGAACCATACTTTCATAAATACTTTGTGATCCAACACCTATTCTGTGTTGTCATCGATCTGAACTTGATGATACACCAGTGGCAAAGGAGATTAGGTAAATTATTACAGGATACTTTTACTTGATTGCCATGTGACTAACATATGCCACCACCATAGAGTATCAACTTGAAGTTGAGCATGTAGATTATGTATATTCGCTCAATAGCCCTTTACCCATGGGATGCATCCAGTGTCTATAGCTAGTTGATACCAATAACTGAAGAATTGGCAACTCATGCAAATCTCCTCCACCTCCAAACTAGAGATGACATTCGCAATTTTCCACCTTAGAGCCCTTAGCATCAGTTTGTAAAATAACTGAAATTCGACTGACCAAACTACTGGAGCAATGCTGAATACTGTTTGTTCATCATTGTGACTTTGGTAGCTTCAGCTGGTAATAGCATAAGCCTGTTCATAATGACCTACATGGCATTTGAGAGGTTGCTACTTTGCACAATGTCAGTTCCCCGACTTGCACAGCTGAATCACAGCTACTATATTGCCAATTACTCTTGATGAATAGAAGTCAGCTTTATAACAGGTTCCTATTAACTCCAATCTCTTGCCACAGGGTGGAGTCATAGGCTAATTAGTAGTTAAAGGTAAATCCCAATGACCAACAAGTCTATTTGGTAACAACTTAAAGTTAACTGGATGGATGAGCCCAATTTCTCAAAAATAGTTTGAGGCTGAAACAGGTGATTTTAACAAATACAGCGTTAGAATATCCTCCAGCCAAGGCATAACAAGTGTTTTTGAACTCTGAGTCCAAATACCGATTTTATTAATTTGGTAAATAACCTGGGGAAATAGTTTATCCCATTTTGCAATGTTTTACTGTTATTATTACAGTTATCATTGCCTTTTCGATAATTTCAAATGTCTCCGATGATCCCTGTAATGGGAACTGCATAGAATGTATCTTTGAGACCCTTATGAATCAGTTGTTAGTCAGTAATTCAGAAAATTTATACTGCACATGCAAGTTAAACGACATTCTCCATTTTTCATAATGAACATGCCACTCCTGCCATCATTCCATGGGTGCTTCGCACGATAACTGTGGCCCGATTTCCGAGCCTGTCTTGAAAGATAATACTGAGCCTCCCTCATAAATTTTGTCCAAAGGCAACTCTGGCCATTATACTGAGCCTGCCTAAAACGACAATCCTGGCCCTAATTCCAAACTTGCTTGGAATGCTAGTATTGTGCAGTTTTACATGGTTAGATGCCTCGAAGCAGATGACAAAGCCTTTATCATTTGTGTGCTGTACAAACAAGTGTAAATATTACCAACTTGTAAGTGGTCCACTTACCCATGTTTCGGAAGTGCCAGACCCACCTACCTGCCTAGTTATGTTGAGTAAGACTGGTAGGGTGCGTGGAACCTGTGCCCAGCTGTCATGCTGCCACCAGCTTCAGTGAATCGCTTACTGCCGATGAAGGCATGGGGTGCGTTGTCGCTGAAACGATGAAGCTTTGCCCGCCGTTGGCCTTGATTGGTCCGACAGCTTTTGCTTCATCCGCCAGGTTTTTCCTGTTGAATATGCCTTACCTGAACAGAAGATTTGGCGGCAGGCTCTCATATCCCCCTGATAGCGCTGTTCACTGCCGGCACACATGTGCTCCAGTATGTTCCACCGACATCTTTAGAATCTGGAGTCAGTTACATCTGACCTTTCGCACTCCCCTCCTCAGAGAGGGCGATTCGTAGGCAGCCCTGAAACTGGTGCTGCCGCAGGCCCCTGAGGACACCTGCGCTGATACGGCCCTTCCAATGGACGTATACCAGGATGGAACATTCTGTTGGGATGGCAAACTTTGTTGTCAGGAAATGGTACCTCTGACACGTGCCCTTCATCCCTTGGGGTATGCTCCACGGCTATACCCTCAGACTCGGCGTCAGAATTACACTGACCCGGCATGCTCTCCTCCTCCAGGAGGGAGAGATGAAGCAGCCCTGTCCCAGGTGCTGCTGGCGCGGCCTCTCGTACAGGCCGGCGCTGTCACACATTAAGCAGCCCTGTCCCAGGCGCTGCTGGCGCGGGCTCTCCCGTAGGCCGGCGCTGTGACAGATTCGGCGTCAGCAATACACTGACCCATCATGGTCTCCCCTTCCAACAGGGAGACATTAAGCAGCCGTGTCCCAGGCGCTGCTGGCGTGGCCTCTCCCATAGGCCCGCGCTGGTAGAGATTCGGTGTCTGAGGTATACTGACCCGGCATGGTGTCCTTCTCCAAGCGGGGACATTAAGCAGCCCTGTCCCAGGCGCTGCTTAATGGATCTGCAATTTGAAGACAGGCAAATCTCTGCATATTCGCTACACATCAATTTCTGAAGAAACAGATTGTGTTCTCCACCTTGCATGTAAATCTTTCATCAAGCTGTTGTCGTGCATCAGTGGCATGCTTTAAGTGTAAATATAACAATGTTAAATTTACATCCGAGGTTTTCTGTAAAGTAATAAGAAAGCACCATGAATTAAGGTTCCATTTTACCAGGACAATAGTTCTAAAATTATAATATGACTGAACAGAGTGCTCAAAGCATCAGTTAAAGGTTGATCCCTGGGTGTAGGATTAAATACCTTGTTCTAGATCTATGGAGTTCAATTAAATCGGGGAATGAGATTAAAACATAAAGTGCTGGAGGAGCTCAACAGGTCAGGCACCATCTGTGGAGGGAATGGACAGGCAACATTTTGGACTAATGGAGTAGAGGGAAAAGCTCTAGGGGGGGGGGTGGGGAAAGGGGGAATGAGATTGTTTGGTTGTTTTACGTGTCGGAGGTTGACCACGGGGGGAAGAAAAGCATGTTGCACCATCACAGGAACTTACCTGAACCATCAGGACAACTAGAGAGTAGTCCTGAGCTACTATCTACCTCATTGGAGACCCTCAGACTTAACTTAACTGGATTGGACTTGACTGGACTTTATCCTGCACTAAAAGTTATTCACATTATTCCCTTTATCATGTATCTGTACACTGTGGATGGCATGATTGTAATCATGTATTGTCTTTCCGCTGAATGGTAAGCATGCAACAAATGCATTTTACTGTACTTTGGTACAGATGACAATAAACTAAACTCCAGCTCAAACTCAAATTTACTCTGGCCTTTTGTTTTGTAAATGATTTTGGATGTTTACGTCAATTGATCTACCAATGTAACTGTAACATGACATATTACTTCAGATATCATGTTCATAAGTGATAGGAGTAGAATTAGGCCATTTAGCCCGTCAAGTCAGCACCGCCATTCAATCATGGCTGATCTATCTCTCCCTCCTAACCCCATTCTCCTGCCTTCTCCCCATAACCCCTGATACCTGTACTAATCAAAAATCGATATATCTCTGCCTTACAAATATCCATTGACTTGGCCTCCACAGCCTTCTGTGGCAATGAATTCCACTCTGGCTGCCTGCTCCTTCACCTGCAATGACCACATGACCACCCTACAATGTTTTTAAACATATTTGTCTTCTATAGGCTTTGGAAGAATTGTATTGGAAAACTGACTGGAAAGGAAGTAATTTGCATTTCTGCACTAGTGTTGGTACATTCATCAACTTCCCCTGCTCTGCAGGCTAATTGGATATAATGCAGCCAAACATAATACATTGGAATAAAAATAAGGGATGTACATGCACCAGATTATCTCCCAGCATACTGCAGTGGTTGCTACGGTAGCTGTTAAAATTGGAGACACCTTCAGCATCTTGAACTAACAGCTGGTTGAATACAATCCTTCTTGACCCTCTTTGAGTGGTTATTTTGCACATTCAGAATAGCATCTTCTGCAAAGTTAAACCGTTCCTATATCCAAGTTGAGAGCAGGGGGAGGGGGGGGGGGGGGGGTTGAGGTACAGTGTGTTCCCTCTAATCTTGGTGATGTTGAATGGTGCATTAACTATCTGCAGAAAAGTGAATAAATATGACTTAAATATGACTGTGAATAAATAAAGACTTTCCTTTCTTTTGCAGGTCCGGTTTGTAAATAGTAACTGGGTGTTCGGCAAGTTGATGTGTCATGTTAGTCGCTTCGCGCAATACTGCTCAGTACATGTTTCCGTCCTGACCCTCACGGCCATTGCCCTGGACCGCCACCAGGTACAGTACCAACAGCAGAGGAGAGCAGTACATGGAATGAGCTTCTACACATGAATGGGAATTACTCAGAGAAATTAAACACTACAATGAATCATTCATATTAAGGATAGACACAAAATGCTGGAGTAACTCAGCGGGTCAGGCAGCATCTCTGGAGAGATGGATTGGGTGACGTTTTGGGTCAAGACCCTTCTTCAGGCTTAATATTAAGGGGTACTCGAGTATAGAGATTGCACTTTGCTAAGTTTTGATCTGTTTGTAAGTGTCACTCTAGACCTTGTTTCCCATTCTGCCTTTGCTCAGGATTGAAAACTGGGAATCAATTATTGTGACCCAACTGATAGCCAACGTCAATCCTTTCTTTTGGATACAAGCAACCGCAGATGCTAGTTTACAAAAAAAGACATAGTGCTGGAATAACTCAGCGGGTCAGGCAGCATCTCTTACTGAGAAAGACACACAGTGCTGGAGTGCTCAGTGGGTACTCTTTGTTTTTTGTTAATCGTTTCTTCTCTGGTTGTTCTGGCTCTTGACTAGTTAGTCAGCAGATTGTTTTCCAACTAATATCTGTATGTGGCCCAAAACTGAAAGTGGGAGCATTTGTTCTGTGCCTTCAGTCTTAAAATTGGCATCTTCCGCAAAGTTAAACCAATAAATAAAGTTAAATCAATAGATTGCTATTAAACTAAAACCTGCTATTTTGTTGTATTAATCAAGGATATAAATGTTCCAAAAAGGATTATATGGCACTTATCACTGCCCAATCAATGTTTCTGTTTTCTGTTTAAAAAAACCCGCCACATATATTAAAATGATTTGTATATGTTAGTTAGCCTAGGGCTTGGTAGACATCTGAGATGTGGAGCATCCATCCATAGCTTTGGGAGATGATGATCAGACTGTGATTACTCAACCATCTCAAGAACTTGATAACTTTTAATGCAATGTGGTTCATAATTCTGTTTATATATTAATTGGTCCATGCCAGTGAATGTCATGCCTGGTTTGCTTGGCGTTTATGGGTTTTTATTGTATATTTTCACATCGATCAATACCTTCAAGGAAGAAGGTCCCAAAGGTGGATAAATCAAATAGGCTTGGACAGTTTATCAATGTCAAAGTTCCTGAGTTATGTTACTGGGCTGCTGTCATTCCACTCAAATGTCAATGTTGTAGAGGCACTCCCAACATAAACTATTTTTCAGGAATCCATTCCCAATATAAACTATCTTTATGGATTAGAGTTGGTGCCATGTGTAATGCAGATCAATAACTTGACAACATTTGCCTTGGACACTGGCAATTGGGCTACAATTGATGAAAGTTTATAAAGGCAGTTTAAAGCCAGTAGGTCAGGTACCTAGTGTAGGAAGGATCTGCAGATGCTGATTTACTCCAAAGATAGACACAAAATGCTGGAGTAACAGCGGGACAGGCAGCATCTCTGGATGGAAGGAATGGGTGACGTTTTGGATCGGGACACTTCTTCACCTATTCCTTCTCTCCAGAAATGATTTGATGAACTGCCATTGAATAAAATTAGTACATCTCCTGTTGCCTAATTTTTTATCAAATCCATATATCACTGAAGACTCAACTTCTTGATCTTGACTTGGAAATACTGGGTGACTGGGCATCCAAAGATTTTGGGAACATCAAATTGGAAATATTCACAACCTTCTTTGGTTTGGAGATTTCATATCAATGTAATCTTAAAGGCCTGTCTCACGAGTCTGCGGTCTATGGCGGCGAAACGGGAGGAATCTGCCGCCATAGACCGCGCACTCGTGAGAAAGTACAATTCCTGGGCCGTGCGGCGGTGTTCCCAACACCGCGCGGTGCTAAAATAAAATCGACAATGTCCAAAACTTAATACTCACCGCACAACCTCCACCAGTGATGCACGAGTGCGGCACGGCCGCTCGCACGGGCCGCCGCCAGTATGGCTCGAGCGCCGTGCGTCAAACCTCCACTGCCACAGCCTCCGCCAGTGACGCACGTGCCGCCGCCAGTGAGGCACGTGTGTTGCACGGCCTCAGGCACAGCCACCGCTACAGCGCCGCGATCAGGATGGCCGCCGCCACAGCCGCCGCTGGTGAGTCACGTGCGGCGGGCCAACATCATCGCAGTCGGCCCGCCCTTTTTTTACTTACCGCAAGCACGTGGGACCCGCCGTGTTTGAATTAACTCGGCCCCCGCGCAGCATCCGTGCGGCGCTCCGGTGGATAGGCTCGACGCTATCGCCGTTGCCGCGCGGTCCTCGCTACCGGCGACGCCGCGCTTCACCGCCGATGACCGCAAACAGGTAAGACAGAGCCTTTAAGCAGCTGCTCGCTGATTTTGTTACTTTCTTTGCTAGAGTCTGCAGCCGAAACACACATTTTCCTGGTAATCAGAGAGTGTGGGACGTGAATAAGCGGGTATAGGTACTGAATAAGGATGACTGCAAAGCAGACACAAAAAGCTGGAGTAACTCAACGGGTCAGACAGCATCTCTGGAGAAAAGGGGTAGTTAGCGTTTCGGGTCAAGACCCTTCTTCTGAGTCACAAAGGGCCAAATACTTTATTCCTGAAGAAGGGTCTCGACCCAAAACATCACCCATTCCTTCTCTCCAGAGATGCTGCCTGTCCTGCTGAGTTACCCCAGCATTACTCCAGTGTCTAAACCAGCATCTGCAGTTCCTTCCTATACAATAATTTATTCCTGTCAGAGACAGGAACCACAAGAAATGGCAGATGCTAGAATCTTAAGCACAAATCAAAGCACTGGAGGAACTCAGCTGGTCAGGCCCATTTGTGGAGGGAAATAGACAAACTATATTTCAGTTCGGGACCTTTCTTCAGACTGATTGGAGTAGAGGGAAGAAAGCTGGAAAAGAGAAGTGGAGGCAGGACAAATCTTGGAAAGTTACAGGTGGATGTAGGTGAGGGCGATTTGTTTGGCAGTGGGTAAAGTAAGTGATAAAGGCTAGATTGAAAAATGCACACAAGGGTGTCAGATAAGGAAAAAAGAGGAGTGAAATGTAAAGCTGGAGGGAGGGATGTGGGGTGAAGGGGGCAGTAGGGAGGAGAAAGAGGGCATAAATGGGAAATGAGGTCTCAGGGATGGGAGATTGGTGTATGAAGGAGGGGAAAGGAGAGCAGGTTTCAGTGCAGTTTCAGTTTAGTTTATTGTCATGTGTACCGAGGTACAGTGAAAAGCTTTTGTTGCGTGCTAACCAGTCAGTGGAAAGACAAAACATGATTACAAATCGATCCAGTTACAGTGTATAGATACACGATAAGGGAATAACGTTTAGTGCAAGGTGAAGATAATAAAGGGCCTGTCCCACTTGGGTGTCATTTGCACATCACGCAGATGACGCCCGAAGATTTTGTACATCCCAAAATCCTGGGGCGCCGCGCGCGACCGCGCATCACTGCCTACGTCACCATGCGTCGTGACGCATAAATGATGTCGCATAAATTACTCACAAATGACGCCCAAGTGGGACAGGCCCTTAAAATCCGATCAAGGAGAGTCCGAGGGTCACGAAAGAGGTGGATAGTAGTTCAGAGTGACTGGAGACGTGGGGCTGGGTGATGGTGGGAGAAATGGGAGTGCATCATGGTATGGGTGGAGTGCATGGGAAAGAAAGAGGATGTAGCAGAAGCATTCATTGAATTTGGAGAACTCCATGTTCAGGACATGGATGGGCGATGTTTCAGGTCAGAATCCTTCACCAGACTCTCTTATTTTACTCTGACAAGCTTCTAGGAGAGTTATGTGTTTCACTAGATTCTCTGGAGAATAGCGACCCGTTAGTCAGGCTGATGGGGAAGGAATGTTTCTAATACATCAGAGTGCTCCCTAACCATGATGGGCTCCAGGCTGATTGCCCTCTATAGACTTCCAGTGTCCTTCCGAAATCTTGCCGGAATACCTCAATTAATAAGGCAGGCAGTCAGTGAGAAATAACGATTCTCCTTCGAGGTGCAGTGGACTAAGTCCTTAATAATTCACATTATTCATTACTCAGGCCTCTTGCATTAAACGTGAACGCCATCCAAATATTGTCATCATGCACTCTAAATACTTTCACCGTGCACCCAAATATTGGCTATCATCAATTTCTAATCTTCAAAGTTATTTTAAAATTAATGTTATTTTTTTGTTGTAAACCAGCAACTAGTTTCTACACTATTTTAACATCGACAGTTATAATAATCACAGATTGACATTCTTATTTTCTGTCCAATAGTTTATTAAAACTTTTCTTCACCCATGTATGGTCTCATTATTAAGTATAATATATGCTTTAGAGCAGTGGTTCTTAACCTGGGGGTCGTGACCCCCTATGGGGGTCGTTTGGGGCTTTGCCGGGGGTCATGAAGGGGACACAAATAACATATCAATTTGTTGAGCCCATGTTTAGGAACCTAACAAAGGTAAATACCACATACAGTATTTTGTTCGCGTATGTGCGTACTGGTGCCAAAAAGGTGAAGAACCACTGCTAGAGAAAGTGCAGTTCTGATGGGACGTAATTCCGATGAAAAACAAATCACCTTAATTTGCTAATTGTTCCCATTGTCTTCTGTTTTTACTTCAAATAATGTAAATGGACTTCAGTGGGGACTGAAACAATTTGTGATGACTTTGTGTGACATTAGCTACTTCAGTTTGAATCAAATCGATACCCTCTCCAGTTGAGCATGATTTTATGTTTAATTGAAACAGATAAGATACTGTAGTGTATTGCAAGCCGTAATGCAGAATATATTTTTCCCTAAGAAATCATGAAGAAACCAATATTATAAGAACTATAGTTTCTAATTTATTTATGACTAGGCTCAGCAAAAAGCTAACTAGAGCCATTAGCATTTCATCTGTGAATGAAACAATTTCCTTCCAAGACAATTTCCTCTCACACTACTGAAGGTGAAGTACCTTCTTATACTTTTCTAAAGAGACTCCATGATTACCTGCGGCATAACCTGTTTAAGAGTAATTTGCAATTGCCTGCAGCATCTGGAGTCTAGGGAAAAATGCAGGGAGATTGCACTCCTTGTTTCTATTTAATGACTCTATCCAGTCTAATCGTCTATGGATGCTGGAGCAGGCATTTGAAGAATAGCAACTAGGACACAGGTTCCAGTGTAGAGGGGTATCCTGGAATGATTTGACACCATTAGGGAAGGAAAATAGCAAAAGTAAAGATTTGAAAATAAGAAGCATGGCGTACAGCAGCAGTGAAATTGCTTAAAAATAACTGGTTAGGCCACGGCTGGAGAACGGTGTTTAAATTTAGTTCCTGCGTTTGAGGAAGGATGTGAAGATCCTAAAGTCAGCGCAAAAAGAGATTTATAGAACATAGAACAGCACAACAGAAGAACAGGCCCTTCGACCCACAATATCTGTGCTGAACATGATGCTATTGATTAGTAGGACTGGATGTTACAATCCCTAAGGTTCTTCATCACAACTGACACCCGGTATTCTTGGGGATGACCACTAGGTGATTTTGCTACCAATCAGACACATCTCCAGTTGTGTACCTCAGCGTCACTGGGTGTTTCGGCCTTTTATCACAAGACACCCTCAGTCGAGGCAGGCCCACCGCAGGGTGATCAGCCCTGGGTGTGTGTCTTATGGTTAGCCTCTAGATGGTCACGTGGCAGCCCAGACAGCATCTTTTCTCTTCAACCACAGCCAGTGACTGCTCCATTCTGCTTTTTTCCATCCATCTTCCTCTCTACCGCTGACTGTGGCTGGTTGGGCTCTGGACTGGTGTCCGTTGGTGGGACAGTACTTGGTTGAGCTTCACCTGGGGCGCTGATACCCTGTGGACTGTGGTGGTTAACCTGCCACTGGGCTCCACTCGACTGATTTGGCCTTCCTCTTAGAAGGTAATGGTCAATGCGAGGCCCCACACCAAGCTCCCCCAGGCACTTTTCCCTGCCCTGGTGGATCTTGAGACCCTTCTCTGATGTTATCTTTTCCCAGCCACAGATGCAGCTTCGTAGCTTACGTCCTGCCCGGGCTGCTGCTCTGTCAATTACTGTACTAGTTGTAATATTCATAGTCGATTCCTTCCATAGCAATATAAGGGTGGATCCAAAACGCTGATTAGCGATGGATCCTGCTGGCATGAGGAGCTAGCCCATGCCAGCCCCGGTGGGGTCTATTCCCTCCGGCCAACTCTTATCTGCCTGCACATAATGCATATCCCTCCATTCCCTGCATATCCATATTCCTATCCAGAAGTCTCTTAAAAATGCCACTAACATACCAGCATCAACCACCATCTCGGACTGCGTTCCAGCCCCTCACAACCCTCTGTGTGAAAAAGACTAATCCTGCACATCTCCTTTGAACTTTGCCCCTCTCACCTTAAAATCCTGTCCCACTTTCACGACCTAATTCACGACCTTTTTTACTCGTGGACATTTTTCATCATGCTGGAAAAAAATACCCCGACCTACTTGATGCCACGAGTACCTATGACTAGGATCATGACCTACCTATGACCTACCTACAACCTCCTACAACCTCCTACGACCTCGTGACGACCATGCTGCGAGTTTGAGGAGGACTGATGACACTGCTCTATACCAGTGTTGACATACTGTAGAATTCTTTGATGTAGCATTTCATGTGTAGCGAGATTTCCTCTGTAGCATGAAGTATCCAGGATGTATGGGGCACACAGTGACAAGGTTTGTTGTTGCTTTGCACAGATTATCATGCATCCCTTGAAACCTAGGATGTCCAAGGCTAAAGGAGTCATCTACATCATCATTATTTGGATCTTGGCCACCGGTTTCTCGCTTCCACATGCAATCTACCAGAAGTTGTTCAAAGTTGAATACAGGTGAGGCAAAATCAAATGACCACATGTAAGTTTTCTTTATCTTATTTCACTTAGGTACACTTAAAACAAAACTTTCTCTGTGTCTGGCACTTCCTCAGTCTCTAATTCTGAGACTGCTTTTAAAGAGAGGTACAGTATCAGTTGTGTAGCCGTTGGTTGGAGTCATAAAGTCATAGAGTGTTACAGTGTGGAAACAGGCCCTTCGGCCCAACTTGCCCACACTGGCCAGCATGTCCCACCTACACTAGTCCCGCCTGCACTTGGTCCATATCCCTCCAAACATGTCCAATCCATGTACCTGTCTAACTGTTTCTTAAAATTTGGGACAGTCCCAGCCTCAACTACCTTCTCTGGCAGCTTGTTCCATATGCCCGCCACCCTTTGTGTGAAAAGGTTACCCCTCAGATTCCTATTAAATCTTTTCCCCTTCACCTTGAACCTATGTCCTCTGGTCCTCAATTCTCCTACTCTGGGCAAGGTTCATCAGCCTTTGGTTTTATCTCTTTGATAAGGTTTAATTGCCACTTTCCTGTTTGATTAGTAGATGCTTTAACTCACTGTTTCACCACACAGGGTGAGGCCAAGTCAAGCCACAGGCAGCAGGTCCCAGGTTATGTTCTTGATGGACGGCACAGTAATGCTATGGTCGAGTTGCTGCCTTAGTGTCAGAGACCTGGGTTCGATCCTGACTACGTGTGCTTATGTGCGGAGTTTGTACACTCTCCCTGTGACCACATGGGTTTTCCTTAGGATGCTCCTTCCACACTCAAAAGATGCACAGGCTTGTAGGTTAATTGCCTTGTCCTGTATCTCTAAAGTCTAAAGCTTATCTGTGGACTCTGCCTGCTGCAATAAATCATGGGTCATTTATAATCCTTTTTGGATTTACCATCTTGGAGGTGATAACACAGGGTTAGATGCAAGGTGGCCATATCCATATTTCCATGAACATTACAATTGAGTGCAATACCATAAATACGCAGGACTAAACAGCAGTGAGGTCTCGCTGTGCTTTTTAATAACCTGGTCACATGCCTTGTCTCTTCACAAAGTAAAACGCTGCAGATGCAAGAACACAAAGCAGATAATGCTGGAAATGCTCAGCAGGTCAGGCAGCAGTGATGGTGAATGACCATTGATCTGAAATGTTTACTCTATTTGTCCCTCTGCTGACACTGCCTAGCCAGCTACTCCGTTCCAGCTTTCTCTGAGCCATTATATCACCAGTAATATTGTAGGCTCTGAAAGTGAAAGATGGGAGCAATATGGAATAGTATAACTCAGTTGTTCGGAGGTGACAGAAATAGAATGTTGAGGCAGATTAAGTAATATCTACAGTACTAGAACCCGGTTCAATCAAAACCTCAGGTTGCATGGAAGAAGCCATGACCTCCTGCCTCAGAGTCCAATGATGATCTGTTAAGCAAATGAGGCTTCATATGACTTCAAGTGAAAAGCCAAGGGTACAGGCACTTTTAACCAGTCCCTAATTTGACACAGGGGTAGAGCTTGTATTTATAAAACACTTTCCACCATCTCAGTATATTCAAAAGCACCCTACATCCAATTGCTTACATTTGAAACATACAGCAAATTCCCACATATTAAGGTGGCTATTCAGCCCTTCGTGTCTCTGTTGAATGATAAGGAGCTACTAACCCTATCCTCATATACTTGAACTTCATGTCAGAGCTGTTCAAGTACACATCCACATTCCTTGAATGTGGTGAGTGTTTCTGTTTTTTGGACAGTGAGTTCTTGACTCTTACTCCCTCTGTTGGAAAGAATATTTATCCTCTCCCCTCCAATACTTAGAATCATAGAATCATAATGCATAGAAACAGGCCCTTTGACACAACTAGTCCATGCCAACCAAGATGACCATCTAAGCGGGTCCCTTTTGACACATATTCCTTTTAACCTTTCCTAACCATGTATACAGTATGTCCAAATGGCCCTTAAATGTTGTTATTGTAACTGCATCAACTACCTCCTCTGGCAGTCATTCGTATTAAATCTGTCCCCTCTCAGCTTAAAGCTACGACCTCAAGTTCCTGATTCTGCATCCCTGGGAAAATGGCACTGTTCATTCACCCTTTCTATGCCCTCATGATTTTGTTGCATTTCCATGAAATCTCCCTCCAACCCTGCACCTTTGGGTGCATGTGACGAATAAAATTGACTTGGACTTGGACTTGGACCCCCCCCCCCCCCCCCCGTCCCCCTTTTCTATTGTCTACGCTTCAACGAACAAAGTCCAAGCCTGCCCCACCTTTCCCTTTAGCACAGGCCCTCAAGTCCTCCAATGTTCTCTTAAATCATTTCAACAATATTTACAGCTTAATGGCATCTTTCCTGTAGCAGGTTGACCAGAACTGAACACAATACTCTCCAAATTATATTTTCATTGTATCTGATCTATTAGCCAAGAGAAATAAGTCTAGACTATTTATTTCAGCCTTTCATAATTTTACATTCCAATTAAGTTTCCCCTCACCCTCTTCTGTTCCAAAGAAATCAGCCCCAGCATGTGCAGTCTTTCTTCTACACTAACTTTTTCCATTCCACAGAATAAACTTGTAAATCTCCACACCCTCTGCACTGCAATCATATTTCCTGGAATGTGGAGCCCAGAACTGTACGCAGTTGTCAGGTTGCCGTCTAACTCAGCTTTATAGTCCATTCTTACAAAATCTATTTTCTCTTGTATTCTCTAATAAAGAAAAGCCTTTCGAAAGTACCTTCCTGACCTGTCCCATGTTGTGGACAAGCACATAAATGACCAAGGAAATAAAGGAGATAAATAATCTAATTAGGATGTTTGTAGGCAAGGATTCACCCTCCATCTTCAGCTTGTGTCAGGAAGACAGACCGGATACGGTTTCAGTAATACCCATCTTCTCGCAACCATTTACGCTCCAAGGAGAAAGGTTCTGCTTCTACAGTCTAACCATGCAGCTGAGTCAAAAGGCAACAGTAATGAGGGTGCAGGGCTCTCTCCACTTTGCTGGGTCAATTAACATCAAATTCACTCATATTGGGGCAGATATATGGCGGATGGAGAAATGATGTACAGTCATTTCCATTTAGTTTGGTTTAGAGATACAGCATGGACACAGGCCCTTTGGCCCAACGAGTCCACACTGACCATCGATCACCTTGGTGACCACCGATCGACCATTGGGGCAATTTACAGAGGCCAATTAACCTACAAACCCGCATGTCTTTGGTATGTCCAAGGAAACCAGAGCACCCAGAGGAAACCCACACAGTCATGAAGAGAATGTGCAATTTCCACACAGACAGCACCCGAGGTTAGAATTGAATCTGAAACCCTGGTGCTGTGAGGCAGCAGCACTGCCAGTTGACCCACCTACTGTGTGACACCTTCTTGCATAGCTGCAATTACAGAGTTTAAAAAATGCATCAGCAGGTAGATATTTGTTGTAGAGAAGGTGATGCCTGATGCAGTCTGCCTGACTTCCATTTCTATAGGAGTACTTCTGAATGAGTATATTTAGTATGATTAAAATGGAAAATAGTGTTCTGCTTTTAGTTTTATCTTTGGATATCACTTTTTATTCATCTTCAGAAACATTTTTTTTCTTGTTTATTCTCAATATCCATTCCAAACAGCAAGGAATGTCTTCCCCCCTGTGTGAATTCAGCTGAATAAATCACCTATGCACTCTGTGTTCCAGAAAAGCGAGAGTACGAAGCTTGTGCCTCCACAACTTCCCACAGCCTGCGGATTTGTACTGGAAGTACATGGACTTGTCCACTTTCATTCTCCTGTATGTTCTGCCACTCTTAATTATAACTGTGGCCTACACAGCAGTGGCAAAGAAGTTGTGGTTGAGGAATGCAATTGGGGACATCACTGCAGAGCAATACTTTGCCCACAGGCGCAAGAAGAAGATGATGCTGAAGATGTTAATGCTGGTGGTTGTGGTGTTTGCCGTTTGTTGGTTTCCCCTGAACTGTTACCTGGTGCTCATCTCCAGCAAGGCCATCAACACCAACAATGCCCTGTACTTCACCTTCCACTGGTTTGCCATGAGCAGTACATGTTACAACCCCTTCATCTACTGCTGGCTTAACGCTAACTTCCGCTCTGAATTCAAGTCTTTGCTGAGCATGTGCAAACGGGCAAGTGGCAGCCACGTGCAGCCCCTTGCCTATAGCCCCCCTCCCTACAGGCTGGCATGGAATGGAGTCAGAAGCCACAAGAGAAGCAGTCAAGTTCAGAATCCACGGTTCAGCGCCACAAACTCCCTAAGGACTGATATCTCCATTGTGGATCCCATTGTGACTGTTGGATAGACCAGGAAGGGAAGGCCCATTAACTGCTATCATTCTATAGTCAGAAAATGTCCAGGTCTCCCAGGTTTCTGAAGTTCATTCTTAGGAAGTGAGCACTGTTGACAAGGCTAGCATTGACACAACACCCCAACACTAGCATTAACGCAGAGGAGATACATAAGGATGGTCCTACCACAGTTTGATACAAGGCCGCTAAGCCAGCTCAGAGGCTGGATGTGGTCATGAAATCAGGATCTTTTTCGCAGAGGGCATTAGTGTGTAAAAAAAAAATAGCATAGTAAAATTATTCCACTGCTCTGTGTCGACTGTTTTTAGAAAAAGCTACCTTGCAAAATTTCTGTTTTAGGACATTGCATTCAAATTTGAGCTCATTAATAATTCAAGGCAATGTTCCGCAGAGAGGGAGGAGGCATAAACACAAGAATGCAGCATCGCTTACTGTCATGGGGATGGTTAATACTGGCAGGTGTTTAAGAATGACCTGTTTCGAAGGAAAATATGTATTCCTCAATTAGTTCAGAAAAAGTGACACAAAAATAGGCTATTAGCTGAATCATGTCAGAATTATATGTTGGATGTTGTAAACTTATTTATTGCTATTCTGAATAGCCGGTGTTATTGGTAGTAATTTATACAAAGAGCAAATATAAATGTATAAATGCATTCTTCTAAGGCTTTGCTTCATGTTCACGGATGTGTTCATTTTATATAGTTGAGAGTGTTAAATTAAAAATGGACAAGATCTGATGATTTAATGAAGCATGCAAATTAATAAAATGATTGAATTGATAAGTGTGGCTCTACCTCTAGGTCAATGTGTAGATTGGGACTGTATTACTATCATTATAATCTATTGATTAATGTGTAAAATAGTTTTTTGTTTTAGTTTTATCTCTGGATAATAACAATATTTATGGATTGTGGGTATCAGATTTTTAATAAAGTCTTCAGAAATATTGTTTTTCTTATTTAATATTTTTCTTCCCATGGTTCTGTAGAAACAGGTCAAGGATTTAATTTTCACCATTGTTTTGTGCCTTATTATTTTCAATGTTTTTTCAAATTTATATTTTTAGCATTTATCAATTTTAGCAATTTATAAAATGTGTTTAAATTGATGCTAAAATACTGCAAAATACTTTCCCACCTATTATGCTTGCCCTTCCATAGAAGAGCTGGAAGCATTTGTGAGGTTGCACAACTTGGCATGCACTTTAATATGATAGGTACATTTATTTGTGAAGGTTGCAGCAAACAACTTTGATCTATTCCCCCAAGAGCATTGCTGCAATGCTCCTTGACTAACATGTATATCTACAGTCATTTAATAACATTCATGTTGATTCTTTACCTTAAGTTCACCTTCCTGATGCTCTTGGTCCTTGACTTCCTTGTGTTGAAGAGATCTATTGATTTCAGCCTTAAATATGCTCAACAATTGAGCATCCACATTCCCCTAAGATTGAAAATTACAAAGTTTCACATTGAGTAATGAAACCTTAACTCAGTCCCAAATGGCTGATCCCTTTTATCACAATGCCCACAGTTCATGATTCCCCCACCAGTGGAAATCGTTTCTCAGCCACAACCCTGTGAAGCTTTCTCAAAATCTTCAACATTTATGAGTTTATACGGTATAGGAACAGAATTAGGCCATTCGGCCCATCGTCTACTCCGCCATTCAGTCATGGCTGATCTATTTTTCCCTCTCAACCCCATTCTCCTGCCTTCTTCCCATAACCCCTGACACCCGGGACAGGTTTAGAGGGATATAGGCCAAACGCAGGCAGGTGGAACACATTGATCGGTTGGGCCGAAGGGCCCCATTTCCACGCTGTATTACTCTATGACTGTAATGTAATATCCATTATAATAAACTACACAGGTGATGTGCAGGGATTCAGGGTCAAGTACGGTGAATCATTTAACCAGCATCTGCCTCTTGCATCTCTGAAACACCACACAAAGTTCCAATGAAAATGGTCGGTGGGTGCGTCCTCTACAGAATTAAGACCAAGGAGCAAAGGAAATCTCACTTAATCACTGGATGATGAAAATATTGATTGAAGGCGTAAAACCGAGAGAATTGTTTGCTTTGATGGGTCATGAAAAACAGATATGGATGACAGCTGAAAATGTCATCAGTGCATTCTATGTCAAAAAGTTGTGTAAAAATCGACAACCTATCCCAAAAGGTTCTGGATTCTAAACACGTCTGCCATTACAAAGCCGTAATAGGCCATTAATCTGTGCATTTAGAGCACTAATTTGTTATTGGAGTGAGAATCTGGTCAATGGATGGTTTACATGCAGGAAAAGTGATTGATGAAGATACAGTGAGTCTGTGTGAATGTCAGCGCACATCGATTAGAACCATCACACATGGGTGATGCCTAAATATCAGTCCAATTTGGCCGATGCAGAATGCTGCTCCAACACAACAACAGGGAACTCTCAGTCCAGTGAAAGGAAAGCAGCTGACGGGTTGGGATAAGAGCAAGCCATGCAGCATCTGTGGGGGGAAACGGGCAGTCCGTCGAGACCTTTCATCAAAGTAGAGGGAAAGTATCCAACATAATCCAGCAATCAATCTTCACCATCTCTGCCAGCTGCAATGTTATCGCACCACCAGTCACACCTTTACCACTTCCTGCCTTCCGCAAGGACCACTCTCTCGGCGACACCTGGCTTTGCTCATTCCTCTATCCATCCATACATCCCCTTCCCCAGGTACTTTTCCCCGCAACCTTAAGAGGTGCAACGCCTATTCCTACACCTCCTTCACTGCCATCAAGGGACCTAAATTAAAGTTCACCTGCAACTCCACCAACCTCATCTCTGGCATTCTGTGCTCTCGATGTGGCCTCCTCTGTATTGATGAGACCAAACGCAGACTTGGTGACTGCTTTGCCAAGCACCAGTCCTTTGTCCGCTGTGGCCATCTGGATTGCCCATGTGTTGATTGTGTAATTACCCATCCCATTCCCACACTGACTTGTCTGTCCCCAGTCTCCATCACTGCTGAGATGAGGCCAAACGCAATCTAGAGGAACAACACATCATATTCAGCCTGGGAGTCCGCAATCCAATGTCATGAACATTTAATTATACAGTAAATAACCTACCGCCACATCTTTAGGATGTGGGTGGAAATGGTGGCACCAAAGATCAGATCAGACTCTGAAATTGTGAGGAATAACTGCTGTGTTCAGGCAATTTCCACCCAGGGAAGAGTGGCCTCCTGCTGCTGGGCCTTTTCCCACCTCCCACCCACCCCTCATCCTCCTCATCACCCCTGCAGCATCAACTAGCTCCTCTCAATGCCTACTCTCAGTAGCTGTGCCTACTAATGCGCCTGCATCTCAGACCATAGGTTTGAGCAGAGGGCTCAAAGCCAGCAAAATATTAATCAGCATGAAGCGGCACGGTGGCACAGCAGTACTGCCTTACACCACCGGAGACCCCGCTTCTAGCCTGACTACGGGTGCTTGTCTGTGCGGAGTTTGTATGTTCTCCCCGTGACCGGGGGAGGTCTTCTCCGGGATCTCTCCAGTTTCCTCTCACACTCCAAAGACGTACAGGTTTGTGGGTTAAGTGGCTTGTGCAATTGTAAATTGTCCCTAGTGTGCGTAGAATAGCGTTAGTACGCGGGGATCGCTGTTCGACAATGCCGAATGGCCTGTTTCCATGCTGTATCTCTAAACTAAATTAAGCACCTAGCACAACACCTACTGTTCTTTTACCAGTTAAAATTACAGCAGAAATTACCAAACCCTTGTAAAATTGAAATAATAACTAGCAGGAATCAACCAGCACTGGCCAAGAAGTGGTAAATATCAAAGTACTATTGATATCTTTTAAATACTTAAGGACAAATTGACTGTTCATACCATCATTAATTTTTTGGTATGTTTTAATATTAAAAATTTTATTTTAAGTCATAGAGTCATACAGCATGGAAACAGGCCCTTCGGCCCAACTTGCCCGTGCTGACCAATATGGCCCATCTGTACTAGTCTCACCTGCCCTTGTTTGGCCCATATCCCTCTAAATCTTTCCTATCCATGTACCAGTCCAAATGTATTTTAAATGGTGTTTCTTTTTACTATTATGTCATCTTTTAATTTATTATGGTAAATATAGTTTTACTATATCTTATCACTTTTATGCTTCAACACCTCAGAGGTTTTCATGGATTTCTGTAGTATTAGTTGGGCAGAATTCCCTCTTGGTCCAGCAGGTTAACATTCCTTATTGGTTTCTTCTTTTGCAGCCTTTTATAGCTCAAAGTCTTCTGTTTAAAGATAATGCATGTAATCATGCCCTTCGGCCCATCGTGTCATCACCAACCATCGATCACCCATTCACACTTGTACCATGCTATCCCACTTTCACATCCATTCCCTACACACTAGGGGCGATTTACAGAGACCAATTCACCTACAAACCCGCAGTGGAAACCCACAGGGAGAACGTGCAAACTCCAAACAGACTGCACCCGAGGTCAAGTTCGAACACTGTCTCTAATGCTATGAGTTGCACCACCCATCTGTGTTGGGTGGAACATTATGCTTATATGGGTATTATGCTACAATGGCACGGATGAGCTAACATCCACGCCATTGTCCAAAGGTTAGTAGCATTGGTTGGGGAGTTCCAGCACGGCCAGGGGCAACATGGTTCAAAAGCTGTTGAACAGACAGTCAGCCACATGAGATTACAAAAGGTGAGCTGTTGGATGTGGATTTCCAAAGCAACAAAAACTGGTGAAGAACAAAAAAACTGTATTTTACTCTGAATGATGTTATGATCAGGCAGCTCTGCATAATTCCCACACATTTTAGTTTCCCACACAATTACTCTTGCATCAAGTTGACATCTGAAACTGTTCAAGACAGTAGTAAGTGCATGTGTGCACAGCAGCTGTAATTTTTAGCCATTACAGCATCTTTATTACCCAAGCTCTCAATCTCAGCCTTGCTTGCCATCCCTCTTTTTCATCTACTCTTTTATTATAATTATTTACATCTAGCAATGATTTTAGCATCTCAAAATATGAGATTAAACAACAATATTGGAAAAGAAATGATTGATGAAATATTCAACTGTGGGGAATCTTATTGGGAGATGCTTACTGCTCTATCAAACTCGACAAGGCACTGCAGATTTAAAATTAATATAATGTGGAGATGACAATTACATTTTCATTTATATTGATCACAAATGACAACATAAGCAGTGAAAGAGGAGTAAATTGTTCAGCCTTAAGTTTGTTCTGGTATGCAGTTACATCAGAAGAGACGTGTAAGACACAAGAGACTGCAGATGCTGGAATCGTGAGCAAACAATAAACCGCTGGAACAACTCAATGCATTTCAGGCTTGTCCCAGCTGCGTAGTCCTGGTCTTTGAAGGAGGATCTCAGGCTTCTTCCTGCAATTCACCCTTGCCTCGAGAGGAGATGCTGACAGTACAGGTTTCTTCCTGGAAGCGCAACTTTGGCCTTGAAGAGGTGATACTCACAGTCTCCGGGTTATCCTGACAGCCAGTCTTTGCCTCAGTGTATGTGGGCACAGTCCCTCCTTGACTGTGGGCAGGAAGAGGTTCCTGCATTTCAGGCTTGTCCCAGACACTCAGTCTTAGCCTCAGCTAGAATCACCGGCTGTCTAGGGCTTCTTTCTCCACAGTCTATTCTTGACCACACAGTGGCGCTGGTGCTCTTGGGTTTGTCCCAGTGGCTCAGTCTTCCTCAAACCTGCAAAAGGGGAAGCCACCTGCTGGATAGCCTGGGTTTAACAGGGAGTGGGCTGACAGGGGTTGAAGTGGCCAACCAATGTCAGCTAATTGGACCTCGCTGTTATCAATGATACTAATATTGGCCTCTCCTGGCCTGTCAGCAGGAGATCAGAGGGACATTGAAGGGAGAGGATGCCATCACTTACATGCCTTTCTTCTGCCAATCTTTTCCCCTTCATCCATCAGAAAGCTGTTGATCTCAACTTTGAAATTTTCAGTTCACCCCCAATGTTGGAGAGTATAGTGGATTTCATTAAGCTCGAGTATTGATTTCCATGACTTCACCTCTGAACTACCTAACTCAGGACGTTACTGATGGAGATGGTGATAAATATTGTGTTCTTGTCATCCTCTGGTTGTGAAATAAATGTCGTCCAGCATGCCATTCTCCACCACTTTGTTATCTGATTTTGCTATATATGGTACTCTTGTAGCACTGCCCCCACTTCTTTGAATGAGGGCAGGGCTGTAGATGTTGTCTATATGGACTTTAGAGAGTCTTTGACAAGGTACCAATGCAGGGTTTCAACCCAAAATATGGACCATTCCTTTTCACCCCCAAATGCTGCTCGACACGCTGTGTTCATCCAGCAGCTTGTTCAACGCTCCATATTCCAGCATCTGCAGTCTCCGGTGTCTCCAAATGGATTCAAAATTGGCTTGGCAGAAGAAGTCCAAGGTGTTTTTTTCTGATTGGAGGCATGTGACCAGTCTTGTGCTGCAGGTGTAAATACGCTCCTAAATCTTACCCCCCTCTCGTCTAGTTCAGTAAAAACACTGACTCAAGCACTGGACCAACTAATCTTTATTTTTAGAACGAACACAAATCCCCCTAAACGATACCTAACCACCGCGGGTTCGATCCTTGTCTCCGTCTGGCCAAGCCCTTCAGCCTCGTGCAAGCAGACACTGCCCAAAAGGTCATGCAGTCCCAAGCGTCCTTCCAGAAGATCGACACCGATCTATATGGGGGCTACCTTTTATAGGTCAACGAACCTTGAGGGGCCGAACTACATAGGGGTGGTTCCCCTTGCAATCCAATCATACATATCAATTACATAAATGCATATTGACAGTTCCCCAACCCAATTACAGAGAGTCTTAAACAATGTTCCTTACAGAAGCTTCCGGAAGGAAGTCAGGTTAACTGAATAATGCAACATTTACCCTGGAACACAAAACAATTCTGCCTGGGCTTAACACTCTGGCCAATCAACAAACAGCAGGGTAATTGTCTTGCAACATTATTTACATTATTTACAATCCCTTTGCAGTAATCCAATCAAACTCATGCATTTACAATACCTTGGACTTCCTCTGCAAGATTCTCATACATACTAACAATTACAAAGATACTTGGACCTTCCTTATCTGAGGTATTGATCTGGGACCTAGACTTCCCGGCACCAGCTAGCAGCATGTGGCTTCTTATGCAGAAATGGCTAACAGGCCTTGTAAATGCATGAATCCTCTGCTTTATTTTGGCTCTATTTTAGATCTATTTTAGCCAGAATTTACACAGGGATGTCTGTTGGATCCACACAGTTCTTTGTCATTCATATTAACAATTTGGATGACGATGTGCTTAGTATATTTGTGGATGACACCAACGCAGGTGGCATAGTAAATAGTGAGGAAAGCTGTGTAAGTTTACAGAAAGTTCTGGAGCAACGAGGGAAGGTGGGCCAAGGAATGGCATATGAAATGTAACTGTGACAAGTGTAAGGTGATGCATTTTGATAAGTCAAACCAAGGCTGGACTTGCATGGTAAATGGTAGGGCCATAGAAAATGTTGTAGAGCAGAGAGACCTAGGGTTTAGATACACAATTCCCTGATAGTTGTGACATAGCTAAACAGCATGGTGAAGACGTTTTTTTTTGGCATGTTTGCCCTTATCAGTAAGGGTTTGGAGTTCAGGGATTGGGATGTTATGCACAAGGTACAGAGAAGATTCACCATGATGTTACTAGGACTCGGGGGCTTGAGTTACAAGGAGAGGCTAGATAGGCTTGGTCTCTTTCCCCTGCTGTGCAGGCTACTAAGGGGTGACCTTATAGAGGTATACAGAATTATGAGAGCCATAGACAAGGTGAATGGTCACAGTCTTTTTCCCAGGGTAGAGGAGTCCGGAAAAAGTGGGCATAGGTTTAAGGTGAGAGAGGAAAGATTTAAGAGACCTGAGAGCCAATTTCCTCACAGAGAGGGTTGTGCATATGTGGAATGAGCTGGCAGAGGATGCTGAGGAGGTGGATACAATGGTGGTGTTTAAAAGACATTTAGATGTGTACATGGATAGGAAGGGTTCATAGGGATGAGGGCCTAGCTAGCTCAAATGTGACTAGGTTAGTTATAAAACCTGGATGAGTTAGGCCGATTGGTTTGTTTCCTTGCTGCATGGCTCTATGACAAACAGTACCTCCTATCTCGACTGACAATTGTTTTCTACAGGGCCAGACACAAAATGCTGGAGTAACTCAGTGGGACAGGCAGCATCTCTGGATAGAATAAATCGTTGATGTTTTGGGTCGAGACCCTTCTTCAGACTTCAGGGGCTTGGACTTTGTGCAATATTTCCTCCCCGGTGACTTTTCCAGAACTGTGCTATTTTATAATGGGCGTGGAATGTCTGTGCGATTCAGCCTCAACCAGTGCCATTTCTTTGCCTTTGCTCCTTGTCTGAAACTTGGAATCCTTGTTCTGCATGAAACTGCTTCTTACTTTTTAGTGTAGGAAGGAACTGCAGATGCTGGTTTAAACCCAAAATAGACACAAAAAGCTGGAGTAACTCAGCGGGACAAGCAGCATCTCTGGAGAGAAGAAATGGGTGACGTTTCAGGTCGAGACCCTTCTTCAGCTTACTGTCCCGCTGAGTGACTCCAGCTTTTTGTGTCTCATTTCTTAGCGCTGTTCTAGTGGGAGTTTTGCTTGGTTCTCGGAAATATTAATTCCAGCACCTCAAATAGCTTTGCTAAGTTTCCACAGTCTGATAATTAAAAGTGTACTCACAAAGCTTGAGGTAGAGAATGTATCCTTTTGCTGGTGTCCTTAGCCTGTCTACATGTTCATCAGCTTCTTCCTCATGTTGCATGCATGCATGTGTCACACTTGTGGCCATCAAAAATCTCTGATTAAAATGCCCCCTAACTGTTCTCTCACTGTTGGCTGAAGAAACAATAGAGTGACGTGGAAAAGATGTTTCTCATGATGGGCACCATCAATATAAGATAGTCAGTTAAGATTACATGAGCATTTAGAATTTACCACAGGTAGTTGAGTATTAATGCATTCAAGATAAGCTTTGCAGGATGACACAAAGCTGGGTGACGGTGCGGGCTGCAAGGAGGACGTTATGAGGCTGCAGGGTGACTTGGATAGGTTGGGTGAGTGGGCAGATGCATGACAGATGCAGTATAATGTGGATACATGTGAGGTTATCTCCTTTGGTGGCAAGAACAAGAAGGCAGATTATTATCTGGATGGTGTCAGATTAGGAGAAGGGAAGGTGCAACGAGACCTGGGGGTCCTCGTTCATCAGTCACTGAAAGTAAGCATGCAGGTGCAGCAGGCAGTGAAGAAAGCTAATGGCATGTTGGCCTTCATTGCAAGAGGATTTGAGTTTAGGAGCAAGAAGGTCCTATTGTAGTTGTACAGCACCCTGGTGTGACCACACCTGGATAATTGTGTGCAATTTTGGTGTCCTAATTTGAGGAAGGACATTATTGGTATTGAGGGAGTGCAGTGTAGGTTCACCAGGTTAATTCCCAGAATGGCAGGACTGACATATGATGAAAGAATGGGTTGACTGTGCTTGTATTCACTGGAATTTAGAAGGATGAGAGGGAATCTTACAGAAACATAAAATTCTTAAAGGATTGGACAGGCTAGATGCAGGAACAAAATTCCCTTCTGGGAGTCCAGAACCAGTAGTTTCAGAATAAGGGGCAGGCTATTTAGATGAGGAAAAACCTTTTCCCCCAGAGAGTTGTGACTGTGGAATTCTCTGCCACAGAAAGCAGTAGAGGCCAATTCACTGGATTTTTTCAAGAGAGTTAAGTTTAGCTCTTAGGGCTAAAGGAATCAAGGGATATAGGGAAAAGGCAGGAACGGGGTACTGATTTTAGATGATCAGCCATGATCATATTGAATGGCGGTGCTGGCTCGAAGGGCCGAAAGGCTGCCTCCTGCACCTATTTTGCTATTTCTATGTTTTGATGATTCTAGGCCCATTCACCTTGGAGTTTAGAAGGAAGAAGGCTTATCTCTTTGAAATCTACCGATTAATGAAAGGATAGAGTGGACGAGGAGAGGATGTTTCCAGTAGTGGGAGTGTCTAGGACCAGAGGGCACAGCCTCAGAATAAAAGGACGTACCTTTAGAATGGAGGTGAGGAAGAATTACTGTAGCAAGCGGGTGGTGAATCTCTGGAATTCATTGCCAAGTCATTGGATTCTGACAAAATCATTGAATATATCTTTAAAGTGGAGATCGATAGGTTCTTGATCAGTGAGGGCAACAATGGTCACGGTGAGAAGGCAGGAGAATTGGGTTAAGAGGGTAAAATAGGTCAGCCATAATTGAATGGTGGAGAAGAATCGATGGACCAAATGGCCTAAATCTGCTCCAGTGTCTACAATGTTATGGTCTTATGAGGTTAGAAAGGTACACTCGGTGGTAATAAGATGGAAGGTGGAATTGCTAGGTTGAGATGAAGAGGGTGGGAATACAGTTTGTTTTAATGCCTTGTGTTTTGCAATTTTTTGCCATGTTATGCAAGACCAGATCACCCGTGCACTCATGGTGAAACTATGTATGTTGCTTTGAGTGATTAAGAGCAATCAGGTGCTCCCTACATATTGAGCGACACATTGCCTCCAGCTTTTCTGAATGCCATTATTTAAACTCAAAATTAATCCTTTAATCAGATTGTTTATTCCGTCCATTTAATTAGTTACAGGGTACGTTGACAGCCTGGATGTAAAGTTTCATTTCACTCTCCAGGTGTGGCAGGAATTGAATCCATCCCAGTTATCTGACAGTGCCAAGCTCCTCTCCTGTCACCAAATTCTTTTAAGTGTCAATCTAAAATGTTGTTTCAACATTCGCTGAATTGAGACACTTCATAGATTGTACTGGTGGGTGGAGAGCAGGGAACATAACCACAACGCAAAGGGATTTGGCTTCCTATTGCTTTATGCATACGCCCACAGCAGGCTTGCAAGCAGAACCTACATCCAAATTTGACATCCTCCCAGTCACTCCAGAAACTCTGGCTGAAGAGTATCAATGAGATCTCATGCTGACTTTGAATCCATAAGTCAATTCTTATCCTTGATATAGTTTAAATAAATAAAGGAATAAATAAGACAAGACTCCTGTAAGTGACTCATTTCTGGCTATTATATGTACTGATGGACCTTCCAATTGGATTCCAGCCTGCCTTGCAAAGATATATGTCCAATTTGCTGAACTGACAGTGGCATTTACATTATCCTGCACAATACATTATTCCCTTTATCCTGTATCTGTACACTGTGGATGGCTCGATTATAATCTTCTACAGTCTCTCCGCTGACTGGATGGTACGCAACAAAAAGCTTTTCACTGTACCTCAGCACATGTAACAATAAATTAAACTAAATTAAAGTGTCTCTGAATACGAAGGATCTGGAGGCCAAGCCAATGGATATTTTTAAGGCTGAAATAGATAGATTCTTGATTAGTAAGGTTGTCAAGGGTTACGGGGAGAAGGCAGGAGAATGGGGTTAAGAGGGAAAGATAGATCAGCCATGATTGAAAGGCGGAGTAGAATTGATGGGCCAAATGGCCTAATACTGCTCCTATCGTTTATGAATTTATGAACTTATGAATCTGATGAACATGCTGGTTTGTGGTGCACATATTTATGTAAAAAAGACTAACTACAGTAAGAGCAACAGGGAAAAATGATAACAAAGTGTTTAACCACTATGGATCATTTCACGTAAATGGAATTCATTCAAGAAATAAAACTGATTGCTGGAATTACTAAAGGCAGCACATAAAATAACAATGTCAGTTTTGGAATGGGGATTAGATTCCAGCCTGGATGATGGTTTCATCTCCATAATAACTGTAATAGTCTTGAAGGAAGTGGGTTTTAGCCTGATCCAGGATACCTATTTTTTGGCACAATTTGTCACTAAGTTGACAGCATCACTTAAAGAAGCCATGGAGCACTAAGGTGCATAAATCTTGCACTGATGCAATGAGAACACAAGACGGCCGGGAATGGGAAAGACTCTGCTCCACCAGAGTCCTTCCAAGAATAACACAAACCTTCAGAGACTTGACATAAGACGTTTTTTTTTTTGCTTGACTACACTCTTATGAAGTGGATTTGAACGTTTTTGACAAATTAAGGGCGTTATATAGTTGCAATAACAAAATAGATATATGCTGGAAATCCTCAGCAGGTCATTGGAGAAAGAAACAGCGTTAACTTTCCTTCAGAAGTTGGAACTACTTCTGAGAAAATGTCAAGAACCAAAACGTTAACTCTGCTTTTCCTACCATGCTGCCTGATCTGTTAAATAGTTCTCGCCACTTCGATAACTTTCTAAATATATTCCCTGCATATTTTCAATGGTTATGGAAATAAATGCACCAGCTACCTCCATCCCAGCGTCTTTGCAGCAGTGGTGGGAATGTTGCATAATAAAAATCATCTTATCACATTCCCCCTAGACACACCAAAGCTTGTTTTTTTTAGCGAAATGTAATTAGAGTCATAGATGATACATCGTGGAAACAGGCCCTTCGGCCCAATTTGCCCACACCGGCCAACATGTCCCCGCTACACTAGTCCCACCCGTCTGCGTTTGGCCAATACACCTCCAAACCAGCCCTATCTGTGTATCTGTCTAACTGTTTCTTAAATGTTCGGATAGTCCCAGCCTCAACTACCTCCTCTGGCAGCTTGTTCCATACCCCCACCACCCTTTGTGTGAAAAAATTACCCCTCAGATTCCTATTAAATCTTTTTCTCTTCACCTAAAACCTATGTCCTCTGGTCCACGATTCACCTACTCTGGGCAAGAGACTCTGTGCATCTACCCGATCTATTCCTCTCATGATTTTATTTTAATTCCTATAATTACATATTTAAGATGGCAGATATTTTGCACACCAGCAATGTTCCACAAGTAATACATAATGAGTGGTTAACCTATTTTTAACCCGTGGGGATTTGATTGTGCAAAATATTGGGAGAAGTGTCCACTCCAAGTAGTGGAAAATAAATGTTATTGTCAATCTGAACATTCTGACAGACATCAGTATGACATTACATCCAAAAGACAAACCTCTGATATATTCACAGCAGATATATCAACATTCGCTCAACTGTTCAAAGGCATGCCAGTCCAGATATTATACTGCAGTATCAGAGTGACATTTGCATCTAAATATTTTAATCCAAGGGAAACACACTACGACATGAACAAGGTAATCAAGAAAGTCAAAAGTCGAGAGGGTCTTATTGTCATCTGTCCCGAAACGGACCAATTAAATTCTTGCAGCAGCACAACATATCCGTAAACACAGTAGGTAGACACAAATCTGAGTCTGAAGAAAGGTTTCGACCCGAAACGTTGCCTATTTCCTTCGCTCCATAGATGCTGCCTCACCCGCTGAGTTTCTCCAGCATTTTTGTCTACCTTTGATTTTCCAGCATCTGCAGTTCCTTCTTAAACAGGTAGACACAAAATGTTGGATTAACTCAGCAGGACAGGCAGCATCTCTGGAGAGAAGGAATGGGTGACGATTTGGATCGAGACTCCTCTTCCGACTGAGAGTCAGGGGAGAGGGAGAACAGTACTCTGTAAACACCATTTATAAAAAAACATAAATTAAGTTCAGCTTATAAAAAACAAACAAATAGTGCAAAGACAAAATCAATGCTTCCAACTCTATGTAGTTTGGAGCTTATAAATAGCCAGATGATCATAGGGAAGAAGCTGTTCCTGAACCTGGATGTTTTAGTTTTCAGGCCCCAATACATTACTGCCAATAGCAGGAGTGAAATGAGAGCGTGGCCAGTGCGGTCTGCGTCTGATGATGCTGGTTGCTTCTTGAGACAGCGACTCCTGTCGATCCTTTCAATGTAGGGAGGGCAGTTACTGTACCCGTGATGGACTGGACAGTGTTGACCACTTTTCGCAATCTTCATCGGTCCTGGGCGTTCGAGTTGCTGAACCAGGCCGTGATGCAACCAGTCATTATGCTCTCTACTGTACACCTGTGGAAGTTCAAGAGAGATGTTCAAGAGAGTTCATGTTCAGAGCCAAATACTGCAAATGGTGAAATTCCATTATAAAATGCTGGAAAAATCAAAGAGCATCTGTAGAATCTAGGACAAGCTACATCTGTAGACAGAAGGGTTATCTTAGATTTCCTCTCTTTAAATGTCACCTGGAAGTATTTGAATAATCTGGGCTTCTTCTATCTTAAACTGATGGCCTGTCATAATCATACATAGAAACATAGAAAATAGTGCAGAAGTAGGCCATTCGGCCCTTCGAGCCAGCACCGCCATTCAATATGATCATGGACGAACATCCAAAATCAGTACCCCGTACCGGGTTTTTCCCCATATCCCTTGATTCCCTTAGCCCTAAGAGCTAAATCTAACTCTCTCTTATTAAAACATCCAGTGAATTGGCCTCCACTGCCTTCTGTGGACTACTACAGATGCTTCTTTTTGACACTTGTGAAGTGCCTTCATGTGAAGACTATGTCCAGTGAGTATGTATTGTCAGTTGTGGTTGTTGCCACTGGTAACCAAAGTAGATTCCAATTTGAACAAACTTATCCTGAAACTATGCCTTTCCCAGCCTGATACTCGAATAACTCGGTGCTGTGGTAGAATTGCTGCCTTACAATGCCAGAGACCCAAGTTCGATCCTGACCACAGGTGCTGTCAGAATGGAGTTGGTACGTTCTCCCAGTGACCTGTGTGGGTTTTCTCCTGGTGCTCCGGTTTCCTCCCACACTCCAAAGACGTAGGTTAATTGGCTTCGGTAAAATTGTAAATTGTCCCTAGTGTGTGTAAGATTGTGTCAGTGTGCGGGGATTGCTGGTCGGCGTGGGCCAAAGGGCCTGTAAAGGGATATACTCTATTGATCAGACCCATTGCTGACAAGGTTCCAGATAATCTCTCCATTACACTTACCTGTGTAGCATCTGCAAGATTTATTGTTCCAGATACCTCCCTACTGGAAGAGAGTTATAAGAGTAGGGATGGAGCTGATCAGAGACCAAAATAGCATGTTGCAAGCACATTTTGATGGCTTTTCTCTTGCTGATATTAATAAATTCTAAACGCACAGTAAATAAATGTTACAATTTAAGATGAATTAAAAATTGTAATTAAAAGAATCGATGGGATTAGATTCCAGGCCAGGATGCATGAAAGTAAGTGTATTATAATCATAAATATAAAGTGCAGCCAACAAAAATGAACAGGAAATTTAGCTAAACTTTAATGGAAATCGAATGAGTTTGTGCTTTAGTGTTAGCTTTGGTTGGCAGAAGGTAGAGGAGCTGAATATGAAGTGCATCTGCCCTCAAGTCAATGAGACTAGGAACCACCACTGGATGGAGTGGTAAGTCCAGTGACAGAGATCGGATGCACTGACTGCTGATTTCTGCCAAGTCTCCCATTCCAATGGACAGTCACAGTGGCCAAAGAATCAACAAACATTGGAGGGTGAAGAGACACCTGTTCCAGTTCAAAGCTCCATCTGGTGCAATAACTTTGGAAATTAAGTGTACATTTTCATTCAATTAGCACAAATCTTTCCAACTCAATAAATTAATTTAAAAACATTTCTTATTAATGAATATGATCCACATGTTTTTTTGGCATAACCTTGTTCGAATTTGTTCTGGGAAATCAGCCAGGCTAGGATGAGCAAGTATCAGCGGGAGATCATCCAGGAAAGAGAGTTCATAATATCATATATTGCATTTGCCATTGAAAAGGATAAAGACCACTCCATGTTAGAGTCAATTGGAAAAGGAATGGTTTCAATGGGATAGGAACAGATTGGGGTTGGGTACATCAGAATCAAAGACTTCAATTGAATGTTTTTGTTCTGAGGATGTTAAAGGGTTGAAGAGTGAAATATAGTTTTGTTGTAGTATACATAATATTCAAAAGTTAGTGGATAAAATGATTAGCAATGTCTAGGAAGGAACTGCAGATGCTGGTTTACACCGAAGATAGATACAAAATGCTGGAGTAACTAAACGGGACAGGCAGCATCTCTGGAGAGAAGGAATGGGTGGTGTTTCGAGTCGAGGCCCTTTCTCAGTTGTTCAATGTTCAATGGTTCGATGATGCTTTACTGTCACATGTGGACTGCACAGTGGAATTATTTTTGCATAGATCACACATGCATGGGTCGACATATTTTGGTGCCATTTACAAAAAGTCCAAAGTCCTGTCCACGTGCACGATGTACTGGACTGGCTCCAGATCCAGGTAAGCCCCAGGCTGCTGCAGGGCCTCCTTCGTCGCTCTCGACCGGCTTGGCCCGCAAACAACCTGACCACCTCGGTGTCCTGGGGCACCCCTCTGCAGCCGACTTGGAATATGCTGGAGTCATTATCCCAGTCCCTCTCCTACTGGCTCACTCCTCGCATCCGCCGTTGCCAGCGCCTCCATCTTTCTCGCCTCTCCGGTTTTTGGGCCTGAGCTCAGTGGCGTCCAAGCTTCCCACTCCCCTGTGGGTGTGGCTTGCCCGGTCATTCTTCACGGTGACGAACCAGGTCTGCCGCCGTGTATGAGCACACGCAGCTCGCCAAAGACTTGAAAATACAGGGTTAACATTAAAGGCATGTTAAAGTATGGAAACCATGAAATAAAAGAGGCTGGAACAGCATGGATAGAAACAGATTGGAAAACACTGCTGGGGATTCACAAAGGGTCTGGTTAAATGTATAAAGAGGAAATAATTTGTGGATGAATGGGGAGAGGACAGAGGAATGGGCCATCTGGATTGGTTTTACATGGTTCTAGTACAGACATGACTCATTAAATGGCCTCCTCCCATGCTGAAACCACTTGTGATTTTTTGAATCAATGAAATGTTTGCTCCTAATTTATGGGAATATTTGAATTGATTAAAAATTGTAATCAAGGTAATCAAGTTCTTTTGGAAAAAAAAATTGGTGGAAATTCTTGCTTTGACCAATTTGCTTCATTTTTGTTTCAACCGTCTCAGCACGTTGATCTCTAATCTGGCCGATGATACCAGCGGCAGCTCTCTTGGAAGGCACCAGATCACTCCATCATATTTAATTGTCATGTTTAAAATTTCCTCTTTTTTTAAGGAAACCACATTTTACTGTAAATTCTTGGTGGGGAGAACTGGACGTGATTCCTGAATGACTGATGTTGTCAGGCTTGGGACAGGGTGGATGGAAGGACTGTGTCTGACTTTTATCAGCATTGCTGAAGGAAGGAGCAAATTGGTCAGACTCTGACATCCACTGAGGGATGTGGTGTGAAGCAGATGCAATCAAAAGTTAATCTTCTGCCAATTTGGTAAAATGGCTCGGTGCCGCCAGATCGGGGCTGGATGACGCGTTAGAGGAACGTTGATCAAAACCATATGCTACGGTTTGAGCCTACCATTCGTGGCACGTATGTGACTGTGAATTATGCTTGCATGTACAGTCTCAAGCTGGTGTTGCTTTAGTTTCCACTGCTTGACTTTCGCAATACTAAACTACGAAACGTGGCAGTGAAGGGGATTGAAACTTTTGTTAAGCAGATGACACACAATTCAGTTTAGTTTAGTTCAGTTTATTATTGTCATGTGTATCAAAGTACAGCGAAAAAGGCTTTATTTGCATGCTATCCACTCAAAGAAAAGACTATACATGAATATACAATCAGGCCATCCACAGTGCACAGCTAAAGGATAAAGGGTAGAACAGTTGGTGCAAGATAGACTTGAATAAAGGCCAAGTAAAGATAGTTCAAAAGTCTCCAATGAGGTAGATGGGAGGTCAAGACTGCATTCTAGCTGATGAGAGGACTATGCAGTTGCCTGATAACAGCTGAGAAGAAACTATCCCTGAAGCTATTTGTTTTTAAACTTCTGTATCCCCTGATGAATGGGAGAGGGGAGAAGAGGATGTGACCAGGATGAGACTGGTCCTTGATTATGCTGGCGGCTTTGCCAAGGCAGCATGAAGTGTAGATGGGGCCAACAGAAAGGAGGTTGGTTTATGTGATGGTCTGGGCTACGTCCACAATTCTCTGCAATTTCTTGTGGTCTTGGATGGAGCTGAACCCAAACTAGGCTGCGATGCTTCCCGATAAAATACTTTCTACGGTACATCTGTAGCAGTTAATGAGGGTTGTCGGGGACATGCCGAACCTCCTAAGGTTTCTAAGGAAGTAGACAGATCGGTGTATTGTTTTGCCATAGTTTTAATGCGATTGGCCCAAGAGAAATTGCTGGTGGTGTTTAGTTCTAGGAACTTGAAGCTTTTGACCAATTCAACTTTGGAGCTATCCATGTATACTGGGGCGTGTGTACTCCTTCACTTCCTCAAGTCGATCACAATCTCTTTTGTCTTGCTGACATTGAAGGAGAGATTGTTGTCTTGGCACAAAGATACAAGGTTCTCACTCTCCTTTCTGCTCTCCGTCTTATCATTATTTGATATCCAGCCCACTACATCTGCAAACTTGTAGATTGAGTAGGAAAGAGCTGCAGATGCTGGTTTAAATCGAAGGTAGACTCAAAATGCTGGAGTAACTCAGCAGGACAGGCAGCATCTCTGGAGAGAAGGAATGGGTGACGTTTCGGGTCTTCATCATTTTGTGTCCAACTTGCAGATTGAGTTGGATTGGTATTTGGATGCATAGTCATGAGTGTATAGGGAGTATAGTAGGGGGATGAGAATGCATCCTTGTGGGGCACCAGTGTTGAGGTTTAGTGTAGAGGATGATTTGTCACCTATCTTCACTGATTGTGGTCTCTTGGTCAGGAATTCAACGATCAAATTGCAGAGGGGAGAGCTGACTCCAACTTCAATGAGTTTGGAGATGAAGTTGGTTGGGATAAGGTATTCAAAGCAGGACTATAGCCGACGAATAGGAGTCTGATGCAAGTGTCTTTCCTATCCAAGTGTTCCAGTGAAGAATGTAGTGCCAGGGAAATGGCATCAGCCATGGACCTGTTGTGGCAGCAGATAAACTACAGTGGATCAAGGCTGTTTGGTAGACCGGATATAATGTGCTCCATAACCATTCTCTCGAAGCACTTCATGATGATGGATGTCAAGGCAACTGGACGATGGCATTAAGACGTTGGATCTTGCTTTTCAGATGGAGGCAACTGTTGGAGAAATATTTTTCAATTCTGCCCTTTCATCAGTCAATAAGTATTGTTCGTAGATCAGCCTCTGTCCATACATTGACTTTTATCATCTCCCTGTATCTTTAAACACGCAGTCACATTCCCGCAGCCATGGTCTAAATATCTTCTATCTTTGGTATCTTACATTCTTCAGAGTGCCTTTCAGATATGTTCACTGTTCTCATTGTTATTTGCTGCTCAGTAGGTTTTATGCAGTTTTCTTCCATCTCAATGTCATGTCCGCCTTCATGACTGGCATGCAACTTATAAAAGAGACAAATCTATTCCTGTTCAGAATCAGCCAAAGGACCCATATGTTTTCTTGAGGAAAAAACAAACTGTTGGAGGAACCCAGGCAGGGAAATGGACAGATGACATTACAGTCAGGACAATACAAACAGTAATGTGATCATGCTGAGTTATAGTTAATGCTGGTCGGGAAGGCAGGGATGTCTTTCCAGCTATTTAAAAGAAATGATTTAGATCTTATATGTTCACCTTAGAGGTCATATGCTAACCTCAAACAATATATTTCCATGGCCTCCAGAAATGCTGCCTGACCCGTTGAGTTACTCCACCACTTTGTGTTTTTTTGAAAACCAGCATCTGCAGTTCCTTGTGGCTACATGACAGGTTAGGCTGGGTTTTGGTCTATCAGCTCATTTGGAATACCCAACAGCGCAGACCCATCTCAGTATTACACTGGTCATGTTTCCTGGAATACGGTTTCAACACACAATCTTTTGACTTTTCAGACAAGAGTACTACTGTTTGAGTAACATGGGTTTAGTTTAGTTTAGAGATACAGCGCGGAAGCAGGCCCTTCGGCCCACCGAGTCCGCACCGACCAGCATATTAACACTATCCTACACACACTAGGGACAATTTACATCTATACAAAGCCAATCAACCTGCAAACCTGTATCCCATTGGAGTGTGGGAGGAAACCGAAGATCTCGGAGAAAACCCACCCGGTCACGGGGAGAAGGTACAAACTCTGTACAGACAGCAATTAGTGTTAACACGCAACTTGAATGGTCCAGGTATGATCCTGACCTTAGGTGCCCTTTGTGTAAAATTTTGACCTGCTCGCTGTGATCACAGGTTTTGTCCGATTCTTCAGTTTCCTTCCATGCCACAAAGATGTACTATGGTAAATTCCCACTAAATATGGTTTGACAACATTATTCATTCATTTCAAAACCATAATATGCACTGAAGTTTATGAAGTAGTTTAATGGATACAAAATGCAGTACTAAGGGCGGCATGGTGGCGCAGCGGTTGAGCCAGAGATCCAGGTTCGAGCCAGAGATTCAGGTTCGATCCTGACTAAGGGTGCTGTCTATACGGAGTTTGTACGTTCTCCCCGTGACCGCGTGGGCTTTCTCTGGGATCTCTGGTTTCCTCCCACACTCCAAAGACATACTGGTTCGTAGGTTAATTGGCTTGGTATAATTGTAAATTGTCCCCAGTGTGTGTAGAATAGTGTAAGTGTGCAGGGATTGCTGGTAGGCGCATACTCGGTGGGTCAAAGGGCATGATTCTACGCTGTATCTCTAAACTAAACTAAGCTATAGGTGAGCTGAGAGTGCTGATAGGCATATGAGAGAGATAGGCAAATAACTGAGGGGACAGGGCTGATGTGAATACCCTGAGGGCCAGTGTGGATTCGTTGGACTGACAGGTCACCTTCAGTTTCCTCAGGAAATATGAGGACTAGTGGTAGACTATGGATGGGCACTTCCTCCACAAAGTGTCTGGGTATGTGGTTGGTAGGGTGACACGCTGTCTATTTAGTAGAATCTGCCAGGTCCCATTTTTAGTGCCAAGCTTTATTCAACCCACACATTAGGCTGGTTATAGAGTCATAGAGTGATACAGTGTGGAAACAGGCCCTTTGGCCCAACTTGCCCACGTCGGCCACCATGTCCCAGCTACACTAATCCCACCTGCCAGCATTTGGTCCATATCCCTCCAAACCTGTCCGATCCATGTACCTGTCTAACTGTTTCTTAAACGTTGGGATAATCCCAGCCTCAACTACCTCCTCTGGCAGCTCGTTCCATACACCCACCACCCTTTTTGTGAAAATAGTTACCCCTCAGATTCCTATTCAAGGTCATTGCAACGCGCCAACAATCTGTCTCGTCCTTTTCCTTCTTTGTTGTTTTTTTAGTATGTTAAATGTATGTTTTGTGTTCTTTAGCTTGTTTTATGAGGGAAGGGGGGTGGGTGGGTGGGGGGAAACTTTTTTAAATAACTTACCTCGATGGAGATGCGATTTTTCCCCCGTATCGTATCTCCATCCGTACTGCGGCCTAACATCGATGAGCTGGCGGCATCTGCTGGGGATCGACTTCGGGAGCTTCAACCACGGAAACCTGCAGGACTTACATCGTGGAGCTGGCGGTCCCCATCGGGGATCGACCTTGGAGCTCCAACCGCGGGAGCCTACAGACTTTAACATCGTGGAGCTCACGGTCCCTAGTTAAGGACGGACTTCGGGAACTCCAGGCCGCAGGAGCTTCGACTGCCCTGATCACGGGAACTTCGATCGCCACGACACGGGAGCTTCGATCGCCTCGACGCGGGAGCTTCGATCACCCCGACTGCGGATGGTTCGACTGCCCCGACCACGGGAGAATAAAGAGGGAAAGAAGATTAGACTTCATTGCCTTCCGTCACAGTGAGGAATGTGGGGAATCCGCTGTGGTGGATGTTTATGTTAATTTTTATGTAGCTGTGTGTCTTGTTTGCTTTTTTAGTATGGCTGTATGGTAATCGAGTTTCACTGTGCCTTAATTGGTACACGTGACAATAAACAGACCTTTGAGACCTTTGAAACCTTTGAACACTATGGAGGTAATTGGTTATTGAGCACCATGGAGCCGTCAGCAGCCAAGAGCTAACAAAGAGAGATTGAGACAACAAGGGTGCTCCTTGGTACAGAGAAGGTCTGAATGCAAGACATCAGCTTCAAACACATGGAACACTAACATATTTAATTATTTGACATGAGGTTTATAAAGTGGCAGAGTGCGAAGGAGTTACTGGTGAAGTACTGAACTCAATGTGATTCCATAATTCCAATTCATGCTCTGACAGCCTTTGATAACTATCTGTGACACATTTGCTGAAATACTACATTGATCCTGATCTGTAAGGGGCAATGGAAATAAATTATATGAATTATGCATGATTCCACAATTAAAAAAAATAATCCACTTGTTTTATCTCTATGCTCTCTTGTTCCACCTTCTCTCTCCTTTGTTACAAATGAGCTACATTAGGGCTTGGAGCAAAAAAAATTGTGGCAGAAATGAGCACATTAATTTTCTGTCCTTGGGCAATGAGAGCCAATTTGCTCGTGGTTTATATGTGATGTGTTCTGTACGATAAATTGCCAATTAGGAGTTTAAAAAGACTTCCTGCGGCAGACTTTATGCAAAAATAGTCCATAGATCAACGCTTAATATGCTTACTAGCTTCCTTCAAGTCTTTACACAGTCTGCGTGAGATTGCCCAGAGCTGGTTCATATATCCGCAGCAGCAGAATGCAAACTTTATGTTTTGTGCTTTGAATAATGGGTTAGCTCAATGTTACTTTAAAATAATATTGACCGTGACGAGCAAAAATAATATTGACCGTGACGACCAGGACCTGAAGTCCTACACCACTAGTTTCAGGAACAGCTACTGTACTTTCCTACAACTATCAAGTTCTTGCAATAACCCTAATCCTATCGACAAAGGAACAGCACTTCTTGCAATATCACAGATTTGCTTATTTTTCTAATTGTGTTTTTGTACCTCTGTTTTTGTTTGCAGTCTTCTTTCTTTTTGAAATGTTTTGGGTATTTTACGTTTAATTTACTTTGTTGAGTTTGGAGATACAGTTTAGAGATCCAAGCATGGAAACGGGCCCGTCGGTCCACCGATTCCGCACCGACCAGCGATCATCCCATACACGAGCACAATCCAACACACTGGGGACAATTTGCTATTTTTACCATGCCAATTAGACTGCACGTCTTTGGAATGTGGGAGGAAACCGGAGCACCCGTAGTCAGGATCGAACCCGGGTCACTGGCGCTGTAAGGCAGCAACTCTACCACTGCGCCACTGTGCCACCCCAAATTCAATGTTGTGTGCATTTGTCTGCGTCTATGTACATGTGATACTGCTGCAAGCAAGACTTAGTAAATCGGTTGCTTCACTAACAGCAACATTATTGACACTTATTGCTGTAATGCTGTGAAGCATCTAGCCACCACACATGAGCGGTTGAAGTGGGAATGGAGAGGCTGGTATCAATGATAACAGGAGACACAAAATACTGTAGATGCTGGAATCTTGAACAAAAACAAACTGCTGGAGGAACAATGGATCAGGCAGCATCTGTAAAGGGAAATGAATGGACCTCTCTTCAGACTGATTGAGTATAAGAACAGATAGCTTAGAGAAAGGGACAAGTATTGAGGAAGGACATGTGGCTGTGTAGTGACATAGTTGAAGAGCAGGACACCTATAGGATTCACAGGGGAGGAGCAGTGAGAGATGGTTTAGTTTTCATTTAGTTTAGATACAGTGAGGCACAGGCCCTTCAGCCCACCGAGTTCGCATCGACCAGCGATTCCCGCATACTAACACTATCCTACACACACTAGGGACAATTTACATTTATACCAAGCCAATTAACCTACAAATCTGTACGTCTTTGGAGTGTGGGAGGGAAAAGAAGGTCACAGAGAAAGCCCACCCAAGTCACGGGGAGAACGTACAAATTCCATACCGACAATCACCCGTAGTCAGGATCGAACCCAGGTCTCTGGCGCTAAAAGGCGGCAACTCTACCGCTGCGCCACTGTGCTGCCCTCCAGCAGGGTCTCACAGAACTCCTTTCGCAGAGAGATGGAAAAGGAGGTGGGATTCACAGAGGAGGAGGTGGAGGTGTGTATACTTTGAGAACATTTTCACAGCGGAGCAGTGAAATGGAGACACATGAGCTGTCAGTTATCTCCCCTTTATTCCACCAGTTTGAAGAACAGTCCAGACACAAAGCATTGTCTGTTCATTTCCTTCCACAGATGCTGCTTGACCACTGAGTTCCTCCAGCAGTTTGTTTTTTCACTATCAGTGATAACCTATTTCTTCATAAGATCTGCTACTGCAGTCTTCACTAAAGGGCCTGTCCCACTTTCACGGCCTAATTCACGACCTTTTTAACTCGTGGACATTTTTCATCATGTTGAAAAAATGCCTTGACCTACTTGATGCCACGAGTACCTATGACTAGCATCATGACCTACCTACGACCTCCTACAACCTCGTGATGACCATGCTGCGAGTATGAGTCAAGGGCAAACTCGGCAGAGGACGTGAATTAGGTCATGAAAGTGGGACATGCCCTTTAGGCAACCAACCACCATTTTTTTATGCGTGATTCTCACTGTAAGATCAATTGAAAATGTTATGCTCTGTTGAGAGACTTGTAACTGAGTTTTTATAGTATTTCTAATAGTAAGCACCACTGAACAACAATTCTTGACCGTAAAAAAATGATTCTACATGCTCGGCCCATATTTCCCGCAGAATGATCATTTCAAAGTTCCCTGGAATTTAAGATGAAGGGAGATTTTCATTTAGATTCTGTTTATGATATTTCACCTTCTGGCTTAATGTACGTATTTGTCTCAATCTTTACTACACACTCAGTCAATTCCCTTAGAAATTATTTGGAATGTTATTTCCTGATTCTCCATCTCAAGGATGGTTCCTTGGTTTCCAAAATGATTTGTAGCCAGGGATTTGCCCTGTGCAATCAGTGATTAAAAAAAAAAGGAATGTCAACAACTTAGCTGAAAAATATGTTAAAAAAAACAAAAGGAACACACAACATCTCTGGAGGACATTGTTAAGTGACATTTCAGGTTGGTTATAGTAATGGGAGAAAGCTGGAAAAGAAGTAGGGGTAGGACAAAGTCTGACAAGTGATAGGTGGATACTGGTGATGGGGAAACAAATGTTAGAGATGAAGAGACAAAGGGGTATCAGATAAGGAAAGAAGAGCTGACCTATTCCATGCTGAGGCCAGGCGCCAGCTCTTGGACACCTCCTTCTACTCACCCCTGGACTATGACCCCACAGATGAGCTCCAGGCCATCAATTTGTAGACCATCTCTGACTTTATCACTCCTGGCTGTCTGCCCTTCACAGCCTCCAACCATATCGTTCCCCATCCCTGCATAACCTGGTTTTACCTTCTCCCCAAAATCCATAAACACGACAGCCCTGGCAGACCCCAATGTTTCTACCTGCTCCTGCCCAACTGAAATCATTTCCATATAGATCGACTCCATCCTATCCCATCTGGTCCAATCTCTCCCGACCTATGTCCAAGATACCTCACACGCCCTTCGTCTCTTTACTGACTTCTGTTTTCCAGGCCCCCACTCCCTCATCTTTACTATGGATGTTCAGTCACTCTACACCTCTATTCCCCACCATGTAGGTCTTAAAGCCCTCTGTTTCTTCCTTGACCACAGAACTAGCCAACTTCCCTCTACTAACACTATCCTCCACCTAGCAGAGTTGGTCTTCACCTTCTCCTTCGACTCCTCCCACTTCCTCCAAATCGAAGGCGTAGCAATGGACACTCGCATGGGCCCTAGCTATGCCTGCCTCTTTGTAGGGTACGTTGAACTATCACTGTTCCAGGCATACACTGGCCCTAGCCCCAAACTCTATCTCTGCTATATTGATGACTGCATCGGTGCTACCTCCTGCACCCATGCAGAACTCATGGACTTCATTATCTTCACCACCAATTTCCATCCTGCACTCAAATTCACTTGGACCATCTCCGACACCCCCATCCCCTTTCTTGAACTCACAGTCTCCATCACAGGAGATAGACTATCAACTGACACATATTACAAACCTACTGACTCCCACAACTATCTAGACTACACTTCTTCCCACCCTGCCTCCTGCAAAGACTATTCCCTCCACCCAATTCCTCCGTTTACGCCATATCTGCGCCCAAGATGAGATGTTCCTTATAAGGACATCTGAGATGTCCTCTTTCTTTAAGAAACGGGGGTTCTCCTCTTCTGTCATAGATGAGGCCCTCACACGTGTCCCCTTGGTACCCCGCAGCCACGCTCTTGGTCCCCCTCCCCCCAGTCGCAACAGGGACCGAGTCCCCCTAGTCCTCATCTTTCACCCCATCAGCCGTCGTATACAGTACATAATCCTCCGACATTTTCGCCACCTCCAACGGGATCCCAACACTAGTCATATTTTCCCATCTCCACCCCTTTCCTAATTCCGCAAAGACCGTTCCCATCGCAGCTCCCTGGTAAACTCACCCCTTCCCACTCAAACCAACGAAGCCATAAGGAAAATTCTTTTTATTTTTTTTATTTTTTATTTTATTTATTAGAAGTACATTACATTACAACCACATACATTAATACTCGTCATTTATATCTTCTTACAATTAATGTACTCCCTTTATTTATTTTTTTACACTAGAGAAAGAAAAGATTGAAAGAGAGAAGAAAGTGAAGGAAAAAGTGCAAGTGTAGAAAAGTGTAGAAAATGTAACAACAAAAAAGGACGAAGACCCTATAAGAGCGAAATTAAAAACAAAAAGAAAAAGAGTTAAGAAATAGGCCCTAAGAAAAGAAAAGAGAAAGAGAAAAAAAGAGAAACAAATGTTTTTTTTTTGAGCATCACGTAAATAGGACATACCAACTCTTCAACTATCATCCCCCCTTACCCGACCTCAATTTTTTATTTTTTTTAAAGTACTTTTGCACCCTATGTTTGTAATAATTCTATAAATGCAGACCACGTCAGGTGGAAGTGATCTGGTTTACCTGCTAGGAGGAGTCTTATCTCTTCAAGGTGTAATGTTTCAAACATATTTGAAATCCACATATTTATAGTTGGTATTGGAGCCTTCTTCCAAAATTTTAGAATTAGCTTTTTTCCAGTTATTAACCCATAATCCATTAATTTCTTTTGAAACACATTTAGTTCTGGATCATCTTCCGTTATTCCGAAGATAATCCATTCTGCTTTGGGTATCAGTCTTGTTTTAAATAACTTTGTAAAGATTTCAAAAATTTCATTCCAAAATTTTTGAATTTTTGTACAGAAGACAAATGAGTGCGCTATAGTTGCTTCTTGGGCTTGACATTTATCACAAATAGATGATACGTTTGGGAAAATTTTATGAATTTTAGTTTTCGAATAATATAATCTATGTAAAATTTTAAATTGTATTAAAGTGTGTCTTACATTAATCGAGCATTTATGCACTTTTAATAAGTATTCATTCCAACTTTCCTTTGAAATTTTAATAGCTAACTCTTGTTCCCAGTCTCTTCTGATACCCTCCGTAGATGGTATTTGTGCATTTAAGATAATATTGTACAAATATGATATTAAGTTTGCTGATTCCGCTTTTATCTGCATTGCCTCGTCCAGTACATCTGCTGGGTTATTATGATGATGCCATAAGGAAAATTCTGCAAATGTCAGGCATCTAAAATAAAAACAGAAATTGCTGGATATACTCTGCAGACTGGGGAGCATCTTCTTCAGAGTAATGGTGTTTCAACACAACAGATCAGATGAAAACGCATTGGCCCAATGCTGCTTGACGTGTTGGAAATTTACAGGATTTTCTGTTTTGGGAATTAACATAATTTAGTTTTATGAGTAAAATATCCGTAAAGACAGAGTATTTCTAATCGGGAACTGTATTACATCAAAACAATAACAATTCATAGATCGTACATATTCCAATAATAATGTTATTTCTGTGTACTGCAATGCTTTATTGCAGAAATGGAACCACTATATATTGTGGTATAATAGCAGTGTTTTTTTTGTGATGGCACACATCGGTACAGAGAACCAGTCCCTCTCAAAATGTAAACATTGTTATTTTATTTCCTGCCGCAGGACACATTTGTTTATTTATCCTGCGTCTACAAAAAAAGCACCACATAATACTATTCCATTAGTCGACATGATAGAATTCACATACAATCAAAAAATGTTACTGTAACAAATGATGCTGATTGCCTCATTATATCTGTGTCACTTTAATTGGGCTACAGCCTGCATTTTCTCCTAAGGTTTCTCCTTGAAGATTGTTTAGTATAATATGGTAGTATTAAATACCAATAAGTAGACTTTATACGTCTCTTTTGTTCGGAAAATATCCTGAATTGTGGATTTTAAAGCCCATTTAAAACATATGAAGGTTATATTCAGATAACACTACTGGGAAGCAGATGGAGAGATCCATATTGATGGATACACAAGGAACTGCAGATGCTGATTTTACAGAAAAAAACAACAGAGTGCCGGGGTGACATCAGCCATGGAGCCATATCTAGAAGTGGAGGTGGAGGTCAGGCAGCATCCCTGAGAACATTGACAGGCGACGTTTTGGGTTGGGACCCCACTGTAGACTCATTGATGGATGTTGGTTCAATTCACGTAGAACACACTTTACTGGGTCCAGGCAGATGTTTAGGGGTTGAGAGGATGCTGGTATCTGAATAGGTAACCCATAAAAAATAGACAATAGATAATAGGTGCAGGAGTAGGCCATTCGGCCCTTCGAGCCAGCACTGCCATTCAATGTGATCATGGCTGATCATCCCCAAATGCATTTGCATCGAACGGGAGCTTTTTATTAATAGCAGCCATATCATTGACATGAGGCAGTGGAAACGTTGTCCATTGAATTGGGCATAGATGGCATCAGATAGGTTGGAAAGAAGGCACAACCAGTCTAATGTTGCCATCTCGCAGACTACTTCCCACCCCTCCTCTGAGTGAAGGTAAAAAACATCAATCTGACTAACTCATTACAATTTGATGGCTTCATGTTTGTTGGCAGAACATGTGATCAAGCAAAATACTGGGGAGGAATGGCACTCCCTATGATTGGACAAAGGTGAGGAACTTTGAAGATAGACACAAAATGCTGGAGTAACTCAGCAGGACAGCAACATCTCTGGAGAGAAGGAATGGGTGATGGTTTGGGTCGAGACTCTTTTTCGGACTGAGAGTCAGGGGAAAGGGAGTCTAGAGATATAGACGGTGATATAAAGAGATATAGAATAAAGAAATAAAAGATATGCAAAATAGTAACAATTTTTTTGTTTAGTTTAGTTTATAGATGCAGCGCAGTAACAGGCCCTTCAGCCCACCGGGTCCGCACCGACTAGCGATCACCCCACATTAACACTAACCTACACACACCAGGGACAATTTAAACATTATACCAGTCAATTAATCTACAAACCTGTATATCTTTGGAGTCCGGGAGGAAACCGAAGATCTCGGAGAAAACACTCGCAGTCACGGGGAGAACGTGCAAACTTCATACAGACAGCACCCGTAGTCAGGATCAAACCTGGGTCTCTGGCGCTGCAAGCACTTTAAGGCAGCCACCGTGCCATCCTAATGATCAAGGTCCATTGTTGGCTGTGGGCTAGATGAAAACGAGTTATCCATACAATGAGACTCAGCAGGGACTTTGAGACAGCCCTGAAGGTAATTTTCAACTGCAAGGAATCAGGAAAGTATATATCAACTTTTATCAAAACAGCAGGGTATTATAGATGCACTCTGGTGCATCATCTGAGTGCATCATTAGCCTCTCAACAGTAATTTACAGTTCAAAGAGATCAGAGAGCTCTTTATTTCTGCAGTTGCTATTGGAGCAACAGCAGTAGCGGTTCATCAGCAATTCATTTCAGAAGAGCGAGGTTGCAAATTGCAGTACTTACTTTCAAGCTTAATATGTGGCAATATTAATACAGAACTTTGGGATATCACGGCTTGAAACTGCATCCATCTGGCATTTAGGCATTTAGAAAAGCAATATATTCACTTAAAGTAAAGCTGGATGCAAGTCCCATCGCTGATCATTGCATGCAATTGCAAATTAAAGTTTTAACTGAAGGTACACAAAAATGCTGGAGAAACTCAGCGGGTGCAGCAGCATCTATGGAGCGAAGGAAATAGGCAATGTTTCGTGCCGAAACCCTTCTTCAGACTGAACTGTCTGAACTTCATCAGTCTGAAAAAGGGTTTCGGCCCGAAACGTTGCCTATTTCCTTCGCTCCATAGGTGCTGCTGCACCCGCTGAGTTTCTCCAGCATTATTGTGTACCTTCGATTTTCCAGCATCTGCAGTTCCTTCTTAAAAAGTTTTAACTGAGATTTCTCTTTATTCTTTGTCAGACAGTTTCGCTGTTTCTTTGATATAGACTATAAATTTCAATGTTCATAATGTGCTCTACATTGAGAAACTAAGTTTGGATTGTGGTGACTGCTTTGTGGAGCATCTGTGTTCAGTTTGCAGAGTTGGCCCTGAGATTTCTGTTTCCCCCATACACATTAATACTCCATCTCATTCCTATGTTGACCTATCTGTCTGTGGTTTCATTCACTGAAGTTATATCAATACATATCAATTAAGGCAATACATAAGCTTAATGAGTAGCACAACTTCCATCTGAGCATGTTGTAGACTTTCAAATTCCACAGCTTCAAGTAATGGATTGTCTCTGTTTGTATCAGTGGTTATCCATGTGATATTGGCTCCGTTTGTATTCCTTCATTAGTACAGCCTACCCTTCTGGGCAATATCCTGCATCCCTGCATCTCACAGCTTTCACATTCCTTTGTCTGTGTTTTTAATTGTCCTCCTTTCATGGCTGTTACGAACACAAATTCACGTTCTCCTTTCTAACTGCCTCCATAAACCCATTGCACAGGTGACCTCATTAACACTTTATCCCCATACCACCATGGCCTCATCTTATCAGAGATAATCCCTGTATCCGATCCATCCTTTTCCCACTTTCCCTGCAGCTTTATATTAATTTAGTTTTACTCTTTCCCAGTTCTGACAAAGGCTCAGAGACTTGAAATGCTTCTCTCTCCACAGACACTGCTTGTTTCTGAATCTTTCCCATATTTTCTGGTTTTGTTTCAGATTTCCAGATTTTGATTTTCTTTCCCATTTCGTGACCTTTTCCTCCTATTGTTATGCCTACCTCTCACTTCACTATTTCCCCATTCCATCAAATCCTCTCTCTACATCTCCACTCCGTTCATTAGCTCATTCACCATCTGTCCTTGATTCTATTTCTGCTGCATTTCTCAGTGCTACCTAATCCACCTCAATGTTATGCTTTTATGAGTTAGTTAACTCTTATGAGTTGGTTATGCCTTTTATGCTCTTATGTGTTAACTTCTGTCTCCCACTTGTAAATTTGTTTCCCTTTCTTCTTAAGGGCCTGTCCCACTATACGAGTTTACCCAAGAGCTCTCCCGAGTTTAAAAAAAAATCAAACTCGTGGTAAGTACGTAGAATGAACGTAGCGGGTAAGTCGGAGCTCGGGATGTCTCATAGTGGCTCGTAACGCTAACAGCAGGTACTCAGCAAACGCGGTAAGCTCGTGAAGTTTTTTCAACAGTGTGAAAAATGTCCACGAGAGCCCCGAGTACCTACGAACGGCTATTACCGTAATTCGGGAGAACTCTTGAATTACCTCGTACAGTGGGACAGGCCCTTAAATGTTCAAGACTCTCTCACATCTTATTTTGAGCATGTGTGTTAGTTAGACTAAGCAAGTATTGGCCATGGGATAATCTAAAATTACCAACAATTATAATCCTTCAATAACCGAGGTTCATCAAATTAAGATAGATCTTGATGTAGAAAAACTGTCATTATTTAAATACAATCTTCCAGCAATCCCAGGGATCATTCAGAAGCATAGGCTATGTATTCTTTCAAGATTCAAAAGATGTTTATTTGTCATTTAAACTGGATATGAGCCGCAACAATGAAAGTCTTACGCTTGAATTTTACCAGCACATTAAATACAACAGCAATAATGAAATATATACAATATCTTTGGCACGGACGGTGGCACAGTGGTAGAATTGCTGCCTTACAGCGCCAGAGATCTGGGTTCAATCCTGATTACAGGTGCTATCTGTACACAAGTTAGTACGTTCTCCCTGTGACCTGCGTAGGCTTTTCCCGGGTTCTTCGGTTTCCTCCCACACTCCAAAGACGTGCACTTTTGTAAGTTGATTGGCTTGCTATGAATGTAAATTGTCTCTCGTGTATGAAGGATAGCGTTAGTGTGCGGGGATCGTTAGTTGGCATAGACTCGGTGTGCCAAAGGACCTGTTTCTGTGCTGTATCACTAAACTAAATTAAACTAATAAAAGACCAGTTATCCTAAGTAGACTAGTCAATGATAGTTCAAAAACCAAAGTACAGAGAGCAACGAGAGTAGGGTTATGGCTCGTGTTGTGCAGGGAGGATTCATTTGGAGAATTCATAGAAACAGAGAAACATAGAAAATAGGTGCAGGAATAGGCCATTTGGCCCTTCGAGCCAGCACCGACATTCAATATGATCATGGCTGATCATGCAGAATCAGTACCCCGTTCCTGCTTTCTTCCCATATTCCTTGATTCCGTTAGCCCATGGGACTAAGTTACCACTGGGTTACTCCATAGTTTTGTGTCTATCTTCATGCAGAATGAATCGTTGTGCCTGAAGGAATATTGAGGAATAGGTGTATGTCTAATGATCGCTGAAGGTGGTAAATAAGATGTATGAGATACATGCCTTCATGTGACAGGGAATATAATATATAAGAGCAGAAGTTTATGGTACTAAAAGTGCTGGAGTAACTCAGTGGGTCAGGCCTCTTCACTGGAGAACATATGGAGAACATTGTTTCGGGTCAGGACTTTTCTTCGAATGAAAGGACCCGACCCGGAATGTCACCCATCCATGTTCTCCAGAGATGCTGCCTGACCCGCTGAGTTATTCCAGTATTTTATGTCTTTCATTGGTATAAACCAGCATCTGCCGTTCCTTGGTATTATATTAGATTATGGTACAACTTTAAATAAAACATTGGATAGGCCACAGAATGTGTGCTGTATCTGGTTCTTGTCATCAAAATACAGGAAAGAGATCATTGGAAGTAGAGGGTGGAGAGGAGATTTACCAGAGTGTTAGAAATAAAAACTGAAAATGCTGGCAACATCTCGGGAAGGAAAAACAGGAACGTTTCAGATCATGTTTCCAGCATTTTCTATTACTCTCACATAGACACAGAATGCTGGAGTAACTCAGCGGGACAGGCTGCATCTCTGGAGAGAAGGAATGGGTGATGTTTCAGGTCAAGACCCTCTTCAGACTAGTCAGGTGAAAGTGACACTCCTGGATGAATCGATGGAAATCAATTAAAAAGTATGTTTTCGTAATAGCTATTTCACCAATTCTCAGAGTAATCAGACCGAGTCATCTTGATTTGGTCAGTGTTAGATTTTAAAATTGAGTGAATAAGGAGACTTGGTTATATCACTGAATGGATGAATCACAGAAACATAGAATCATAGAAAATAGGTGCAGGAGTAGACCATTCGATCCTTCGAGCCAGCACTGACACAGCACAATATGATCATGGCTGATCATCCAAAATCAGCAATCTGTTCCTGCTTTTTACCCATATCCCTTGATTCCTTTAGCCCTAAGAGCTAAATCTAACTCTCCCTTGAAATCTAACTCTCTCTTGAAAAAGAGTCTTGAAGAAGGGTCTCGACCTGAAACGTCACCTATTCCTTTGCTCCATAGATGCTGCCTCACCTGCTGAGTTTCTCCAGCATTTTTATCTACCTTCGATTTTTCCAGCATCTGCAGTTCCTTCTTAAACATCTTTCTTGAATCATTTCTGTTAGAATTATATCAGGACTTCAGTTAAGGATCATCGTAATGCAACTTTATTTTCTGAGGTGTCTTCATCCAGAACTGACTTTGAAATGTATTTTTCAGTCTATCGAGAAACTTTTTGAGAAATACATTTCTTGCCTGCACTTCTTCCTTTTCTTCTAAATGACAAAATTAAAAAAATAACATTGCAAGTTTCTGCAGGTTTGCCCATCCAGAAAGTTTAAATGTTGGCACTATAATCCCGTAATAAGCCGTCAACTCTATAGTGTGTTTGATTGCTTTCACTAAAATAGAGCCATCTGGTCGTGAATCATGTTGAATCAAGTTCAGTCAATACGTGATCCAACACAATAGCTCAAGCCATGACAGGAAGTGTTGCAGCCATAATCCAAACGCTTTGGTATCAACCCAACTCATGGAGTCAGGAGATGCTATTCTGACAGGTCTGCAGCTATACGCAGCTGGGATGGATTGACATATGAAATAGTTTGCACATCCCAACTTGAGCAGTACACCTGACATGGAGGATAAATCATACTCATAGTGAAACTTCAAAACATTCTTTGATTCTGTGCTTAATTTCAATCAAAACTAATCCCATGTTATCCCTGTTTAATTATTCACAGAACATTGATTGTCCCTAAATGTCCCTGAACTGAGGAGGTCATTAAGACTAAGAGTCTGAAGAATGGTCTTGACCCAAAACCTCACCCATTCCTTCTATACAGAGAAGCTGATTTACTCCAGCATTATGTATCTATCTTCAGTGCAAACCACTGTGGCTCCTTCCTACACAGGTAATTAGGAATCATTGGTATGTTACATAGAGTGCTGCAAATTTATTTCCAGGAATGGGGTACTGATTGGGGATGATCAGCCATGATCACATTGAATGGTGGTGCTGTCTCGAAGGGCCGAATGGCCTACTCCTGCACCTATTGTCTATTGTCTATTGTCTATTGTCTAAAATTAATAAATCCGATGGGTTTTTGTAATAATCCAGTAGCTTCATAGTCACCATTAATGAAGGAGATGCAGAGAGGCTTGGGAGGGGATTCCAGAATGTATGACTGTGGCTGCCAGTGGTGGAAAGATTGAACTGGGGGATGATCAAGAGCCCAGACATATAAGAATGTAAATAAATTCATAAAGTCCTACAATGTTGAAAGAGGCCCAACTTGCCCACACTGACCAACATGCCCCTTTCACACTAGTCCCACCTGCCTGTGTTTGGCCCATATCCTTCTAAACCCGCACCATTCATACATATGTCCAAATGTTTCTTAAACGTTGCAACAGTACCTGCCTCAACTAGCTCTTCCGGCAGCTCGTTCCATACACCCAACACCCTTTTTTGTGAAAAAGTTACCCCTCAGGTTTCCATTAAATCTTTCACCTTAAACCTATGCCCTCTGGTTTTCGATTCCCCTACTCTGGGCCAGAGACTCTGTACGTCTACCCGATCTATCCCTCTTATGATTTTGCGCATAGGATCAAAATCGCATGAAGAATTTCAAGCCAGGAAGAAGTTACAGAGGTGGAGAGAAAAAAAGACCATGGAGTGGTTTAAAAACAAGGGAGATAACTTTTTTCTAATGGTTTTGCTTCCCAGGGAATCACAGTGAAGGGACATAGGTTATCAGGACACAAAATGGCAACGTATTCAAAAGAGGTCCATATGACCACAGGTTTACAGAGAGCAGCACAGTGGAGGCCACCAAGCACAGCGTTGAAATAATCAAGTGCAAAGAGCAGCAAAAGTGTAGATGATATGTCACAACAACTTATTATTGAGTCATCTGCTAATGTTACATTAATAGCTTTATGTGTTTAAATTATTTACAGCTACAGCTGTTCAAGACAATGCTCCATGACTAAGAGCTAATAAATGATCTGAATCTTTGGTTTTCCCCTGTGGATCCAGTCTCCAGTCTTCTTTTCTGAGACACATTCTGGCTTTCTGCCCAGTTCTTTCATCATTTCTGGTTCTGTATTGTCCTGGAGGCCGGAGGAGGGAGATGGCAGCCCTGCCGGCAGTCTGTTCGTTTTTGTCATCCTTTTTGTTATTTTTAGCGTTTGTTTAAAGTTTGCTTTAATGATCTTCTGTTTGTTTTATGTGGGGGGAGGGGGGGGGGGGAGGTCGGCGGAAACTTTTTTTTTTCTTACCTTCCCGGAGATGTGATCAAGTTTCGAATCACATTCTCCGGGCTCTGCGGCCTACCGTCGCTGGAGCTGGAAGCCGCCTCGGACTGTCATGAGCCCCACCGCGGGGCGCGGACTTAACATCGGAGCGGATCCCCTGCCAGTGAATTTCACTACACCAATTGGTGTATGTGACAATAAATGAACATGAACTTATGAACTTATGTATTGTCCTTGCTCTTTTGACCTACATAATAAACCTTTATTGTTTATTTAATGTTTTACAGCCACACTATTAACATCAAGAGCTGTCCAATGAGGGGCAGCACAGAGGTGCAGCTGGTAGAGCTGCTGCTTTCCAGCTCCAGCGACCCGGGTTCAATCCTGGTCTTCAGTGCTGCATGTTTGCACATTCTCTCTTTGACCCTGTGGGCTTCCTCCAGCTCTTCTAGTTTCTTTCCACATCCAAAACCCATGGAAATTGATGAAGTCATGCAGCTCAGAGAAAGGGCCTTCAGCCCAATTTGTCGAGGCCATCTGAGATGCCCCTTCTAAGCTAGTCCCATTTGCCTACGGTCACCCCATATCTCTCTAAACCTTTCCCAGCCATGTACCGGCCAAGTACATGGATAGGAAAGTACTGTAAATGCTATTATAATACCTGCCTCAGCTACCTCGAATGGCAGCTCATTCCATATACCCACATCCTCTGGGTGATGTGCAGGTAAGGTGTAGAATATTAATAATAATAATAATCATTTTATTTACTGGCGCCTTTCTAAAACCCAAGGACACCTTACAATGCATAGAATCACAACAAAACAGAAAACACATAATCGGAATAAATTAAATAAGAAAACACCACAGTACACAAATCAAGGACAGAATTCAATTTCAAAAGCACCAAAAGAAAATAAGAAACACAATATTGGGGGCAGTTGAAGGGAATATGGAGAGAGCAAAAAGGGAATCAGTGTAGGATGAGTGCAATGGGTTCTTGATGGTCAGATGGGATATTGTGGGCTGAATTACTTTATATTTAATTCTTCACTGCCTGATCCATTACTGGCCACCAGAGGGCATCAAGACACTATCTAAAGGCCAAATCTGTCTAAATTTGGGGACGTCTGTTTGTATGTTGCTAAATCAGTTGCAGAGATTTAGGAGAGGTCTTTAGGAGAGGAGGAACAGGTTAAACATTAAAGAGCATGGAAAGTCTAGATGAGTATTTGTTCTGTGAACCCATTCCTTATTACCAAATAAAATGTAACATTTATATGCTCAGCTGCTGGGTATGATCTGTCCACTTTGATACCATGGAGACATAAACTGAACAGCACAGAAACAGGCCCTTCGGCCCTACTTGTCCATGTCTATCAAGTTGGCATATTGGTCCATTCCAATTTGCCTGCATTTAGCCCATGTCCCTCTCAGCCCTTCCTATCCATATATCTGTCCAAATATATTTTAAAAGGTGTAATTGTATCCAGCTCTCTAGGTTCCTCTGACAGCTCAATCCAGATTTGAACTACCCCCTGAGTGGAAAAGTTGTTCCTGAGGTCCCTCTTAAATTTCTTTCCTCTCACTGTATGCTTATACCCTCTTGTTTTAGAATCCTCTACCCTGGGAAAAAGACTGAGCATTCACTTTAACCATGCCCCTCATGATCCTGGACACCTCAACAAGGTCACCCTACGTCCTCCTATGCCCCAAAGAAAAAAGTCCTAGCCTACCCAACATCTCACGATAACTCAAGCCGACAAGTCCATGGAGCTTCCTGATCAATCACTTTTGCACTCTTTTAGTTTTATCACTGATAAATGAAACATTATGAGCATTTGGACCTGTAACTGAAGAAAGCAATATAACTCAAACCTAGAATCTATTAATCTCATCCCATCTAGAAAAAATCAAAACCACTTCATCAAGAGCACAAAAAAACAGAAATATTTAATTCATAGACAAATATGGGCATGATATCATAGAGGTTAGATTTAGTTTAGTTCAGTTTAGAGATACAGCGTGGAAACAGGCTCTTCGGCCTACCGAGTCCGTGCCTACCAGCGATCCCCATACACTAACACTATCCTACACAATAGGGACAATTTACCATTTACAGATGCCAAATTAACCTATAAATCTGTATGTCTTTGGAGTGTGGGAGGAAACCGGAGCACCCATGGGAAGAACGTACAAACTACATACAGACAGCAACCGTAATCAGGTCTCTGGCACTGTAAGGCAGCAGCTCTACTGCTGTGCCACTGTGTCACCTATGAGATTGTTACCTGGACCTGTACAATGAATCCAGAGACACAAATTTAAATTTCATCATAACATTTGATGAACTTAAGTTCAAGTAAATGAATCTAGGGGAATAATACTATTCTGAATAGTGGTGACCATGTGGTAGAATCCCTTTTTGCTTTTTAATGTTCTTCATGTTGGGAAATTGCTATACTTACCTTATGGCTCCAGACTTTACCTATATGGCTGACTCTTGAAATGCGCTTGGAGACGACTCACAAGCCAGTCAGTTTAAGGAGCTATCAGGAGTGGGTAATAGATGCTGGATTGTCAATGATGACCAGATTCCTTCAAAAATGTTGATCATAAAATGAAGCAGGGATGAAAGGTGGCGAGTTGGTATATCCCTTTTGTGTGATGTTCATAATAGTATCTGTTTTTCTCTTTTTTCTTCTTTCTCTTTTTTCTTTCCTAGGGTCTATCTCTTAATTTCTTTTCTCTAATTTCTTTTCTACAGGGTCTTTATTCTTTCCTTTTGACACGCTTTCACACTAACACTATTTTCTTTCACTTTCTCTTTCTTCTTAATTTCAACCTTTTCTTTTTATTAGCTTTAAAAAATGAAGGAGTACATTAATTGTAATAAGATATACGTGATGCACTAATGTAAGTGTTTGTAATTTAATGTACTTCTAATAAATAAAATTTAAAAAATAAAAATAAAAAATAAAATGAAGCAGAAAAATGACAAACAGGAGAGGGCAGCATAGCACAACCAACCTGTTCCCCCTAACCTCCTCCCTACCCCACAGAACCGAACGCTTAGCTCATAGCTTGCTCTGAAATAAACGGAAGCCCATTTGCTTTTAAGCAACTGATAATCCCTAAGTCTTATAATGAAGGAAATCTGACCTCGGGATGGGTAGTGTTCATCCACTCACTGTGAAGTTACGCATGAATCATATTGACTTGAGCAGAGTAGTCAGCATCATGAGATTTTATTATTTATGAAATAAATGTTGACAATCTCGTAATTTTCTAGCAGAAGAAAGCCTTTAATACCATTCTGAAAAGCCTCACCCAGATGTGTCAACTACCTGTCCCTCACCAGAAGCAATGAAGCAAAACAATGGTGTCTAACATCAGAAGTTATGGGTGGCACAGTGGCGCAGCGATAGAGTTGCTGCCTTACAGAGACCTGGGTTCGATCCTGACTGCGGGTGCTGTCTGTACATAGTTCGTATGTTCTCCCTGTGACAGTATGGGTTTTCTCAGGGTGCTCCGGTTTCCTCCCACACTCCAAACACGTACAGGTTTGTAGATTAATTGGCTGTGCTAAAAATTGTAAATTGTCCCTAACCTGTAGAATAATGTTAGTGTATAGGGTGGTCTCTGGTTGGCTCGGACTCAGTGGGTCGAAGGGCTTGTTTCTGCGCTGTATCTCTAAAGTAAACTAAACAAAACTATGAAAACCTGGAGAGAATAAAACAATGGGATTAATGCAGGTGGGTACTTGATGGTCAGCAGAGACACTGTGGGCTGAAGGGTCTGCTTCTGTGCTGTACTGTTCTATGACTCTATGCCTATAACTTGCATCTAACATGAAGCCACTGCTTGCTTGCAAGTCAAAGGTCTAGCCCTGGCTTTTTGTTCATAGTAAAGGGCCTGTCTCACTTTCACGACCTAATTCACGACCTTTTTTACTCGTGGACATTTTGCATCAGGCTAGAAAAACGCCCCGACCTACTTGATGCCACGAGTACCTACGACTAGCATCACGACCTACCTACGACCTCCTACGACCTCATGATGACCATGTTGCGCGTATTAGTCAAGGGCAAACTCGGCAGAGGTCGTGAATTAGGTCGTGAAAGTGGGACAGGCCCTTAAGGAAGTAACTGAGGTGATCTTAAAGTAACATGTAAGGCGAGGCAATAGAAATAAAAATAAAGGATATATTATTTAAATGGATAATAGGATTAAGAGTTCAAAGTAACAATTTCAAAAGTGATATAGAACATATAAATATATACCTGTTGTCTGAAATTACAAATTAGAAGCAAAAAAAGGGCACTCAACACCTCAAACCTAATCTGCTATTCAATAAAATAATGGCTGCTCTGACTGATCTCAATGACATTCCTGCATATCCTTACAAAGTTTTGCCTCTGCCTGCTTGGTAAAGCAGCAATAAAGTGTTCATTTCGGCAGGTAGCTTCATTGCAATTTCACCCATGCAGCGTCGTGTCTTATCCTTAAAAGCTTGCCCTTTCATCACAAAGGGTTAACAGAATTGGAGTCCATGACTTACAAGGAAAGCCGAGATCCAACATGGAACCTCTCAGACCTGCATATCGAGCCACCTATGTCAAGGAGGCATGCAGTTACAATCTAAGTGTTAATATGAACCACGAGCATTTTACATTCCATGCTTCTAGTGTGAACGATATACTGCATCAACCCATCACAAACTATCTAACTGGGAAAATGCATTTGATCTTTTTAGATTGAGTGTTCCTGTGTGACCCTTGCATCCGACTGATAAGTGAACTGGAGCCATTCTCACTCAGCATTACATTTCTTGGCTCCACACCAAGCTATAAGAGACCACATCAGCTATAATTCCTCCTCTGATGATACTTTATCTCATTTTCATGAAATTGAAAAAAACTATTCAGGTATAAAATGTAATTCCTTTTGCAAGAATCAATGTATCAAACTCAAAACTATGATTTAAACATTGCAAAACTATATATTTTTTTTCATTTAAAATTTTCAAGTGCAGATTATTGTCAGAATTAATTAGATATGCACAAAAGTAATTTATTTTGGCATAATCACGACCTTGAATTTAATATTGTGTATGAGCAAACCATTTAGGGAGGTAACAATAACTATTCATAAAATAAATGAATTATCTTCTAATTACAATTGCCGAGGCTTGAAAAACGCTGATGAAATGGTTATTAATAAATCAAATGATGTTCAACAGTAATAATAAAACCATTTTAAGGATAGTCATTTATTGAGGTTTGAATAAGTATCATTTCTCAAGGCAGCAAATTGAATTAAGAGGAGAATTGCATTGCAGTAAAATGGCTGAAGGTTTAGGGTGATACTGACAGCTACAAGACACAAATGTGACAGTGTAGAAGGCTAATCTGTAACCCTCTTAGCCTTAAGGTGCAGGAAGGGATAGGCATCCCAAAGGAAGGTTTATTTACCAAACTGTTCTGCAAAAAAGTAGATAAACTGAAATATGTACACATTTTACATGTGATTTTTTTTTTGTGGCCATCAATTGTATTTATGATTGTATTTACGTCCGGTATACCTTTTTTTTAGAGATACAGCGCGGAAACAAGATCTTCGGCCCTCCGAATCCGAGCTGACCAAAGATCCCTGTACACTAGTGCTATCCTACACATAGCAATGCTACAAAATTTTGAGATTTTAAAAATCAAGTCTGTAATTTATCCCATCAGATAAAGCATAAAAAGACGTTCCATTTGACACCTAATTCAGTTTCATATCTTCAGTATTAAAAAAGTTATGGCCATTTTCATACTCGGAAATTAGCACCCTATTGCTTTTCCATTGACTTAACACAAAAGCTGTGATCGAGGACAGTCAAAAGCTCATAACTTTCTTAAAAATTAAGAGAACTGAAAGAAATTGTCAGTTATTATAGATTGAAGCATTCTGAAACAAATATGAAACAATCTTACTTAGATGACATTAAATTAAAGCATATAATTAGTTAGTTACCTAATTGTAGCTAATTACAAAATTCAATTACTAGATCTAAACATCTATCAATTTCTTAAGAATAGATTAACATTTTTAAATAGCCTAAGTGTCCAAATAACATTCACACAAGAATTCACAATATAACATAATTTTTAAATCTCATTGTCATGGATTTATAGGCCAAGGAAGGAATTTAATGTTTAATACCTGTAAATTAATGGCCATTTAAATCATCTTGCGAGTGGTTTTTTTTGGAACGCGATCATTTGGAACGTTGCGGTTGTTGTGAATTTAACCCCATATCGGCATGAAAAATACTGCCGGTTCGTTCGGGGAAAATAATCACTGTTTCGCAACTTAAAATGTGAATTAAAGGCATTTTAAGGAGCACTTTTATACATAAAATAAACGGCTTTCGTTTACCTGTCCCGTGCGTGAAATCCGTCCCCGTTGTCGGCGTAGACGGCTTTAGAAGCTGATTTTAAAATTGCTCCAGCGCTGAAATTGTCGGGCGAATAAAAAGACTAAATACACAGAACGCCTGTCGGAACGATTCTTCAGCAAAAGCTTGCACTCCAACGAAATATAATCCAGGACAAGGTAGGAGAGACCCGTGTTTTAACCCCGCCCCCCCCCCCCCTCAAAGGCACCAAAATCGCGCACACGGCCAGTGGCAGAATTGCAGCGCCGCTGAAGGTAAATATTGTAACATACCTACTACACACTTGGGACAAGTTACAATCTTTACCGAAGCCAATTAACCCTCAAACCTGTGCATCTTTGGAGTGTGGGAGGAAACCAGAGCATCCAGAGAAAACCCACGCAGTCACGAGGAGAACATACAAACTCCATACAGGCAGCACCCACAGTTAGGATTGAACCTGGATCTCTGGCGCTGTAAGGCAGCAAGTCTACCGCTGTGCCACTATGCTGATCTGATCAATTTGGATAGCATGCAAAACAAAGCTTTCACTGTACCTCGGTGCATGTGACAATAATAAACCTAAACATAAACATAAACCATTGATTATTTGTGCAAATCGAGTGCACGAGGGGAGCTTCTTGATTATTGCGTGAAGTCTACTTTAAGCATCGCTCTTGCTGTCGTGTATCCAACGCAGCAGGTTTGTAGACTTGTTGCTGATGGTTCAGTGTGCATTGAACAGCTCCTTCCAAGATCTCAAGCAATTATACAGAGCTGTGGACGTCAGCATAATCAAGGACCAGTCTCAACCCGGTCACTCCCTCTTCTTCACTCTCACATCAGGTAAGAGATACAGAAGTTTGAAAACGTAAACCTCCAGATTCAGGGATATTTCTTCCCAGCTGTTATCAAGCAACTGAATGGTCCTCTCATCAACTAGAGTGTAGTTCTGACCTCCCATCTACATCATGGGTGTCCTTAGAACTACCTTTGATCAGACTTTATCTTGCTCTAAGTATTGTACCCTTATCTATGCACTGTGGGTGGCTTAATTGTATTCATTCATTGTCTTGTCTTTGACTGAATAGCACACAAACAAAAGGCTTTTCACTGTACCTCTGTACACGTGACAATAATAAACTAAACTAAATTGATACTTGTGCAATTTCCAATGTCTGAAGTATTCAGACTTAGCAGCCGAGGCAGAACAATGAGGCTGGCATATCCAGGTGCTCCCTGTAGAGGTTGGTTGTAGAGGGTTTGTAGCCGTGTCAACAACCAGACTTCTGAAGGGAATGGGAGTTCGAGGACATGCCTTCCCGGCAAGCCGTCAGGTCGCTGTCAGAGGCTGCCGAGTGAAGCAGCAACTGGCTGTGGCTGAAGAGGAAGGACTCCAACTGGGCTGTAAAATGACCTGCAGGAGGGGTAAAACGGAGAAGAACACACCTGGAGTCGGTGTTGTTGATGAGCCCTCTGGAGGTGTTGTGGGCCTATCAACGAAACACCAAGGAAGGAGGGTGCCCACCTGATGACCCCAATGAAGTCTTTACCCCTACCCCCACTCAAGATAGTAAGAAGGTGCCAATTATAGTAGGGATTGTAATATCAAGTCCTATAAGCTCAATTTATACAGCCTGCCTTTCAAAGAAACCCTGGAAAACTGGGTGGCAAGAGCAGCAGTTCTCTCCAAAAGTGCGGTGCAGAATCTGAGAGAGACGGGCAAGAAAAGGTCAGGTTTCCACAGCCTGCCGAGTCTCCTTGTTCATTGCAGTTTCATTCCTCCCGGCATGATCTTTCCTTTTAATTGTTTTGTTGACGTGCGTCATTCTCCATTCACCTCCCCACTTTGTACTCTGAGACCTCATGCCCCCTCACTTCAAAGCTCTGCGACATTTGCCTGTTGCCTCTTTTCAAACGTTAGATTGCACATTCATTGACTTACCATATGAAAGATTCCTGCAGTTGCTTTAATGTCCCTCTGAAGCTCACTTAACCTTTCAGTTTATTTTTTTTGCAGTGATCCAAACTAGTCCTTATCACTTTTCAATTGTTGAAATGATGCCAAGCAGCAGAATCAGCTGACTTCTTCAAACCACTCATCCGAGATTTATACTTGTGCTCCTCCTGATTCTGTGCTTCATGTCATCCCTATTATTTTCCTGGGGTTCATCTGAAGTTCACAACTGTAGTTTATGACCAGAATATCTATTAGTACCTGTAGTTTCCCCCTGCTGTTGGCACCGTATTATTTGATACAGTCTGTATATGGAACAGGTACAGAAGTGCACATAACTTTCAAGCAATTCAATATCGTAGCTGATAATCAACCTGTGTTAATATTCCATATCCCCTATCCCCTCCCAATACCTTCAGACCAAAAATCTATTAAATGTTTCAGCCTCGGGAATAAAGAACCACAGTGATTCACAATGCTCTGATAAAGAAGATGACAGGAATACATATAGCGCGTTGTGTTTCCGGCTGTAATAATAGCAGATTTCAAATGTGAAGATGGCATCAGAGTAAATCTGTGGATTTTATACAAAGTCACACAAAATCCATGCAAAACAATTGTCACAAAGTCAAAATTGATTCAGTGCCGGTGTGGATTTGCAAGCACTGTGCCTGGCAGCTGCATTAAAGGACTGATTTTATTAAACAAGATCAAGGCAGGAATATTCACACAACATAGAAACATAGAAACATAGAAAATAGATGCAGGAGGAGGCCATTCGGCCCTTTGAGCCAGCACCGCCATTCATTGTGATCATGGCTGATCATCCACAATCAATAACCTGTGCCTGCCTTCTCCCCATATCCTTTGATTCCACTGGCCCCAAGAGCTCTATCTAACTCTCTCTTAAATCCATCCAGTGATTTGGCCTCCACTTTCCTCTGTGGCAGGGAATTCCACAAATTCACAACTCTCTGGGTGAACAAGGTTTTTTTCACCTCAGTCTTAAATGGCCTCAACTTTATTCTAAGACTGTGGCCCTGGTTCTGGACTCGCCCAACATTGGGACCATTTTTCCTGCATCTAGCTTGTCCAGTCCTTTTATAATTTTATATGTTTCTATAAGATAGCCCCAAGCCTAGTCCTTCTTCTAAGTGCAGCCACCTTCAAAGGCTGATGAGCAACCTGCTCCTCATGAATCTGCCAGCAATTCTATTATGTCAATGAAGTCTTAAACAACTGTGGGAAAGCCACCAACCAAGGAGAGATGGGAATTGCAGGGAAACATCAGTCAAGCACTGATTGTGGCCAGGAGCAATAGGGTTTAGAAGACTGGAATTTAGAAGACTGAGGGGGGATCTTATAGAAACTTACAAAAGTCTTAAGGGGTTGGACAGGCTAGATGCAGGAAGATTGTTCCCGATGTTGGGGGAGTCCAGGACAAGGGGTCACAGTTTAAGGATAAGGGGAAATCCTTTAGGACTGAGATGAGAAAAACATTTTTCACACAGAGAGTGGTGAATCTCTGGAATTCTCTGCCACAGAAGGTAGTTGAGGCCAGTTCATTGCTATATTTAAGAGGGAGTTAGATGTGGCCCTTGTGGCTAAAGGGATCAGGGGGTATGGAGAGAAAGCAGGTACAGGATACTGAGTTGGATGATCAGCCATGATCATATTTGAATGGCGGTGCAGGCTCGAAGGGCCGAATGGCCTACTCCTGCACCTATTTTCTATGTTTCTATGTTTCTATGTTTACCGAATGCAGCCTGGATTAGAGGATATTAGCTATAAAGAAGGTAGGATAAACTTGGATTGTTTTCTCTGGAAGATCGGAAACTGAGGGGAGACCTGATAGATATACAGGTATATGAAATTATTCAAGGCATTGATAAGGTAGAAATAAACTTTTTCCCATGGTGGAAATATCAAAGACTAAAGGACTTTAATGTGAAAGGGGCAAATTTTAAAGGAGATGTATGGGGCAAGTTATTACACAGAGGATATAATGAGCTGGAATAACTCAGCAGGTCAGGCAGCAGCCGGGGGCTTTGACTTTGACTCTGACATGGGGGGGGGGGGGGGGGGGGTAGTGCAGTGGAGAGATACGTTTTTTTGCCTTCCATCACAGCGCTGTGATGGATGTATGTGTAAATTGTGTTGTGTCTCGGGTCTTCTTCGTTTTGTAATGTATGGCTGCAGAAACGATATTTCGTTTGGACCTCAAGGGGTCCAAATGACAAATTTGTCCAAATGACAAATGACAAAATGACAAATAAATAATAATTGAATTGAATCTCTGGAGAACATGGAAAGGTATAGTAGCAATTCAGGTCGAGACCCTTCTTCAGACTAAGGGTGGCACGTGTCTGGAATGTGCTGCCAGGGGCAGTGGCAGAAGCAGATACAATAGTACAATTCCTAATGCTTTCAGATAGGCACATGGATGTACAGGGAATGGGAGGGTCTGGATCAGGTGCAGGGAGCAGACATTAGCTTAACTTGACGACATGTTCGGCAAGGACATTGTGCGCTGAAGGGCCTGTTCCTGCACTGCGCTGTTCTATGTTCTATATCACTTCTTCCCCAGCCACATTCAATCTTTCCCTCGTGACCTCACACCTGGCTCCTTCCTCACAACTGGTTACCCACCATCTTCCTGCTGTAATCTCCTCTCCATGATCTCCTCCACTGATCACTTCACTGTGTAAATCACGTTCTCCACACATTCTTTCCCCTTCAATCCCCTTTCGGCAATCTCACACCACAATGGCTTCTTGCAATCTCTCCCTGTGATCCCATCCCCATTTTCACCAGACTGATTGTTCACAATTTTGCCTTGCAACAACTTTTTCTTGCAATGACTTCCTCTGTAATCATCCCCCCTCGAATTCTCCAGACCTCTTTCCTGTAATTCCCAGACAATATATCCAATATATCTGGACATAATGGGGAGTGGCTATTAGGTGTAGAAATAGCAGCAGAAATAGATTGAAGGAAATCATTCTATTCTCTACAGCACCTTTCACATTCAGTCAGAATGTCTATTTTTGATGGATAATCATTATTTTAATGTGGAAACATGGCAGCCATTTGTGTGATTAGCAATTTGATAATGATCGAAAATCTGTTGTTAGTGATGCTAATTAAGAAGTAAATATTGGCCCACAAACTGTGGAAAAACTCCCCCGCTGTTTTTTCAATTATATTCTGTCTTTTTTTTTTACATCCTCCAGCCCGACGGCAGGCAAGATACCGTATGAGATCCTCGGCTTCATAAATGGAGGCATAGGATACAAAATCAAGGAGGTCACAATTCTCCTCCTCACTCTGACGAGAGTTCTGCAACACCCTCTCTCGCTGCTCCCCCTCTGTGATTCTTCGTGCTCTCCGCATTTATTTGTTCTATATCTCTCTATATCACCATCTATATCTCACCGTCTGTAACTCAGCAGGTCAGGCAGCATCTCTGGAGAATATAGATAAATTATGTTTCGGGTCGAGACCCTTCTTCGGACGCCGCTCTCCTATCTGCCTCCACCACCATCCACGGCAGCACGTTTTAAACTTTCCCCCTCTCACCTTGAAGGTATGTGTAGATGATATGTGCATGTACCTTTAACATAGTGACCTCACCACTACTAACCACTCCCCACATCACTGGTATAAATACAACCTTCCCACCCAGTTCTCTCTCTCTGGTTCCAGTGACAGACCACGGACAGCTAGGGCAGAAAAGTATGTGTATAATGTGTATTATGAATAAACAGTAGTAAAGAAACAGTGCGTTATGACACATATTTACATGGTGTCAGAAGCGGGACAGCGTGTTCGTGGCCGACATGCTGTCCCGCGCACCACTAACGTCCACTGATCGCCATCCATATGAATCGTCCGACCTGATGGTGCTTAACGTCAACATCGTGCCTTCCCAGCAAATGCAGTCCCTGATCAGCAACACTGCCAAGGACCCTGCCCTGCAGCAGCTTGCCGACGTCATCAGGCAGGGCTGGCCAGACCGTCGTTCATCCTTGCCGCCTGGAGCCGTGCCCTACTTCCTGGTCCGTGACGAGCTCATGCTGCACGACGGCGTGGTCGTGAAGGGACACAAGGTCGTTGTGCCTGCTGCCCTGCGTAACCAATACTTTCATACCGCCCACCGCGGTCATCCTGGGGCCGATGCCAAGCTGTCTCAGACCCAGAGTTTGTTCTACTGTCCCGGCATGGCCCAAGACATCCGGGAGAGGGTCTCCGCTTGCTCTGTCTGCAATAGCATTGCTCCCCATCAGCAACGGCAGCCGCTTCTGCAACAGCCTGCCCCCGAGCTGCCCTGGATGACCGTCGCCGCTGACATTTTTGAGTAGCGTGGAAAGCATTTCCTGGTTCTTGTGGACTCGTACTCCAGCTGGTTCGAGGTGGACCAACTGCACTCCCTAACCTCTTCGGCCATTATCGGCAAGCTGCGCCGCCACTTCGGAACCCATGGCACCCCGGCAAGTCTTCAATCGGACAACGGCGGCCAGTTCTCGAGCGCAGAATTTCGGAGTTTCGCTGCCAGTTGGAACTTCCGACACTACACCAGCAGCCCAGAGTACCCACAAAGCAATGGGTTGGCAGAGCGCGCTGTCCGCAGTGCTAAGGACTTGCTGGAACATTGTAGACTGTCCCATTCTGATTTTTACTTGGCCCTCCTCAATCTTCGAAACATTTGCCGTGACACTGCCTTGGGCTCCCCAGCTCAACGGCTGATGTCTCGCACTACGAGACCTCCGATCCCGGTGATCCAGCGGTCCCTCGTTCCCTCTGTCCTCCGTCCCGCTGCTGTCCAGGAGCACATTGCCCTCAAACAAGAAATCCAACGGCGATCCCACGACAAATCTTGTCGTCCTCTCCCGCCTCTGCTCTCAGGCCAAGTCGTCCGAATGCAATCCCCCTCCGGTCACCCTAGGCTTGCCATCGTCGTCGGTACTGCTGGTTCGCCGCGGTCCTACCTTGTCGACCATGACGGTACCATTTACCGCCGGTCCCGGCAACATCTGCGACTTGTTAACGAGCCACCACCGCCGCCTGCGGATCCCTTTCCCCCCCCACTGTCGACAACGCTGCCTGCCCCTCCGGCCAGTCCTCCCTCGCCTGCCCGTCTTCCCGTTACTGCTCCTGCTTCCCCTGCTCCTTCTCCGTTTTCTCGTTCTCCTCCCGGTTCCCTGGTTCTCTCCCCCGCGCCGGCTCCTGCTCATGCTCCGCCTGCAGAAGGGGGGGATGGCGAAATGCGTCCCCGGTCCGGGCGGGTGGTCAGGCCGCCTATCCGTTATGGTGAATTTGTTTAACTGTTTGCTCACCTGCTCGTAGCGTATGAGACGTGGTCGCCCTGTCACTTCGGTTTTGCTTATTATTTCCAAGGGGAAGGATGTAGATGATATGTGCATGTACCTTTAACATAGTGACCTCACCACTACTAACCACTCCCCACATCACTGGTATAAATACAACCTTCCCACCCAGTTCTCTCTCTCTGGTTCCAGTGACAGACCACGGACAGCTAGGGCAGTAAAGTATGTGTATAATGTGTATTATGAATAAACAGTAGTAAAGAAACAGTGCGTTATGACACATCTTTACAGTATGTTGATCTCTGCTCCTCCTACCTGCAATATCTGAAAATAAGGTATGTAACTGAGCTTACTTTTTTGATGTGTTCCCACTTTCATTTATCAGTATTTTTTTTAGGATTTTTGCGATTGTGACATCCAATCCATGGATTGATCCATCTGATTCTCAGAACCACGATACTGTGCATGGTGCATTTATTTACCTGACCTAAAAGCCAATTTATACATAAAATATTGATTGATTGAGGATAGTGGTTCGCTTGTGTATTATAGACAAGCTATCCTATAACCGCTCTCAGTGGCTATGCAAAATTCTTGTTGCTCATTGATGAACTTGGTCACCTACTATATGTTATATAGTTTGTATTTGGTTCCCGGTAGTGGATGTTAGCTGTGCATAGTTCCAATCTTGCCTCCAACTTGTTCAGCAAGACCCATGGATAGGGCAGGACAATGAAAGTCATACATAGATCAGTCTGAAGAAGGGTCTTGCCCCGAAATGTCACCGATTCCTTCTCACCAGAGATGCTGCCTGTCCCCCTGAGTTAGAAACATGGAAAGTAGGTACAGGAGTAGGCCATTCGGCCCTTCGAGCCTGCACCGCCATTCAATATAATCATGGCTGATCATCCAACTCAGTATCCTGTACCTGCTTTCTCTCCATACCCCCTGATCCCTTTAGCCATAAGGGCCACATCTAACTCCCTCTTAAATATAGCCAATGAACTGGCCTCAATTACCTTCTGTGGCAGAGAATTCCACAGATTCACCACTCTCTGTGTAAAAAATGATTTTCTCATCTCGGTCCTAAAAGACTTCCCCCTTATCCTTAAACTGTGACCCCTTGTTCTGGACTTCCCCAACATCGGGAATAATCTTCCTGCATCTAGCCTGTCCAACCCCTTAAGAATTTTGTAAGTTTCTGTAAGATCCCCCCTCAATCTTCTAAATTCTAGCAAGTACAAGCCAAGTCTATCCAGTCTTTCTTCATATGAAAGTCCTGCCATCCCAGGAATCAGTCTGGTGAACCTTCTCTGTACCTCTATGGCAAGAATGTCTTTCCTCAGATTAGGAGACCAAAACTGTACACAATACTCCAGCATTTTGTGTCTATCTTTGATTTAAACCAGCATCTGCAGTTCTTTCCTGCACATTTTGTGCAGTACATAGTGAGATCCACAAAACAGCAACCTTGTTTGCTGGTCACGTCATGCTCTCATCTTTGTGCAGTGTGTCTCCACCATGCTGTACTGGTGTGGCAGGACTGGAGGTTGTCCAAAACAGATCAACAAGTCCTGGTAAGTTTTCAAGAAGCCCTGAGAACGTGGAAGTCCTGAACTTATTGCAGAGGCCCATTGTCAATATTGGAACTGTGCTTTGGGGCTGGATTTTTCATGAAATGTACTGAGACTAGACCTGCTGCCAGATCCATCAACCCATTCATTTGAAAGGGAATAGGACTTAGGATCACTTCCCTTTATCATGATAGCATCACTCAGTGCTGGCTGCATTGAAATTTACCATTGCCTTAAATGTACCAGCACTGTCTTTGGTTGACTGAAGAAAAAGCCATTTGAAGAACAAGATCACAGAATTAGCAAAACGCTCATGGTCTGCAAGGTAGCAATGACCTCACCCCTCCTAAAGACTTTGAAGACCTGGAGTACCTACAGTATGATCCTCAAGTCAATGGAAAGATTTCATTCCTGCTATCCCTGCAAATTTCTACAAATTCACGGGGACGATATGTGTACCAACGTTGGTATTGTCCTAAAGGCGACCAGACCCAGCATTGAAGGCCAGTTACATCGTCAGGCTTCATCTTTGGCAAACCTAATACCAGGCTCCAGAAACAGACACTCAATTTTGAGCTCTGCCATGTGGAGAGTTTATCAGACTCACAGAAGATAAGATTCAAGGATGTGTTCAAAACTCCTTGAAGAAATGCAACATTCCCATTGACTCCTGGAGATCTTCGGCCCCTCTCCATTCAAAACAGCCAAGAAAATTTGGGAAAATATTGACAAACTCATTCATCAGAGACACTTGGAGGCCTTGAGCAGAAAGTGTCCACAGTCTTACTAATGAACCACCAGTCTACCCTCTCTAATCAATCGCCTCAGGGGGCTCCGGAGGAGGGAGATGGCAGCCTTGCCGGCAGTCTGTTCGTTTTTTCATCCTTTTTGTTATTTTTAGCGTTAAAGGTCTGTCTCACTGTGCGAGTTGACCCACGAGTGACCCCGAGTGAAAGACTCGTGGTTGCGTACGAGACTACAAGTTTATGATCCAGAGTTTAACCGAGTTCCCATGGGTATGTCTACGTTTCCCGTTTACTTCTCATTTCTGCGATGTTCCAAGTTCGTCTCCCGAGTGTACCAAGTTCCTCTCCCGTTAATCTTGAGGCAACAATGTATATCGAACTGTTGAAAAATCATCACATGTTAAAAAAAATGATGTCATGCCAGCCAAAGAACGTAGAGACTATTGTGTTTGCTGCATGTGTTCTGCAAAACCTGATCCGTATCAGAGGTGCAGCTTCAGGATCAGCAACAGCCATGCAGGACGGTGACTTAGTGGACAGTCAAACAGGAAGAATAACACTAGGTGCGTGGAGGAGTGGTACAAACGACGAGACTTTGGTGCCACTGCAGTGTTTTCGAGGTAACACGGGGACCAACAGTGCAAAAGAGCAGAGAGACCATCTCTGCTCCTACTAGAATTCAGAATTGGGCAGTGTGCCGTGGCAGGACAGCTTATTTTGAGCGGCTGCCGACCACAGGTACATCACTGCATGAGGAGAGCTCACATGCAGAAGAATCCAGTTAATTTCATGTTTAGTTTAAATCCTGCTGACTTTTCATTGTTTAACTTTAAGTGTGGATTTTATTTTTTATTGTGGTGTAAAAGTAATTTCATTGCATCTGTCTTTCCTTTAAAACGTGGTTATCATGCATCTGCTTATCTGATTGTAGATCTCAAAACTTGTCATTTAGCGCATTGCGTTGTATCTTTTATTGCCTGAATTTAGACGTGCATTTCTCAGCTGAATTAGTATATAGTGGAAATACTTTTATTTGTGCTTCATTTGTTGATTTTCATTTATGAGAAGCCCTTTTCAGACAGTGGTGTTTGCTGTAGTGCTACTTTTCTCAATATGCGCAAAAACGCGTTTTTTATATTGAACAAGAATAAAGACTTTGTTTCACATTCAAGACATTTGTTTCACATAAGACTTTGTCTTATTTTCTGATCTACTGAGAGGTGACAATTTTAAACATTTCAAAAGCACAGCATATGAGGCAGTTGAGTCCTTAAATCTCACAAATGATTGTGAGAATCAAGATGTGAATATATTTTGCCTTCCTCTATTTTGTGTTTTATGATGAAAGGAATATTACATTCAAGTCATGAGACTTTGTAGTGATATTAAAATGAAGACTTCCAGACATCAATTTGATCTTGATAGCAAAGAACTCTCTTTTATTGTGCAATGAAGTAAACAAACAGTGAGAATCAAACGGATCAGCAAAAAGCTTTTCAACACAACACAACACAACACAAATTTATATATAAACTTCAAGCAATTTTTTCTTTTCAACCCACTCTGTCACCTTATCAATAACTTGCTTAACTTTGTTAAGCAGAATTTGTCTTTAAAAAGTCTAAGTAGCTGATATTTCTGTCCCTGATTATTGTTTCTAAAAAGAGTTCCCACGGTAGAATCACGAGTCACAAAGTTAAACGCACGGGCCACTACGTTCTTACAACGAGTTTAAAATGTTTCAATTTTTAACCACAAGAGTACATTTTACTCGTGGAAAAGTACAAACATGTTTGAACTTTTGCAAGAGTTAACAAGTTTCACGTGTACCTCCCGTTAGCACCAAGAGTCGCTAAGTTGCGTCCACGAGTTCAGACGTTTCCGCTACGTTAATTGTACGTGAATACCACGAGTTAAATTTGTTTTAAACTCGGGGTCACTCGTGGGTCAACTCGCACAGTGAGACAGCCCTTTTAGTTTAAAGTTTGTTTTAATGTTCTTCATTTTTTTTTATGTGCGGGGATGTTGGGGGGGTGGGGGGGGGGAGGGTCGGGTGAAACTTTTTTTTTTCAGGTTCTTACCTTCCCGGAGATGTGATCAAGTTTCGGATCACATTCTCCGGGC
>CM075983.1:50735219-50798025 GCA_038087875.1 Malacoraja senta | reverse complement strand
ATTTATTCGTTATATACTGTGGTTGACATGCATGTTTGGTGAAACATGTACTCCTTGCCTGTCAGAGCTTGTGTTGCTATTGTATTATATTCCCTGTCTAAACAGATGAAGCACTTGAGGCTTGTCTGCCTATCTCTCTCAGTCTATGGACTATCACAAAACTGTAAATTGCTACCACTTTGACGGTTTATTAATGCAAGGTGCGCATAGGCAAACTACAATGTCTGAGTTACTTTCTCTTTTCCGTCTGTGAAGTTTGAGTGTAGGAGGCTGAGGGGTGATTTCATAGAGGTGCATAAAATCACAAGGGGAATTGATTGGGTGAATGCACATGATCTTATAAATCGTTTCCCTCTCACCTTAAACCTATGTGAGCCTAGCTCCAATTTGGACCTAAATCTGAATGCCTGAACCCAATACGTCACCTACACATGTCCTTCGGAGATGCTGCCTGACCCACTGAGTTCCTTTACACAAGATTCCAGCATTTACAGTTCCTTGTATCTCCCATTCAGATTTCATGCCTAACTATGTATATAACGGATTACCAAGTCTGCCCTTCAACAATGAAGCTGAGGAAATCTGCCATGCTGTGTCCATTCCAGGTGGCACAACTTGTTTGTTAATTCAATTTTGGAGAGAGTGGGAGGTTAGATGCACTTGCGCCACCAACGCTGTGATTTCAGGACTGCTATTTAATTTTTAGCCCTCTTCATCCATTCTTACTTTAAGAGACTGGATCATAACCAAGTCAAAGAAGGGCTGTACTCCCTTGCCTAAGAGAACATCATGTTATAGATTGTTTAAAACATTGAAAACAAAGAACTGCAGATGCTGGTTAACAAAAAAGGGCACAAAGTCCTGGAGTAACTCGGTCAGAAGAAGGGTCCCAACCCAAAATGTCCCATCTCCATGTTCTTCAGAGATGCTGCCTGGCCTGTGTGTTAAGGCCCTGTCCCACTTGGACGATCTAATCCACGAGTTTAGAAGATCCTAGACGAGTTGAAAAAAATGTCAAGGTCGTGTTGACTCGCCAAAGTAAAAGACCTCCTATGACTATGTCTACGACCTCATATACGACTATGTCTACGACCTCCTACGACCCCCCTGGACCTCAGTTATCCCCACCTAAGACCAACTACGACTAACTATGAGTGGAATTTATCACATGATAAAATGATGTCATGTTTGCATTTTTTTTTCTCGGGCCAGTTACCGACCTACGACTACCTACGACTATCTACGACCTACTACGACCTACTACGACCTACCTGTGAGTAAAAAGTATCAAATTTTTCTATGACGACTTTTTAAAAAACTCGTGGACATTTTTTATAAGGCTGGAAAAAACGCCGCGACCTATTTGAGGCCACGAGTACGCGGAGACCACTCACGAGCATGAGGAAGAGTTACGAAGACCTCCTACGACCTCGTGGCGACCATGCTGCGAGTATGAGTCAAGGGCAAACTCAGCAGAGGTCGCCAATTAGGTCGTGAAAGTGGGACAGGGGCTTTACTCCAGCTTGTGAGATACTGGATAGGTTGTTTAGTTGCCTGGGGACTGGGTGGGGTGCATTTCCAATTTGTGTAGCAATGTATCTGCCAGGAGTAGGAATCTTGATTCTTAATTTAAAGATTGTGGCACCAGGTACCACCCAATGAAGATATAAGAATCTGCGGAGTACAAATGCTGGAGTAATTCAGCGGGTCACTGTCTATATCTCTTGTTTCCCTTTCCTGTCTGACCTGTCTTGAGTTACTCCAGCCTTTTGTGTCTAAATTCAGTTTAAACCAGCATCTGCAGTTCCATCCTACACACTCATAGAGAGTGAAGATGGGTTCCAGCACAGAGAAAGACACGATCGAAGAGCTTAGACAGCAATCCTGCAAAACCAAAAAAGAAAACAGGAAATGTAGGAAATATCCAGCAGGTTAAACAGTACGAAGAATGTTCATCAGCCTGCAACATTAGCATTTTTTCTCTCTCTACCACAGCTTCCTAACGTGCCACCACAGAGCATTCCCAACAGCTTCTGTTTTGATTTATATGGGAGAACAAATGTCTGTCAGATGGCAAGCAATTGCAAAATGTCAAAGCTAACTACCTGCTCTGGAATGACTTTCAGATCATTTACAGTGATGAAGTGTTTAACATTCCTCTAAATTACAGATGCCAGGCACCAAGCATTCCTGCAAATGCGCATTTAGAATCAAGGAAGACAATGACTCATCAAATTATCATAATGTTGTTCAATTACTATTATCCAACCTTTTCTCTGTGGCATTGAAGAGGCCGGAGAAGCCCAGTAAATTACAGCTTCGACTAAAACATTATTTGGGTAACTCTTCAGTCATCACGCAATCAATTATAGGGTAAAGAGTGCGGTTCATGAATAACATTAATGCAGGATAAAGAGAAAGATTAAGCTTCCAATTAGCTAAAAGCAATCACACATTTATTTTATTTATATATTCAATGTTTGAGCATTCAAACATTGTAAACCAATTGCACGGTTCTTTTTTCATTCTAATATGGAATTGGACTTGAAGTAGCAAGTCAATAAACAATAGACAATAGGTACAGAAGTAGGCCATTCGGCCCTTCGAGCCAGCCATTCAATGTGATCATGGCTGATCATCTCCAATCAGTACCCCGTTCGCCTTTTCCCCATATCCCCTGATTCCGCTATCTTTAAAAGCCCTAACTAGCTCTCTCTTGAAAGTATCCAGAGAACCTGCCTCCACCGCCCTCTGAGGCAGAGAATTCCACAGACTCACCACTCTCTGTGTGAAGAAGTGTTTCCTCGTCTCCGTTCTAAATGGCCTACCCCTTATTCTTAAACTGTGGCCCCTGGTTCTGGAAACCAGGGGCCAAGGGTGTAGATGGTATCCAAGATTGGAGGTGGTACGTGGCGAGGAATAAAGAATGTAAGTGGTGGAATCTGATAAGAAAGGAAAGAGGGAAGTGAAATGCAGAACCAGAGGGAGGGATGGCGGGTGGAAGGGAACAGCGTGAGGGAAGAACAGCAGGAAGAGCAGGAATAAGGAGGGATAGATGACGAATGAATGGAGGAGAGTAAAGGAAATGAGTGGCAGGGATGGAGGAGTGAAAAGAATGGTGAGCATCGGGGGATTGTGAAGCTAGTGGATGAGAAGGAGAGTTGATAGAATGGGGGAGGGGGGAAGGTTGGGGTGGTGCTGAGCTGCTATCTACCTTGTTAGAGATCCTCAGACTATCTTTGATCAGACTTTAATGGACTTTATCCTGTACTAAATGTTATTGACGTTATTCCCTTTATCATGTAAGGGTGGCTCGATTGTAATCATGTATTGTCTTTCCACTGACTGGTTAGCACGCAACAAAAGATTGTCACTGTATCTGGGAACATGTGACAATAAACTAAACTAAACTACACTACTTGAAAGTTGGGAAATCACTGTTCAACATTTCCTGTTCTTATTTCAGATTACCAGAATCTGACGTTTTGTTTTACTTTTAGGGTTGGTACCTGGCTTGTGGTACTTAGGGTGCTTGGCTCATTCACTTTATCGTCATTACTTTATTGCATATCTTTCATTCATTGGTCTTTATCTCTGCACATCACCGTCTATATCTCTCGTTTCCCTTATCCCTAACCAGTCTGAAGAAGGGTCTTGACCCGAAACGTCACCCATTCACCAGGTGGCGTGGTATGATGGCAGCATCGCCAACAGTCTGTCTCGTCCTTTTCTTCTTTTGTGGTTTTTTTGTTGTTAGATGTATGTTTTAGTTTATCTGGGGGAAACTTTTTTAATCTCTTTCCTCGATGGGGTTGCGACTCTTCCGTATCGTATTTCCATCCGCACTGCGGCCTTACATTGAGGAGCTGGCTGGGGATCAACTTCAAGAGCTCCAACCGCGGGAGCCTGTGAACTTAACATCATGGAGCATGCGATCCCTTTGTCAGGGATGGACTTCAGGAGCTCCAACTGCAGGAGCTACGATCGCCTCGACGCGGGAGCTTCAATCTGCGGCTGTGGGAGCTTCGATTGCCCCGACTGCGGTGGGTTCAACTGCCCCGACCTCGGGTGAAAAGGAGGGAAGAAGATAATACGTTATTGCCTTCCATCACACTGCGCTGTTGTGGATGTTTATGTTAATTTTTATGCAGTTATGTGTCTTGTTGCTTTTTTGGTATGACTGTATGGCAAATCAAATTCCTTGTATGTTTTTGCATACTTGGCTAATAAATTAATTACAATGCAATACAATACAACACATTCCTTCTCTCCGGAGATGCTGCCTGTCTCGCTGAGTTACTCCAGCTTTTTGTGTCTCTCATTCACTCGACTGTTTGACCAATCAATTATCCTCCAATAACTTACAAGAGTATCTACTTGATTGAAAGTTTCCACAGGAATAACTTTACCTTGCCTTTAATATAATAAAATGTCTCAAGATTCTTCAGAGAGTTTGACATTACTCAGATATTAGAGCAGACAATAATTTGAAGGTAGGTTAAAAGGGATAATTCTCAACTGATTATCTGCTGCCCAATATTGAACGAGCAGACATTTTTCCTGACACAGAATTGCAAAGAATGAAGATATTGAGTTAGAAATTCAGCTGGTTGCATGAACTCAAAGCAAAACGTTCCACACTACCAAATTTCAGTTTTATTGACATTTGCTATGCTTTGCTCAGAAATGCATTATCTTGTGTTCACCCCAGGGATGAATTTCCAGGGTGCAGTCCGTGGTCTCCATCGCAAATTCCTTTCCAAAACCACCAACCCCATCACTCTCATAAGTTCACTAATGAGAGGAGCAGAATTAGGCCATTTGGCCCATCAAGTCTACTCCGCCATTCAATCATGGCTGATCCTCTTAAACCCATTCTCCTGCCTTCTCCCCATAACCCCTGACACCCGTACTAGTCAAGAATCGATCTCTGCCATAAAAGTATCCATTGACTTGGCCTCCACAGCCTTCTGTGGCAATGAATTCCACAGATTCACCGCTCTCTGAATAATGACATTCTTTCTCATCTCCTTCCAAACGGAACGTCCTTTTATTCTGAGGCTATGACCCCTCAAGAACGGAACTCGCTATCAAAACATGGATGGGATGGGACACAATTTTTTGGCGGCCACGCGCGCATGCGCACACTCACACACACACGCACGCGAGGCTTCGGAGGCTCAATCCAGCGCTAAATGCAGCTCAACTGCCTGTCTCACCGGGTAAACATACAGCCCTGCCTGGACTGACGGGACACCAGCGCTGCTTCTCCGCACTGGCCATATTTCCCGCAAGTCCAGGAAGGGTTGTAAGCTCACCTGGCGGGACAGGCAGAGTTAGCTGGGTTTAGCGCTGCTTCTCTGCGCTGGCCCATCTGACTGCCGACCAAAGATCCGATAGCGGAGGATCTTTGCTCCCACGGGGGAAGGGGGGGGATACTCAGGAGGGGACAGGACAGCGCCGGAGACCCGGCCGGGATCAATCCTGGACAAAGATACTAGAGGATGCTGACTGCGGATACTGGCTGCGGATGAAGTGCAGGTCTCTGCCACATCTCCCTCCTCCAATCATCGCGCTGAATCATGTCCCGCCCCCATTGCCTGCTGACCGATGTCTCTCTCGTCCTCTCTCGTCCAATCGATCATCAGTCCCACCCCCGCTGTCTCGCGGAAAGTGGAGATTTTAAAATTCGGTTCACAAAAACTTGGGGGGGGGGGGGGATGTCCCCCACCTCTCAAAACATGGAGGGGACGTGTCCCCTCTGGCCCCCCCCGGGTTTACCGCCCTTGTGACCACTGGTCCTGGACTCTTCCACGAGTGGAAACATCCTCTCCACATCCACTCTATCCAGGCCTTTCACTCTCTTTTACTGTCTAGCAAATACTTTGAAATTGATCCAAAGATTACTGTCACAAAGATTCCCTTCATCCAACCCTGTCATTTCACTGGACTCAGTCTTTGCTTAAACCTTTTTCCATGTCTTTGATTCCTTTAAGTATAACTGCTGTGTTTCGGAAGACTTTCTATGGGCCAATACTGAATAGTGTGGTTCCTGCAATAAATAAACTTTATTAGACACGAGGAACTTCAGAATAAGTACAAGCTCTTTGTCAAAGGTGAACAATAACTATTAGGTATGTTACAATACTTACCTTCAGTCGCGCTGTAATTCTGTCACTGGCCGTGTGTGGGATTTTGGTGCCTTTAAGGGGGGGGGCGGGGTTAAAACGCGGTTTCTCCTCCCTTGTCCTGAATTATATTTCGTTGGAGTACAAGCGTTTGCTGACAAATCGTTCCTAGCGGCGTTTTGTGAATTTTTTATTTTTATTAAATCGTCAATGTCAGTGCTGGAGTAATTTTAAAAGCAGCTCCTGAAGCCGTCAACGCCGATAACGGGGACGGATTTCACACACGGGACAGGTAAACAAAAGTGGTTTCTTTAAATGTATAAAAGTGCTTCTTAAGAAGCCTTTAATTCACATTTTTTCATGCGACACGGTGATTTTATTCCCCGAACTAACGGTAGTATTTTTCATGCCAATACGGGGTTAAATTCACCGCAAATGAACGTTCCAAAAGATCGCGTTCCAGAAATCCTCACTCACAAGATGATTTAAATGCCAATTAATTACAGGTATTAAACATTCAATTCCTTCCATTTGGCCTGTAAATTCATGAAAATGAGATTTAAAAATTATGTTATATTGTGAATTATTGTGTGAATGTTATTTGGACACTTAGGCTATTTAAAAATGTTCATCTATTCTTAAGAAATTGATAGATGTTTAGATCTAGTAATTGAATTTTGTAATTAGCTACAATTAGGTAACTAACTAATTATATGCTTTACTTTCATGTCTTCTAAGTAAGATTGTTTCATATTTGTTTCAGAATGCTTCAATCTATAATACCTGAAAATTTATTTCAGTTATCTTAATTTTTAAGAAAGTTATGGGCTTTTAACTGTCCTCGATCACAGCTTTTGTGTTAAGTCAATGGAAAAGCAATAGGGAACAAGATGCTAATTTCCGAGTATGAAAATGGCCATAACTTCTTTAATACTGAAGATATGAAAGTGAATTATGTATCAAATTAAACTTTGTTTTATGCTTTATCTGATGGAATAAATTGCAGACTTTATTTTTAAAATCTCAAAATTTTGGAACACCTGCCCTTTTCACAGATGGGAGAAAAGTCGCCCACACACATGACTCATTTACATATCTAAATACAGATAAAGTTCATTAATAATTCCGTACTGTTCCTGTCTGACCTCCCATTTCTACCATCTCTAATGTAGAGGTTCTCCAACACACTGCTGCCTGTGGCCCATCTCACATTAATTTGTGTCCAGCTGTGTGCACGCTGCCCCCATCTGGTTTTAGAACATGCAATGCCCACATTTTACAATTATTATCCTAATTTAAAAGCACTCCATGGCATAATTCCTTCCTCGACTCTGTATCTACAAACCATAATCTGCATTACTCCAAGTCTGGTTCTTTGTTTATCCAATAATGTACTCATTCCACCATTGATGGCTATGCCTTTAACTGCCATGATCATGAGCCCTGGAATACTCTCATTAGATCTTCCATTCTCCTTTTAAGTTCTTCCCTAAAACCATCCTGTGAGCAAGCATTTGCTTATCTGTCTTAATATATCTCCTTACATGGCGCAGGATGTTAACATGGATTTGATGATGACCTATGATGCATCTTCAGTCATTTTGCTATATTTCTGCTTGTGTAAGGATACAGTTTGTTGACACTGATGTTTCATTTACCCATTCTAGGCCACCTGCTTCTACCATCTTCTTTATGACGGCTGCCTAATCTAGGATTCCTCCTGGTGCATTATAGAACATTAAATTTCCCATGGTGTTTATTGTGGTGGTAGGCATCAGATTATTAGTGGTACATTCCACATTGTTTCATTAATGATATGTTTTAGCAATTGATTCTTGAAGGTAACTTCCTGGTGTGATTATGCCAGGTCTTAAATATCAATGGTTACTTTTAAGCTTGAACTGGGTCTATTGGACTGTATAAAGCATGATTGTAAAGGGGGCGGCAATATATATCAATTTCTTAAATCCTTTCACCAGCAAGCATAATTTCAAAACAGGTACTTTTCTCCCATCTGTGAAAAGGGCAGGTGTTCCATAGAACATGCCTCCTGTGCTCAAAATTGCAAATCTCTTCAAAGGATTTCCTCCTTCAAACTGTGAAAGGAGTGATTGAAAATGTTCCGGTATTAAGATCTCACTTTGTCAGTCACTTTGTGTGGAAACAGTTCCAGCTGCTGAAACTTGAAGACTATGACAAAGGACTATTAAATTTTAAAGAAACTAAATCTTATATATATATATCTGTCCCTGCTGTTGACATTCCTGTCATTTGTCACACACCCCATTATTTAATTCCTATCTTAAAATATGACATTGCCTCCTATTTCCATTGCTCGGTCTTGGAGTACATCTAAGCCCCAAAAGGCAAGATTCAAAGTGCTGGAGTAACTCAACGGGTCAGTCAGCATCCATGGACAACATGGGTAGGTGACGTTTCTGATCAGGACCTTCAGGTCTTTGTTTGTACCCCTAAAGGCAAGACTGAAACAGCTTTGAAATTAATCAGAAAATCAAAAAACAGCTGTAGGTGCTGAAAATGTGAAATCTATATATTACTAAAACTCTCATCTTCAAGATCAAGATCAAGAGATCAAGAGACATTTATTGTCACATGCACCAATTGGTACAGTGAAATTTGGGGTCACCATACAGCCATACGAATACAAAAGAACACAACGCACGATAGTCTTTAACATCAACATCCCACACAGCGGAATCAAAGTTCCCCACTGTGAGGGAAGGCACCAAAGTTCAGTCATCCCCCCCCTTGTTGTTCACCTGTGGTCGGGGCCTCCCGAGCCCTCCACAGTCGCCGCTATGGGCGGCCCGATGTGCAGGCCCTCTCGCCGGGATGATGGAACTCCGACGTCGGAACGGAAGAACATCCTCAGTGACTTGGACCTCCGAATCGGCCACTTCCTACCGGAGACCGTGGCTCCCGAAGTCCACAGGCCGAGCTGGGCGGAGATTCACACTGGCGGCCCTCGGCAAAGGGATCCCAGGACTCCGCGATGTAGAAGTCAGCGCCGCCGCTCAAGTTCTGGTCCGGTCTCCGGCAGGAAAGGCCGTGCCGATCCAGTTGGTAGGCAACGAGGGGGGGGGGGGCGAGGACGCGACTCGGAGAATAGTCGCATCCTTGCCAGGAAGTGACTGAGAAACGGTTTCCCCCTTACCCTACCCCCCTCCCCCACATAAAAATACTACAGAAATCTCCAAAACATACTTTTAAACAGACTGAAAATTTAAAAAAAGATGAAAAAACAGACAGACTGTCGGCTGGGGCTGCCATCATGCAGCACCCCTAGTGGTCATCTTGACTACTTCCTATCTGCTTTGTAATTAAATTTGCGCAAAATCGATCCCCCCTAGCGCTACGATTTTTCGCCACCTTACTCACCATTCCCCTCTGCTTCAGGTCAAATACGTTTTGTTCCGATCGGTGAAATAGTACAAAAGTTATGAAGGTTTTGAAGGCTCCCCCTCCCCCACAGCCCCCCTTCCCCCTCACCCCCCTCCTCCACCATCCCCCCCACACCCCCCCCCCCCACCCCCCCCCACACCCCCCCCCCACCTCCCCCACACCCTCTCCCCAGAGTGATGGAACATTGCTTTTGGGGAACGGGTTACGTTGGGTGAACAGGTGAGTGGTGGAATATTGCGTTGGGGAATGGGTTGCGTTGGGGGAACCAGGCCTCCCGTGTGACTGGGACCCAACGGATCCCACTTAGTCTCGTAAAAGCTAAAAATGCCGGAAACATTCAGCAGGTCAGGCAGCATCTGTGGAAAGACATGCAGAGTCAAAAACTGATGTTACTTCGGAATCACGTGAGTGACTACGTGAAGAAGGCCATCAGCCCGCATGCGCGTCATTATGTCTAACGCATTGCGCAACGACTGACTGGCGGGCGCGTCGCTCCTTCCAGCGGTAAGTTTAAAACCCTCAGGTAAGTGCTTATACTCTCTCTGAGGTCGTTGCTCCCGGTTCGTTTACTCTACTTTCAGAAAGTATTCAAACTTTGCGGAGACTATGTCTAAGGTGAAGAGGCGGGCCGCGGGGAAACCGGCTCCTGAAGACCGCGGGCCTGCGGGCCGCGGGGAAACCGGCTACTGAAGACTGCGGGCCGCGGGGAAACCGGCCACTGAAGACCGCGGGACTGCGGGCCGCGGGGAAACTGGCTACTGAAGACCGTGGGACTGCGGGTAGCGGGGAAACCGGCTACTGAAGACCGCGGGACTGCGGGTAGCGGGCGGCTGCCGATTTCCCCTTCTGGGTCGCTGGCAGTGGAGCCAGCGGCTCCAGACTTGGTGCCGATAGAAAGCACCTTGGCTAACCTGCTGGGGAGGAAAGCCACCAAGAAGTCTGTCAGGCCCATGGACTCGGACAAGGCGGGCCAGGAGGGTTCTCCTCCTTCAATGGGCAGCGTCTATGGGCGACTGACCCACATGGAGCACCTGATGGAGAGGTTGCTCCAAAGTGATATGCTCCAAAGGAGGGAGCTATCTGAACCCGGGTATTCTAGAGAGCCCGTGGCAGCGGCACCTGTCTCAGGGCTGCACAATGTCTCCCTCTCTGAGGAGGGGAGCATACGAGGTCAGTTCTACACAGAGTACGAAAGCACAACTGTGGAGCATGCTTCTAGGCATGAAGGGCAAGATTCGGAAGTGCCCCCCAATGGCATCCAAATTTGCTATACCGTCCGTAACAGGGGAACCGCTGGGAGAGGATTTAGCCATGAGCATTAATTACCTGGCCTCTCACCAGCTCCAAGATCAGGCCATGGAGGAAACCACCACCAAGTACCATACCCCGGCAAACTGTGCCTCATTGAATGTCCTGGCGGTAAATCACTCCATCTGGGGTTACATTGGAAGGGGCCAGGAGGTAAAATTACAAAAATTATAAAGATTACTCGCCTCAGGCATCACGGCCTTTGCCAGGTCGGTGGATGGGGGGCCCCTCTCAGATGTTCAGCAGGACGCCATGGCATTAATGAGCGATGCACATTTTGAGATAAATTGCCTACGAAAGAATGCCATCCGTCCTGCTCTGAACCCCAAATTTGCAGCATTGTGCAAGGCCGGGAACATCCAACCACCAAACCTCCTGTTCGGCGAAGGTCTGTCAAAGCAGGTCAGGGAGCTGGATGATGAGGCTAAAGCGGTTGGGCTTATGAAGGTTCCAACATCTTCCAAGACTTCATCTTTCTGGCGGCGGCACCCCTATGCTCCTCTCAACACCAGACGGTTCGCCGGATATGGTGGGCAGCCCGAACAACAGGCACAGAGGCCTTTTTTAGGGCTAGGCCAAAGCTGGCCCACGTTCAAGATGCGCGGATGGCGCCCTCCAACAGTCTTACCCCCCAGACCTTGGGGGCAGAAACAAACACCATACCGCCGATAACCATTGAGGTAAGTGAGTCTGGTTGTTTGCGGAACACATTGTCTATGGATCAGTTACAAGTTGGGGGGAGATTACAATTTTTCTTGAATGAATGGCATTGGATAACATCAGATCCGTTTATACTGCACAGTATACAAGGTTTCCAAATTAAGTTCCTTCTCAATTTGCCTCCACCCACACAGCATACACCAAACTGCACATTTGTTCCTTCACAACAGGAGTGTGCGGATGCGCAAGCTGAAATTGAATCATTACACAAAAAAGGGGTAATTGAGATGTTGTGTCATGAGTCTCACCAATTTGTGTCCAATATATTTACTAAGCAAAAGAAGGATGGAGGATGCCGAATCATCCTTGACTTGACTGAGCTTAACACCTTTGTGCAGTATAAACACTTCAAAATGAAAAACGTTGTCACTGCTAAACAACTGGTTTCCAAGGGATGTTATATGGCATGCATCGACCTCAAAGATGCATACTATTCGGTGGCCATTCATGGGGATCACCGGAGATATTTGAAGTTTAGCTGGATGGGGCAACTGTGGCAGTTTAAAGCATTGCCTAATGGGTTAACCTCAGCCCCCAGACTACGCAGGGCTCAGAATCATATTGTCATGGCATACTTGGATGACATCCTAATCATAGGGAAAACTATGAAATTAGCTGAATTATCTGTGTCAGCTACCAAACTCATGTTTGAGAGATTGGGGTTCCTCATCCATCCAGTTAAATCCAAATTGGTACCATCTAGAATAATTGATTATTTGGGATTCACCATTAACTCTATTCACATGTCAGTGACTCTGCCTTGGGGCAAGCAATTAGAATTAATTGAAGCCTGTAACAACCTCATTGTTAAGGACCAACCTTCTATTAGACATGTGGCTAGTATAATTAACAAATTAGTGGCTGCTTTCCCAGCTGCTCAGTTCGGGCCTTTGCACTACCAAAACGTACAACGTGCAAAGGAGCAGGCACTCAAACTTCATAAAGGTCACTTTGGTAGACCTATGCGGTTGCCAGCTGAAGCCATTGCTGAGTTACAATGATGGGTGACCAATATTTGGCATTGCTCCAGTACAATTTTAGTCAATACACCATCAGTTAACCTACAAACTGATCCTAGTGCTCTAGGATGGGGTGCTACCAACACCGTCTCAAGCTGTGGTGGCAGATGGAATATGCAGGAAACATCAATTCTTCAGTCACATGGTATTAACTACTTAGAGTTGTTGGGAGCACTCTATGGGCTAAAGGCTTATTGTAGCAATATGCATCATGTGCATGTTCAACTTCAGATTGACAACACTACAGCGGTGGCATACATTAATCACATGGGTGGAATTAAGTCTGTATCCTGTGATAAATTGTCTAAATTTTATTTGGCAGTGGTGTATTACGAGAAACATCTGGGTTTCAGCTATCTACTTACCAGGTAGATATAACATGGTGGTGAACACCAGCTCACGGAAATTCAATGACAACAAAGAATGGATGTTGAATCATGAAGTGTTTAACGACATTGTCGCTCGGTATGGCGTACCGGATATCGATTTGTTTGCATCTAGACTAAATCACCAGTTACCAAATTACGTTTCATGGGAACCAGACCCAGGGGAAGTGGCAGTAGATGCCTTCTCGCTACACTGGGGTGGAAAGTTCTTGTATGCATTTCCCCCATTTTGCCTCATCAGTCGGTGCTTGGCCAAGATCAAGCAAGACTCCGCCTCTGGCATATTGGTAGTACCGGACTGGCCTACACAGCATTGGTTCCCACTCGTCCTAGGTATGATTACACAGCCTTTCCACTCTCCACCTGGGGCGCCGTCGAGTATGGCTGCCCTGCCAGCAGCTGTTAGTCTTTTCACCCTTTTTTTATTTGTAGTTAGTTAAAAGTGTTTGTTTTGGAGGTCTTTTAGTCTTTTTATGTGGGGGGTGGGGGGTGGGGGGGGGGGTGGGGGGATGGGGGAAACTATTTTCTCAGTAGCTACCTGGTCTGAGATGCGGTTTTTCTCCGAGCCGTATCTTCGCCCCTTCCTCGCAGACTGGAGCGGCGTTTTCCTGCCGGGACCGGCCAGGACTTCAGCTTCGGCGGCGGCACAGCGCTGGGGCACCATCGTGGAGCGGGCGATGCCTTACCCGGGTCGCCGTGCAGTAAGCTCTGGAGTGTTGTGACCGCCGGCTCCAACATCACGGAGCTGCGGTCTGTGGTCTGCGGTCTGCGGAGCTTCCCTGCCGCGGGCGGCGCTGAACCTTAAACACCGCGGAGCCTGGGATCTCACGACGAGGTCGCCAGAGTCGGAGCTCCGACCAGCGCGGCTCGTGGACTTCGGGAGCCGTGGTCTCCTGGGAGGAAGCGGCCGCTCCAGACACTCCGGGCTGCTGAGAGTGTTCACCCGACGCCGGAGCTTCATCATCCGGCGAGAGGGCCTGAAGCATCGGGCTGCCGTATCGGCGACTGCAGAGGCCTCAATAGGCCCCGACTATGGGTGAACTGGGGATGGGACTGGACTTTTGCTGCCTTCCCCAACAGTGGGAACCATTGTGGGGGATGTTTTTATGTTTACTGTTAAATTCTTGGATGTTGTGTCTTAGCTTTATTTGTGTGCTGCATGGCAAGTCAAATTTCACTACACCAATTGGTGTATGTGATAATAAATGTCCTTTGTACTTTGTCCTTGTCCTTTGTCCTTTTATGGCTGTTCCCAAAAGCAGAAATCTGCTGGTTCATCCTGTGACAGGGGAAAACCATCCACTACATGACCAAATCAATTTATTGGTTTGCAGATTCTGAGGAGACCGTTCCTGGGGCTCGGACTTTCAGATCGTACAGTAGATGTGATCACTGCGGCCTGGAGGAAGAGTACCCAGAAACAGTACATCACTCATATAAGGAAATGGGAGATGTACTGCTCTCTCTCGAAAATTTCATATGACACGGCTTCCATTACGGATGTTTTGGAGTTCCTATCTACACTATTCTACGATCAGAAACACAGTTATAGTGCCATAAATAGTGCTAGGAGCGCTTTATCATCTTACTTATTGGCTGGGGTCAGGGAACCACTCTGTCGGATCTCATCCCTTAATAACCAGATTTTTTAAGGGCATTTTTAACTCTACTCCCCCTGGGCCCCGATATTCACAGATATGGGATGTGAGCATGGTTCTCACGCTGCTTCGCCAGTGGGCTCCAGCTTCATCTCAGTCTCGGCCTAATCTCACTCTTAAGGTAGTCATGCTCATGGCGCTGGTCTCAGCGCAACGGGTCCAGACGTTAAATAAACTTAGACTGGACAGCATGGTTTCATCTTTTGACAATATTACATCTTTTGTTTATGATTTAATTAAGCAGAGCAGATCAGGGGTGTCGGGGCTCAAATTATTTTTTATGGCATACCCCTTAGACCTACGGTGGTGTGTAGTTACACACATACTACAATACATTAAGGTCACTAAGAGCCTCAGAGGCTCGGGATTATCTTTATTCATCAGCTACACAAAACCTCATAGGAAGGTTACAGTGCATACCATTTCAAGATGGATAAAACAGGTTCTGGCATGTGCAGGAGTGGACATTGATACTTTTAAACCTCATTCCACCAGGGCTGCATCTACGTCAGCAGCGAGGGATATGGACGTTCCTCTCGACCACATTCTAGCGGCTGCAGGATGGTCTAATGAACTGACGTACCAAAGATTTTATAACAAACCTATCGCCAGGCTTTTGCTAATTCTATTTTAGGTTCTGTATTATAGTTTCCCCCTGGGTGAGAGGGGTCACTATTATTTTCTTTGATTATTAAAGCATCAGCATTTTTTGTTCTATGTCATGTCTGAATGCATTAATTATTTTCACTCATCCTGGTCAACTGATGCAGTGTGTGACGCATGGACTCGTATCCACGGCATGAAATCACAGAGCTTTAAAATAGTAAGATTAAACGAGAACTTACCAGTTTGAAGTTTGATCTTTATTTTATGAGGAGTAACGTTGAGGGATTACGTGAAGAAGACCCAGTCCAGCCGCACACGCGTCAATCTTTCAAAGCAGCGGAGTGACAATCACAGACGATAATTACTGAAGTATGATAGTAAGGTGCATAAAGACTTAGAACTACCAGCTTGATCCTTTTATGAGGGTGGGAGCGGAGGGCACGTAATCCCTCAACGTTACTCCTCATAAAATAAAGATCAAACTTCAAACTGGTAAGTTCTCGTTTAATCTTACTATTTTACTTCGGAGTCACGTGAGTGACTACGTGAAGATTTCAAAGCTCTGTGATTTCATACCGTGGATTCAAATCCAGGTGTTCACTGCATCGATTGACTCTATTTGAGTAAGCACAATCAACAATGCATAACCACAACATTTGAATGCAATCAGTTAATGGTTTTATTTATTTTAATAAAAGTAACAAAATTAGGCCCATTTATTATAATGGGGGATTTAATACTGTATCCCGCACGGCATCACCAAACCCTCTGAGATCTTTAATCTCCTTATGGTAATACTTGTGAAACATCTGTTCACTTGCCCATCCTGCGGCCGTGAGAATAAGGTCTATTGTCTGAATCCCTGGCCGCTGATGTTGATGCCGCCCTGGTGGAATGAGATTTAAAGTTATCAGTATCAATACCTGAATATCTCAACACCTGTTTCAACCATCGTGAAATTGTTTGTGTTGACACTTTCTTATGAGGCTTTTTTATGACTAATAAAAAATGCCAATTCGGTGCCTCTTAAAACTTTTGTTGTTTCTATGTAACATTTCACATATGTTACTACACACAGTCGTGGATCTGTAGGATATGATAAAAATTCCAACTTGCATCCTGTGAACCTAGGTCTACTTTGCTTCAGTAAATCATAGACATAGAATGTCATGGCATTTGGCCCTACTTTCATTCTATCAATTCTGAGTTTCTGTAATGTTTGAACTCTCTGAGCTGAAACTAATGCCATGAGCATAACCAATTTCATGGTGATTTTGGATAATGACAGAGTTTCAACTGGATTCCAATTCCTTAGCAACATCAGTACATCTTTTACATTCCAAATTTCTGTATACCTAGGTCTGGGAGGATTAGAGTTGAAAATTTCTTTCATAAACCTACAGACCCAAGGATGTGATCCTATTGGAGTTTGTTCTGATTCACTGCTTAAATATGCAGAGAGTGCACTTCGTGCAGTATTAATTTCACTATAATTTAATTTTAAATCATAGTATAGAGTAGAAAGGAACTCCATTACATCTGAAATTTCTGCTGGGTTATATGCAATATGTTTCCCTGAACAAAACTCCTCCCATTTCTTTATATAGGAGATGTACTGCTTCTGGGTACTATTCCTCCAGGCTGTTGTTATAACATCCACCATACGGTCTGATAATCCTTTTCCAAGATATGGCCTTCTTAGAATCTGCAAATCAACAAACCAATATGATCATGTAAAGGATATGGTTCATCAGTCACAGGGTGTACAAGCAGTTTAATCTGCTTTGGAATAACCATAAGGGTTTTTTTGATTCTTTTTAACACCAGTGGGTACCATAGCTGTTTAGGCCAATCTGGTACCACCAAAATCCCTGAGGCTGAATCTTGTTTAATTTTCTGTATGCATCTGTGGATTAAACAAAATGGCGGAAACGCATACAGAAACATACCACCCCAATGTAGCGAGAAAGCATCCACCGCTACTGCTCCAGGATCAGGTTCCCATGACACATACTGAGGCAAACTGGTGGTTCAATCTTGATGCAAACAGATCAATTTCTAGCATTCCAAATTGTGTGATAATTTGTGTGAATATTTTCCGATTTAACATCCATTCTGTATTATCATTAAATTTACGTGATCTTTTGTCTGTAATTGTATTAAATTTACCTGGTAAATATATTGCTGACAGCCAAATTTTCCTGGCAATACACCAGGTCCAAATTTCATTCGCTAATTTATCACATGATTCTGATTTTATACCACCCATGTGATTTATGTATGCTACAGCTGTAGTATTGTCAACCTGTACCTGAACATTCACATTTCCCATATCAGTGCAATAAGCTCTAAGGCCGTAAAATGCGCCTAATAGCTAATTAGGTAATTGATTCCCAGATTTTCCAGCAAAGGTACTTCATTCACATTCCACCTACCTCCACAGCTGGAAATCATGTTAGTAGCGCCGCAACCCAGCGCACTTACATCAGTCTGTAGAATGACGGAAGGTGTTTCTACCAGAATTTTTCTGGAAGCATTAGAAACATTGTTAATCCACCATTCTATTTCTGTAATGGATTAAATTGTTAATTTCATGGGCCTGTCAAAATGCCCTCTATTCATTTTTAACGCTTGTACCTTAACTCTCTGTAAACATTGATAATGCAATGGTCCAAACGTGACTGCTGGAAACCCTGCAATTAATTTGCCTAGCAAGCTTGCCACTTCTCTAATTGAAGGTGTGTCCTCGTTAATGAGTTTTATGCAACCTTCAATTAACTGCAGCTTTTATCTTTTGGCAAAGTGATTACCATGTGTTCGGAGTTAATTGTGAACCCTAGGTAATCAATCTTTTTGCTTGGTAACAATTTAGATTTTTGTAGGTGAATAATGAAACCTAATTTCTCAAAAATGTATTTGACTCTGGACACTGACAATTTTGCAGCAGCCAAAGTGTCCCCTACAATGAGGATATCCTCTAAATAAGCCATTAATACATGGCCCTCAGCTCTTAACAGAGCTAAAATTGGTTTGAGCAATTTAGTGAATAATCTTGGTGCTGAAGTCAGACCATTGGGCAATGCTTTAAATTGCCATAACTGACTCATCCATCTAAATTTCAAATATCTTTGATCATTACCATGCATTGCCAAGGAATAATATGCATCTTGCAGATCTATGCTTGCCATGTAGCAATTTTCTGTGATTAGCTGAATTGCATTAGTAAATGTTTCCATTTTGAAATGTTTGTATTGTACATAAAGGTTAAGATTTGTCAGATCCAATATGATTCTATATCCACCATCCTTTTTTTTTTTTTTTTTTTTCCTTGGAAAAATATTTGATACAAACTGATGGTGTTGTTCTACTGACTTCTCTATTACCCCCTTTTTGGTTAAAGTTTCTAATTCTCCTTTGATCAACTTATTCTCTTCTTTTGAGAAATTTTGTGACCAGTTTGAATTGTCTTGCCTTGGAGGATCCAAATGTGGATAGAAACTCAATTTTGAATCCTACAATGCTATTTAGAATAAATGAATCATTTATTATTAACTGTCATTCTTTTAGGAAGAATTGTAACCTTCCCCTACTTGAGAATGTGATACATTTATTGTATTCCTTACCAGACCAGGACCCCCTACCTCGGGGTTTGCCACCGGCAATTGTCCGCTTCTGGTAGGCACATTGTAACCTCCACGTATTCCCGGTGCAGCACGCCAACGTGTATACGATAATGATCGGCTTGTTCCTTCTCCAGCACCAGTATTCCGCCTGTAGGGATACTGCCTCATCATCGGTGGTTTCATCATCATGCCACTCAAGGTTCTTGACTCTTCATTCAAGTCCTTTTAGCTTCTTTGCTAGATTTTCTCCAAACAGCAGCTTAGGCATTTGTATGTTGGTTGGTTTGCAGAGCCCTGCATACTTAGGATGAATATTTGGTCTTATTGCATTTTTACAAATATAATTTATTTCAAAAATGTGCACCACACATCAGTGCTAGAGCATCTTGTTGTGAATCTGATACATAATCATCATCCAAACCTTTGGCAAATGCCGTGATGCCTGACCCCAGCAATTTCAATACACGTTGCAATTTCAATTCTTGTGAGCGTAACCCAATGCTCAAATAACCCCAAATCAAGTTATTTACTGCTGGAACTGTCAGCAATTCACAATTTGCTGGGGCCTCGTACTGTTTCATAGTCTCATCCATAGTTACTTCCTGGAGCTGATGGGAGAGTAGATAGTTTATAGTCATTGCTATTTCCTCCCTCAAAGGTTCCCCCTTTATTCTAGGAACAGCAAACTTTTGTGCTAGTCCAGGAACTTTCAGCTCTGATAATGGGCTCTCATCCTCATAGAATTCATCTTCTGAATCTAGATGTTCCTATTCAGGTTTGGTAAATTCTGGCTCCCCTGTTTCAGGTAAGTCTATGCCAGATTCCCCCTGCGCGGGCTCTCTTATAGGCCCACGGATAGGCAGCCCTGTTTCAGGTGCTGCTGGCGCTGTCTCAACTCTAGGCCAACGCTTCATAATTTTCCCTTTAGGAACTTTCGGTGCTGGCACATAAGTATGTTTGTACTGTCTTTTTTGAGACATTTCTGGTACTGGCTCTTCAGTAGGCCAGCACATATACTGCCTTTTTCAGGCATTTCTGGCACTGGCTCTCCTGTAGGCCAACCACTGTAATACCTTTGCACAGTCATTTCTGATGGCTCTCCTGTAGGCCACCCTTGTGCCTGTCCCAACCAAGGCACACCCTGTGCTGTATCCTCCATTGGCCAACACCGACCTGATTCCTCCTGTGGGGGTTCTTTGTAAATCATTCCACATCAGGAGCTCTAAACTGGCGACCCTTGCAGCCATAACGTTTTCTGCTGCAGGAGGGTATACCTCCGGGTCTGACTCTTCCGAGTCTACAGGTCGGGACGACTTTTGTCCAGCCTTGCGACCCGCCGCCGGCGGTTTAACGGCACATTCGACCGTAACGGGAGTTGATGGCTTCGATGCCACTGCCTCCTCTTCCTGACGCCCACTACCCTTAGCATCGGGGGTTTTACCTGCGGTGCGTCCCTGGCCTCTCCTTCCCCTACGCTCTTTCTCCATTCTGAGTTTGTGTGGACCTCTGCCAACACGTCTGAGCGGGAAGAAAAGCGCCCTGTAATTAAAAACAAAACCACTTACCTTGTCCGATTTTTACTTTAACTTTGCTTTTTACTCACCGCTGGAGGAGCTCCTGCTCCTCCACACACGATCATGAACGCTATGCATCTGATCGATAATGACGCATGTGCGGCTGGACGGGGTCTTCTTCACGTAGTCACTCACGTGACTCCGAAGTAAAATCTTCACATAGTCACTCACTTGACTCCGAAGTAAAATAGTAAGATTAAACGAGAACATACCAGTTTGAAGTTTGATCTTTATTTTATGAGGAGTTACGATGAGCGATTACATGCCTTCCGCTCCCAGCCCTCGTATCATAAAGATCATTTGGTAGTTCTAGTCATCTCTAATCTTACAATGTTAGTTCAACAACTGTTATCTGTGATTTCACACCGTTGCTTTGAAGATTGACGCGCATGCGGGCTGACGGCCTTCTTCACGTAATCGCTCATCGTAACTCCTCATAAAATAAAGATCAAACTTCAAACTGGTAAGTTCTCATTTAATCTTACTATTATGCTTCGTATTCCATAGATGCCAACTGATATGTTAAGTATTTCCAGTGCTTTCTGTTTTTATTTTTGATACCCACTGATCCTAGTTATTGAATACTGATCTCAACACCTCAGACCAGAGAACGAAAATTGATTAGAGAGCTTTGGGAATCAACTTGTTTTGATGTCAGGTGGAGGGGTAGGGGAGACAATTTTATTAGTGCACATTAGGCCTAGTGGCACGGAGGTAGAGTTGCTGCCTTACCGTGCCAGAGACCCAGGTTCGATCGTGACTCTGGGCACTGTATGTACGGAGTTTGCATTTTCTCTCTGTGACCGCGTGGGTTTTCTTGAAAGATGTACGGGTTTGTGGGTTAATTGGCTTTGGTAAAAATTGTAACTTGTCCCTAGTGTGTAGAACAGTGCTACTATACCGGGTGATCACTGGTCAGCGTGGACTCAGTGGAAGAAGGGCCCGTTTCCACGCTGTATCTCTAAAGTCTAAAGTATAAAAATCTAAAAACCTCATCCTCACTTCGATAACCTGTCAATATTCTCTGCTTATATTCCAGAATGCAAGGAGAAAAGATTTGTTTCCGTATAGCAGCTTTCTCCAAGCCTCAGTCTAAAACGCCAAATCTAGTGAATCATAGGAATTGTTGCTCTGTTGGGAATATGGCAACCAATTTGTACTCAGAAAAGTCCTTCAGGCAAGATCAGGATGAGAACCTGATACTGTGTGCAAGTGATGCTTACTCAGTGGTAACTACTGGTTATGACTGGGCGGCACGGTGGCACAGCGGTAGAGTTGCTGCCTTACAGTGCCAGAGACCTCGCTTCGATCCTGACTACGGGTGCTGTCTGTAAGGCGTTTGTCAATTCTCTGTGTGACTGCATGGGTTTTATCCGGGTGCTCCGGTTCCCTCCCACACTCCAAAGACGTACAGGTTTGTAGGTTAATTGGCTTCAGTAAAAATGGTAACTTTTCCTTAGTGTGTGTAAGATAGTGATAGTATGCGGGGTGATCACTGGTCGGTATAGACTCCTTGTCAATTCTTCCCTTCCCTCCCATACCACCCCCTCCCCTGGTACTTTCCCTTGCAACCGCAAGAGATGCAACACTTGTCCCTTCACTTCCCCCCTCCACTCCATTCCAGGACCCAAGCAGTCGTTCCAGGTGCGACAGAGGTTCACCTGCATCTCCTCCAACCTCATCTATTGCATTCGCTGCTCTAGATGCCAGCTGATCTACATCGGTGAGACCAAGCGGAGGCTTGGCGATCGTTTCGCCGAACACCTCCGGTCGGTCCGCAATAACCAACCTGAACTCCCGGTGGCTCAGCACTTCAACTCCCCCTCCCATTCCGTATCTGACCTCTCTGTCCTGGGTCTCCTCCATGGCCACAGCGAGCAACACCGTAAATTGGAGGAAATGCACCTCATATTCCGCTTGGGCAGTCTACAACCTGGTGGCCTGAACGTTGAATTCTCCCAATTCTGCTAGCCCTGGCTGTCCCCTCCCCTTCATCAGCCATCTGGTTGTCTCCTCCCCTCCCCCAGCCCTCGGGCTCCTCCTCCTCCTTTTCCTTTTTTCCTTTCTTCTCCCCACCCCCTATCAGTCTGAAGAAGGGTTTCGGCCCGAAACGTTACCTATTTTCTTCGCTCCATAGATGCTGCTGCACCCGCTGAGTTTCTCCAGCATTTTTGTGTACCTTCGGTATAGACTCGGTGGGCCGAAAGGCCTGTTTCAGCGCTGCATCTCTAAAGTCTAAAAGTAAAGACTGTGCATAAAATGTAAAAAATGAACCTTTCTTCAAAACTCTCCTATGGGTTTGTAGGTTAATTGTCTTGGTGTATTCTGGGGCCTCTTCTGTTTAACATCTACATGCTTCCACTGGCTCAACAAAAAAGGTTACCATAATTATGTAGATGACACACAAATTGACATAACCATATCAACAGGGGACTATGGTCCAATGAGTAAGTGCATCGAACAAATCAACGATTGGATGTGCCAAAACTTTCTTCAATTAAGCGAAGACAAAACGGAGGCAATTGTCTTTGGAGCCAAAGAGGAACGATTAAAAGTCAGTGCTCAGCTTCAATCGGCAATGTTAAAAACCATGGACAAAGTCAGGTCTCTTGGTGTAGTCATGGATCCAGACCTGAACCTCAACAGCCACTTTAAGATAATTACAAAGTCAGCCTACTATCACCTTAAGAATATATCAAGGGTTAAAGGACTTATGGTTCAGCAGGATTTGGAAACACTTGTCCATGCATTTATCTTCAGTAGACTTGACTACTGTAATGCTGTCTTCACAGGTCTCCCTAAAAAAATCGATTAGACAGCAGCAGCTGATTCAGAACGCTGCTGCTCGAGTCCTCTCTAAGACCAAGACAGTGGATTGCATCACTCCAGTTTTGAGGTCTTTACACTGGCTTCCAGTCTGTCAAAGAATTGATTTCAAAATATTACTGTTGGTTTATAAAGCACTGAATGGTCTAGGGCCAAAATACATTTCTGATCTTCTGCTACATTATCAACCATCCAGTCCTCTGAGGACATCTGGGACAGGTCTGCTTTCTGTCCCCAGAGTCAGAACTAAACATGGAGAAGCAGCGTTTAGTTTTTATGCAGCACATATATGGAACAAACTTCCTGAAAAATGCAGGTCCGCTCCAACTCTCAGTTCTTTTAAATCGGGGCTAAAGACTTTTCTGTTTAATTAAATAAAATAATTATTCAGTTCTTACACTGTACTGTAACTTTTATTCTTGTATTTTATACTTGTCTTATTCTATTTTAGCTTGTTTTTATTTTCTATTCTTTTTAATGACTGTTTTTTATTGCTTTTGATTGCTCTTTAATGCTTTGTGTAAAGCACTTAGAATTGCCTTGTTGCTGAAATGTGCTATATAAATAAACTTGCTTGCATGCTAAATGTAAAAATTGTTCTTAGTGTGTGAAAGGTAGTGTTAATGTGCAGGGATCGTTGGTTGGTGCGGACACGGTGGGCCGAAGTACCTGATTCCGCGCTGTATCTCTAAACTAAACTAAACTAAGCCACGTGAGAGAACAGGAGTGTCACCATCTAATATCTCATCTGGCAATGCAGTCGTGCCTCAATATTTCATTGGAATAACTTGGAGTGGAACTTCAATCTACGAACCTATGACTTCGAGGTGATTCTGGTACTATGATACTCTGATACAAATGTAGAACAAATCAGATCACTCACTGTAAAAAAAAAATCATCAAATCAATATGCACAAAGCTCTGGAGAGATTGTGTGCTTGTGGAATCAAAGGAGGTAGAACATTAGAGAAAATAATTACTACTATGCAGAAGAATTCCCAAGAAATTTGTGGGAGTTGAGTTTTAGCTCAAGGCTCAAAAATTGTCATATACAAATTTGATCTTTTGATTATTATATTTTCAACTCAGTAACTCAGTTGGTGGCACACTTGCCTCTTCATTTCAATGATGCTAATTTTAAGTCAGACATAAAGACTTGAGGACAAAATCTAGGCTGCCATAAGGCAAAAGTGTTGTAGTCTTTGGGACAGAAATTAAACAAAGTTTCTTCCCATGGTCTGAGCATGGAGACCACATAAAAGGGCATTTTGACTAATTTAATTGAATGTTTGATGTGGGCAGTGTAGTTGATCTAGCCTACCTGAGCTTACCTTTGCAAGTTACTACCTGGCCAAGATGGGAGATTGGTTCACAAGGTTAGAGCTCAGAGGATAAAAGATAAGTTGACAAGTTGGAGTCAAATCTGGCTTATGATGGGAGGTCGAGGATGATGGTGGAAGGTGATATTTGTGATTGGAAGTCCTATCACCAGTAGTATGACACGGGATCAATGCTGGAACCCTTATTGTTTGTTATCTATATTACTAAAAGTAAGATCTTGACCACTTCCTGTTTTTCTGTCTCATGATTTTTGAAAAAAAAGCTGCCACTTACGGCGGTGATTTTTGGCCATCTTACTCAGAGTCCCCCTCTGCTGCGCAGGACAAGAGGATTTTTCCCATCGATGAAAAATAAAAGAGTTATTATTGTTTTAAAAATGTTGACATTCTCTCTGCTGCCCCTGCTGGTGGGAGGGAAGTGTTGCGCCTCACTCACTCTCTGCAAGATGGAGGTTGGTGGTGGTTGCTTTGAAATGCTGCACTGCAAATGGCTGTTAGTGGTTGGTGGTTGGTAACTGCTTTGAAATGCTGCACTGCAAATGGCTGTTGGGGGTTGGTAACTGCTTTGAAATGCTGCATTGCAAATGGCTGATGGTGGTTGGTAACTGCTTTGAAATGCTGCACTGCAAATGGCTGTTGGTGGAAATTTGACAACTTCCTGTTTGCACTGTATATTGATTTTAGATAAAACGCTACCACTTACAGCTATGAATTTTTACCATCTTACTCAGTCCCCCTCCGCTCATCAGGTGCAGAAGATTCTTCCCATCAATGAAAAATTAAAAGTGTTATTAGTGTTTAAAAAAATGTTGAGAATCTCTCTCCTGTCAATCATACTGCGAAGGCCACGCCCCTTCCGGTGGGAGGGGTGAGGGATTATAAAATCCAGAAGTGTGGGTGTGGCTTAGTCTATGCAAGATGGGGAGGGAGAGGTCACGACTCTGTCTGAGCTGTGAATCAACTGAACACACTGAATGTCTACCGAACTGTGAGCGTGGTGTTTATGTGGTGTTTTGTGTGGTTTTATGGTGGTTTCAACTGATTGAAATGGTATGAAACTGCATTTGAATGTGGTGGCCTTGCACCCTGCATGAAATGGTATGAAACTGCACTTGAATTTGGTGGCCTTGCACCCTGCTTGAAATGGTATGAAACTACACTTCAATTTGGTTGTCTTGCACCCTGTTTGAAGTGGCATGAAACTGCACTTGAGTTTGTTGACCCTGCACCCTGCTTGAAGTGGTAGGGAACTGCACTTGAGTTTGGTGGCCCTGCACCCTGCTTGAAGTGGTTGGAAACTGCACTTGAGTTTGGTGGCCCTGCACCCTGCTTGAAGTGGTATGAAACTGCACTTGAATTCAGTGGCCTTGCACCCTACTTGAAGTGGTCGGAAACTGCACTTGAATTCGGTGGCCTTGCACCCTGCTTGAAGTGGTAGGAAACTGCACTTGAATTCGGTGGCATTGCACCCTGCTTGAAGTGGTAGGAAACTCACCTGAATTTGGTGGCCTTGCACCCTGCTTGAAGTGGTAAGAAACTGCAATTGAATTTTGTGGCCTTGCACCCTGCTTGAAGTGGTAAGAAACTGCACTTGAATTTGGTAGCCTTGCACCCTGCTTGAAATGGTAGGAAACTGCATTTGAATTTGGTGGCCTTGCACCCTGCTTGAAATAGAATTTCAAGGAATAGCCATGAGTCAACTGCTCGCCCACCAGCCATGAGTGAGCTGCCAGTACATCAGGCTTGAGTGACTGAACTGTCACCCCAAGAATCCATTTGGCCCACAATGTCCATACTAGCCTTCTGGAAACCAGTCCATTCAGCCCACAATACCCATACTAGCGCTCCAGAAAGGCTATGGACCAAATGCGAGTAAATAGGATTAGCGGAGATGAGCATTTGTCGAAAGACAAACATGATGGGCCCAGCTAATTATTTGTGTTCCATATGATTTTAATAGAAAGATTCTATTAAAAAATTAGGACGATTCTTCCTTCGCTTTTATTCAAGCATAAAATAACACCAAGTAGCTGAACACACAGGCCAGAATTAAAAGCTTTTCTCAACTAATTTATATGAAGGTGTATTTGATGGGGTTTTTTATTGGCTTGCTGCTTATTGGATATCCGGAAACCTATTACTTTCTATGAGATAACTGGACATCTGCTCCTTGCACTGGGCTTTAATTTGACCTGTTTGAACATGATCCTCACATGCTGTAACTCAAAGGTATTGACATTTCGATCACTGTTAATTAAAACCCAGTGAAATACCTCAGCTGCTGAAATAATATATTGGGATACCAAAGAGCAAATACCTATTAATAATATATCATTTACCTGTTAATACCTGTTAAGTCTGAAATACCTTTTGACAGATTTAACTCACTCATGTAGGTGAGTCAGGGTCCTCACATAAACACATTAGACATGCAGATGGTGATACCGTGCGGCATGATTTGTCAACCAAGAGTCACTTGAAAGTTCCCCATTAACTAAGATAATTTCTTAAGAAATGTTATGACTCTATGACAAACCAAATTCCTCGTACGTTGCAAAAACATACTTGGCTAATAAATTACCATTATGATTATGATTATTATGATAATCTAAAAACGAACTCAGTCTTCAATTCTTAATCACCATAGGATTGTTCTTTGTGGGACAAGCTGTGGACAGATTGATTCCTACATTACAATAGTACTTCACTTGCTCTAGAATATTCTGTTTTTTTCCACAAGCAACACAAAAGTACGAAATAAATGCAGCAGCCCTTTTTGTTCACTTTCTGAGATCTTAGTTAGAACCTAGTGCCACTTATTACCCATTACACTAGCTTATCCACATTCTTTTTCAATTTGATTTTGTTCTTAAACTTATTTAACATACCTATTATTTATGGTACTGTCATCTGTAAGATGAAACTTTATTACTAAACAGATTCTTCATCTTCTTCTATAGCCCTTTCCTCCTCTAGGTGTAAATAGCTCATTCTAAGCTCCCGCAGTCTAGTTTCAGTCAATAAAATACTGAATCAAGCACTTGAGCAACAAAACTATATTCATGATAACACAACACAAATTCCCTACACAATACCTAACCACCGTGGGTTCGAAACTTGTATCTGCTTGGCCAAGCCCTTCTAGCCTCGTGCAAGCAGAGACACTGCAAAAGGTCATGCAGTCCCAAACGTTCTTCCAGAAGATCGACAAAGGACCTCGTGGGGGCTGCCTTTTATAGGTCCCCGAAGCTTGAGGGGCCGAACCACATGGGGGTGGTCTCTTTATAAACCAATTAAACATATGGATAATAACAGTACATAATTGACATTTCCCTAACCCAATAATATAATCGTATATACATTGTATTCGAAAGAAGCTTCTAGAAGAAAGCAAACACAAATGAATAGTGCAACATGCGCCCTGGGATTCAAACGGTTCCTCCAAGGCTCAACATTTCAACCAACCATCAATTAACAGGATAAACATCTCGCAACATTATTTATACTATTTATAATGCCCTTGCAGCGATCCAATCGAAATTATGCATTTAAGTTTTGTTTGCAAAACTGCTATACATTTTATAAATTTAGGAGAAACAAGAAGAACACCTGGATCCTTCACCATCCTGCATATTAGTCTGAGCATAGACTAATTAGTCCAAAGCCTGTAAATTTCAGCTGACAAGGGTTAAGCAATTCTGACAAGTGCAGGGATCCTCCATTTTATAGTGTCTTTAATTTGGTCAGTATTAACATTCCCCCATTTTATCACTCATGATAACCCTCATCATCAATGATAACCCCAGAATACAATGATGACTGCTTCACTTTAACAAATGTTCTAACAAGAAGATGTTGATGTAGCTTCTCAGAATTTCATCGAGCTTCCCGAGTTTTCGTGGGCGTAGCCATGTGTTGCCATGAAAAAATTCAATTCATGGCAGCACAAATTATTCTTTTGTGAAGTCAATGAAACCATTACTATTAATTAAAATAAAGTAAAGAAAACAAGCCACTCAATTTCACTTAAATTGTTTAGGTAGGCTGGAAATCCCTTTCAAATAACTGGTACGATGTTTGGTGTGAAGTTGAGGGGCCAGACATGAAGTGCATCCGTCCTCTCAGATCAGGATCTTCCAAAATCCAGAGGAGGAGGGAGCCACTGGCGATGCGGCCGCGAGTTGTGAACAGGTAGGAGAGGACCAGCGTATTGACTCCAGCGCCTTCAAGGTCAGCTGCAGAAGGTGCCCCTGGGACACCAAGGCGGACGAGTGAGGAGAGGGACGTCTGTTCACAGCCTGAGCCGGTCGAGGGCGACGGAGGAGGCCCTGTAACAGCCTGGGATCGAGAGCTGCTCAAGTTCATCGAATGCCTGGCATTGGATTTGTTCATTTGCACGAGTTTTCTCCGTGCGCTTTGGTTTCCTCTCACATTCCATTGACTGGACGTTTTGTAAAAGGTGCCAAAATATGGCAACTCGTGCATGTGTGATCTATGGAAAAAGAATGTCGCTGCGCAGTGCACACGTGACAATATAGCACCATTGAACCATTGAATTGAACTATTGAGGAGCCCACAACAGGTCAGGCACACTGGTGTCAGATCTTCAGCACATTTAGTCTTCCCAGCACAGTGACTGAAGTGAGAATGAACCGAGAGACACATTGGTGCCAGGCAGGACTTCACTATGAAATCACTGGGTGTCACGGTGGCACAACATTAGAGTTGCTGCTTTACAGCTCCAGAGTCCCAGGTCCGATCCGGACTACGGGTGTTGTTTGTACGGAGTTTGTACCGTATGGTGTCCTCGTGACTATATAGATTTCTCCAGGTGTTCCGTTATTCTCCCACATTCCGAAGATATACAGGATTGTAGGTTAATTGGTTTTGGTAAAATTGTAAATTGTCCCTCGTGTGTAGGATAGTCCTAGTGTATGGGGAGATCGCTGGTTGGCATGGAGTTGGTGGGCTGAAGAGCCTAATCCTGCACCATATCTCTGAACCAAAGTAAACTAACCAATGGTTAGGCATTGGTGTCAATCCAGTACAGAAAAGAAAATGTAAAGTCAACGTTTTAAAGCAGCATTTTAAGGGAGGAGAGAGAAACAGCAAGATCAGAGATATTTATGGAGGGAATTATATTGTTCCATTTGAAGTTTAAAAATCAAACAAAATGTCAGGTGGGGGCACAGATGCGTTTTGGGGCCAGCTTTGAGGCTATTTACCTCAGGTTCCTCAAGAGGCTGTAATTGGAGCAGCGTAAATATTTTGGAACTTTATTAGTATAGGGAGCAATGTAATCTTGAAGAGTAAAGAACATGATGAGAATTTCTAGCTGAAATACTGCTGAACCAAGAGTCAGTGTAAAATAGCAAGCAAGCAGATAATGAATGAACAGGACTTGCTGAATATGGCCATGAGAGATGGGATGACTTAAAGTTCACAGAGAAAAAGGACAAACATGTGCCTTGGAATAGTTGACCAGATCATAGAGACATAGAAACATAGAAAATAGGTGCAGGAGTAGGCCATTCGGCCCTTCGAGCCTGCACCGCCATTCAATATGATCATGGCTGATCATCCAACAGTATCCTGTACCTGCCTTCTCTCCATACCCCCTGATCCCTTTAGCCACAAGGGCCACATCTAACTCCCTCTTAAATATAGCCAATGAACTGGCCTCAACTACCCTCTGTGGCAGAGAATTCCAGAGATTCACCACTCTCTGTGTGAAAAATGTTTTTCTGATCTTGGTCCTAAAAGACTTCCCCCTTATCCTTAAACTGTGACCCCTTGTTCTGGACTGCCCCAACATCGGGAACAATCTTGCTGCATCTAGCCTGTCCAACCCCTTAAGAATTTTGTAAGTTTCTATAAGATCCCCCCTCAATCTTCTAAATTCTAGCGAGTACAAGCCGAGTCTATCCAGTCTTTCTTCATATGAAAGTCCTTACATCCCAGGAATCAGTCTGGTGAACCTTCTCTGTACTCCCTCTATGGCAAGAATGTCTTTCCTCAGATTAGGAGACTAAAACTGTACGCAATACTCCAGGTGTGGTCTCACCAAGACCCTGTACAACTGCAGTAGAACCTCCCTGCTCCTATACTCAAATCCTTTTGCTATGAATGCCAAAGCAGGGGTGGGGAACCTTTTCATGTTGGAATGCCGCATTGTTAGCTGTAATCTAATAAGGCCGCATCCAAGAAACTTCAATTAGATATACTTCAAAATGTACATTATTTTGTTAAAATAGCCCTCATGACATTAATGTTTTAATTGTGGCCGTCAGTCGGGGAGGATTATTTTGTTGAATCTTCTTTTACTCTTTGATATTTTAAATACGTTCATTTTAAGATTAAAATAAAAATAAAAATAAAAGACGAACAAAAATATATTAATAAAAATAAAAGGATTTGTTCTACAAAATTTGGATTCATTCAAAAGGCCATACTTAATGGCCTAGAAGGCCGTAGGTTCCCCACTCCTGGTCTAAAGGCATTGAGAAAATCCAATCACGCTGAGTAAACTCTATCATTCCAGCCCTGGATCAAGTATCGCACCATTGCTGTCCAACTGAAATTAATGTGGAAAATTTACTTGGCTGCGAGCAGAGGAGTAGAAATCCGCATGCATAATCCTGCTGGAGGTAGGAGAGTGTGAGAGATCACACAGTAAAATAAACCATGAGTCCTTTGAGAGCTATGAAATTTGATACATCCTTCTGTCGGAGATATGAAAGAATACTTACAAGATTGCATGCACTTCCTTGTGAAATATTTATCTGTTTAAATTGTTGCCTCTTGCTGACACAACCCAAAAGCAATCTTAAGGGCCTGTCCCACTTAGGTGACTTTTGGGTGCGGGGTGATGCGGGGTGACGCCTGTATTGTCGTGAGTTGTCTCCTCAAGTGTCGTAACTTTTTTCTTGTCGCCGCTGGATTTTTAAATGTTCAAATCCTTTCGGCGACAGTTGGCTTGATGTTGCCTGTCTTCACCTGTCGTAGGTGCTGTCGTTGGTTGTCGTAGGTTGTCGACAGGATGCCGCCAGGTGACGTTGGTTGTTGCCGGGTGCTGACTTTGGTGAATTCCATTGGCGACAACCTACGTCAACCTACGTCAACCGACGACGTGTACCGGCGACTGAATTGTCTTCGGTTGTCTTCAGTTGTCGCCGACAGGGTCGTTGCTTGTGGTAGCTTGTTGCGGGTGGACGTAGGTTGATTTTGGTTGTCATAGGTTGTTGCCTGTGTGGTCGTAGGTTGTTGTAGGTGTGGTCGTAGGTGGAAGTCCTAAGTCATGATGATTGGGTCGCCAGTTGTCGGTAGCTTGCCATAGCTTGACGTTGACTAGGTGGTAGGCTGTCGTAGATATTGTCGTAAGGGGGGTCCAGTCGCCGTTTTTTCAGCGACCTGCTACGACTGTGACAGTCGCCGGCAGTCGCTGAAAAAATCGCCTAAGTGGGACAGGCCCTTAAGGGTCTTGAGCGGCCAAAAGCGAATCTATATAACTAGTTTTTTAGTTTATTTACTTTTAGAGATACGGCACAGATCTCGGCCCAGTCTGCACTGACCAGTGATTCTCGTACACTAACACTATCCTACACACACTAGGGACAATTTACATTTATACCAGACCAATTAACCTACAAACCTGTACGTCTTTGGAGTGGGGTAGGAAACGGAAGATCTTGAAGAAAAAGCTGCTGGTCATGGGGAGAACGTACAAACTCCGTACAGACAAACACCTGTAGTCAGGTTCGTACCCGGGTCCCTGGCGGTGAAAGGCAGCAACACTACCGCTGCACCACCTGCCCCTAAACATAGTCTTAGATTTTTTTCTTTTAAAAATTTGGTTCGGTAATCAATTTTTTATTCCAAATAAATTGCACAAATTAGCCAGGAACAAGTCACGCATTTGATGGGAAATTACATTTTTAACAGAAGGAATTTAAACTTAAGAGTTGTGGTCTGTGTTGGCAGCCTAAATTTGTTTCCACAGTTCTTTCCATTTTGTGAATCAAATACAAGCTTCAAAGATAAACTCGGTGACAAACCTCTCACTGAGCATCAACAAGACCAAGGAAGATTCATTCAGATTTGGGATGTCTCCAAACACTCTGACAAATGTTAGCAGATGTACTGGAGAAAGTATCCTCATGGGTTGTATCATGGCCTGGAATGGCAAGACCAACATATAGGAACGCAAGAAGCTGCAGAGAGTGGTCAACTCAGCCTGGTACATCATGGGCACTGCCTTCCCCTGCAAAACATCGACAAGATATAGCAATTATTTGGAACAGCTCCATCCAAGACCCGCAAGAAATTGCAGAGAATTGTGGATGCAACCCAGACCATCACACAAACCAACCTCCCTTCTATTAACTCCATTTGGCATCAGGCGACTGAACCACCCTACCACAACTAGAGAGCAGTCCTGAACTGCTATGGAGACGCTTGGACTATCTTTGATTGGACTTTACTGGACTTTATCTTGCGCTAAACGTTATTCACGTTATTCCTTTTATCCTGTACCTGTACACTGTTTATGGCTTGAATGTAATCATATATTGTCTTTCTGCATGCAACAAAAGGTTTTCACTGTACCTCGGTACACGTGACAATAAACTAAACTCAAACTCAAACTGAAAAAAGCGGCATCGATCATCAAGGATCCCCACCATTCCGAGCAAAGCCCTTGTCTCACTGCTACCATTGGGCATGATGTACAGAAACCTGAAGTCCCACATCACCAGATTTAAGGGTCTGTCCCACTTACATGACCTTTACAGGCGACTGCCGGCACCCGTAATAGGTCACCGAAATTTTCAACATGTTGAAAATTCAGCGGCGACCAGAAAGACACTACGACTCTTCGGAGACCTCTCACGACCATAGGAGACCTCTCACGACCATACAGGTAACCCCTGGCTACATGTTGCAGGTGACCTCTAATGGCCATAGGAGACCTCTCACGACCATACAGCCTGTATGGTCGTGAGAGGTCTCCTATGGTCGTGAGAGGTCTACAAAGAGTCGTAACGTCTTTCTGATCGCCGCTGAATTTTCAACACATTGAAAATTTCGGCGACCTATGAAGGGCGCCGGCAGTCGTCTGTAAAGGTCACGTAAGTGGGACAGGCCCTTTAGGAACAGCTACTTTCAGGTTCTTGAGGCAACCTACCTCATCCTAATCCTACCACGACAATGGATTGCTACAGGTCACCTTTTGTACTACTATGTAAGATTTTTTTTTGTAATTATGTTTTTGCATTAATGTCTTGTTTTTTGCACAGACTTCTTTCTTTGGTTTGGTTTTTATATGTAATTTATGAATTATTCAGGGCAGCACAGTGGTGCCACTGGTAGAGCTACTGCCTCACAGCACCAGGACCCCGGGCTCAATCCTGACCTCAGGTGCTGTCCGTGTTAAGTTTGCATGTTATCCCTGTGAATGTGTGAGTTTCTTCCGGGTGCTGCGGTTTCCTCACACATCCCAAAGATGTGCAGGTTTTTTAGGTTGATCAACCTCTGTAATTTGCCCCTCGTGGGTAAGAAGTGGATGAGAAAGTGGGATAACACAGAACTGGTGTGAACGGGTAATCAATGGTCAGCATGGACTCGGTGGGCCGAAAAGCCGATTTCCGTGCTGTATCTCTAAACTAAACTAAATGTTCACATAATTTACTGTTACGTGTTTGAGTCTATGTGCCCATGATGCTGCTGCAATACCTGTGCATTTGCCAGGATGCAGATAAATAGATTCTTGATTAGTACGGGTGTCAGGGGTTATGGGGAGAAAGCAGGAGAATGGGGTTAGGAGGGAGAGATAGATCAGTCATGATTGAATGGCAGAGTAGACTTGATGGGCCGGATAGCCTAATTCTGCTCGATCACATAAAGTTATGAGAGTGACACTTTATAAAGTTATGAGAGTGAGGGCCTGTCCCACTTACGCGATTTTTTGGCAACTTGTCGGCACCCGTCATAGTCGCAGCAGGTTGCCGAAAATTTTTCAACATGTTGAAAATCCAGCGGCCCCCAGGAAAAGGTATGACTCTTTGGGCGACTACTCACAACCATACAGGCGTTACCCCGCGACATGCCTGTATGGTCGTGAGTAGTCGTCCAAAGAGTCATACCTTTTTCTGGTCGCCACTGGCAAGTTTCCGAAATAAATTGCATAAGTGGGGTTGATGGCTGTGGAAAGGAATTTGCAATGGAGACCAAGGACAGCACCCCGTAAATTCATCCCTGGGGTGAACGCAATATAATGCAGTTCTGTGCAAAGCATAGCAAATGTTAATATAACTAAAACTTAGTAGTGAATGGAACATTTTGCTTTGAGTTCATGCAACTGCAGCTGAATTTCTAGCTCAATGTCTTCATTCTTTGCAATTTTGAACTTGAACTTAAACTTAAACTTCCCCCACTCGCACAATTTCCTGTATAAAGCAGACAGTGAGTATTGGAAAGTTATTTGTTTAATGCTGGCTTTCATGGATCATGCTTCTCAGCATCGAGAATGCTGCCAATCGTATGGTTAAAAATCCAAGGATTAAAAGCATATGCTGTTAAATTGCTTGATTCGTTCAGTAAATGAAACCCCTGCAATGTGGACTTAACTATGCAGCCCAATGGGCCGCAGGCTGGATTGATGGTCTCTTGTTTTTCCAATCCGAGCCAGGTTAATGGACCAGAGAGTACAACTAGCTCCGGTGCACTAACTCCAGGGAGGAGGAGAATTGGCCATTGTAAGTAAAATAGTAAGATTAAACGAGAACTTACCAGTTTGAAGTTTGATCTGTATTTTATGAGGAGTTACGATGAGGGATTACGTGAAGAGCCCGTCCAGCACGCATGCGCGACATTCTTCAAAGCAGCGGTGTGGAATCACAGGAAACACAATAATTGAAATAAACATAGTAAAGAAAAGGAGAACTAAGATACCAGTTGATCTATTATTGAGGGTGGGAGCGGAGGGCACGTAATCCCTCATCGTAACTCCTCATAAAATACAGATCAAACTTCAAACTGGTAAGTTCTCGTTTAATCTTACTATTTTACTTCGGAGTCACGTGAGTGACTACGTGAAGATTTTAAAGCTGTGTGATTTCAAACCGTGTAACAGTTCATACTTCACTCGCTGCCGAAGTCATTCAAGGGAGGAAGTATGTTATCGTAATCAACCATAATCTGTTTGTAAACAATAATCGTATCTATTAAACAATAACAAAAGACAAAATGCTCCCCCGGGCTTAAATTATATATTTTTGCAGATTCTAAAACTCTTTCTGCAAATAACACAGGTTCTGCTAGCGGCTTGTTGTAGAACGTTTGGAACGTTTTCTCCATGTTCATTCTTTTAGCCGCCGATGTGGATGCTGCCCTGGTGGAGTGAGATGTATATACATCAGTATCTACTCCAGCAGCTCCCAGTACCTGCTTGAGCCATCTTGAGATGGTTTGGCTCGACACCCAACCATGAGGTTTCTTGTGGCTGACCCATAAGGCCTTTTTTTTTTTTTTCTCCCTCGAGAATCTCTTGTTGTGTTGATGTAAGTGAATAAGTGAGTCATGACACACAACCGTAGGTCAGGTGGGTATGTCCGGAAATCCATAACTAGGACTCAAGTTCCTGGCCTGCTCTGCTTTAGCAGCTCCTGAATGGTGAATGAGACCCAGTCTGGTGTTATAACCATGTTGTCCAGTCGCAGTAAGTGGAGGGACTGGACTCTTTGTGCTGAGACTAGTGGCATCAGCATGACCGTTTTCAGGGTTAGCTTTTCCAGGGTGAGAGACCTGGCTGGGGACCATCCCCTTAGGTATGTCAGGACCACACTGACATCCCAGATTTGGGTATACCTAGGTCTAAGAGGGTTGGAGTTGACTATACTCCTCATGAGTTTGATCACCAGTGGGTGAGACCCTATGGCCTGTTGTCCTGGCACCTGTTTTAAGTAGGCTGACAGCGCACGTCTGGCAGTATTGATGGCGCTGTAGTTCAATCCTTCATTATGGTGAAGGCCCCCCAGGAACTCCAGTACATTGGTTATGGTTGCAGATGAGTACGTTGTCCCAGTAATCGAGCAGTATCTTTCCCACTTCCTGATGCTCGATAGGTATTGTTTCCTGGTGGACATACGGTGTCATCATGTTGATGGTCCTGTCAGACAATCCCAGTCCCAGCAGTGGTCTTTTGATAATCTGCAACCCAGTAGGTTAATTTTGTCATGGCATGGATGACTTATGCCTGATACAGGGTGCGTCAATAGGTCTGGGCTACTGGGAAAGGTCATAGGAGTTTCGATGACCAAGTCGAGGACCACTGGGAACCATGGCTGTGTAGGCCAGTTGGTACTATCAAAATACCTGAAGCACCAATTCCAAAAGACGTGGTCTACGTTTCTGGACCTATTACAAGCATGAGGTGCAATAGTAATTTAAAAAATAAATAAATAAATAAATAAATGGTATCAGGACCCGGTAATGGGAGGTAAAACAATAAAAACAGACTCGGTTGGTGGTTCCCTTTCTGCGATTGTTCCTACTCTCTTTTTCTTTCTTTTCTAGGATCTACTTTCTTACTTTACTTCCTTCTCTAACTTCTTTTCTAAGGGGCTTTCTTTTCACAACACTCTCTTGCACTTCACGACTCTTGCGCACTTTCTTTACTTTTCTTACTTCTATCTTTCTTTTAAAGCTCAAAAAAATGAAGCGGTATAAAAAATGTATTAAGATATAAGTGTTGTGTATTACTGTAATTTACCGTACTTCTAATAAAAATAATTAAAAAAAAATAAAAATAAAAAAAAAAATACCTGAAGCAGAGTCCATCTGTATTTTGCGTAGTACCCTACAGATTAAGGCAGAAGGGGGAAAAAGCATAGAAGAAATAGGTCCCCCAGTTCAGCGCGAATGCATCTATCGCTGCTGCCTCAGGGTGTGGTTCCCAAGGGACATACATTGGTACGTGGTGATTTAGTCTGGATGCAAAGAGATCGATATCTGGTGTGCCATATTGCTTTGTAATTTTAGCAAAAGCTCTAGGATTTAACATCCATTCGGTGTTTATCATTGAATTTGCGTGACCTGGCACTGTATTTAGCTTACCTGGTAGGTAAGTTGCTGATAGCCAAATATGTCTATCGACCCACCATTACCAGATTGTGTTGACCAAATTGTCACATGATATCGATTTTATTCCGCCCATATGGTTAATATAGGCCACCACCGTGATATTATCAATTTGTAAACGAACATGCAAATGGTGCATATTCCTAGAATATGCTTTAAAACCATAAAACGCACCCAACATTTCCAAATAATTTAGGCCCAGTGTTTGTAGTAAAGATGATTCTAGGTTAGTCCATCTACCACCTGTGCTGGATATGGTATTAGTTGCTCCCCAGCCTTGAGCACTGGCATCTGTTTGTATAGTTAACGTTGGGTTATTGATGATGATAGGGCTGGAACTATGCCAAATGTGTTCTATCCACCATTGTAACTCTGATATTGCTTCAATGGGTAGTTTCATGGTTCGGTCAAAGTGACCTGCATGTCGTTTCAACGCCTGTACTTTTGCCCTTTGTAGGTTCTGATAGTGCAGGGGTCCAAATTGTGTAGCTGGAAATGCTGCTACCATTTTGCCAATTACTCTTGCCACTTGTCGGATGGTTGGTCGATTGCTTACCATTAAATTGTTGCACGTCTGTGCCAATTCTGCTGCTTTACCTTTTGGCAATGTTACAGACATGTGGACTGAGTTAATTGTGAATCCCAGATAGTCCATAGTTGTGGATGGTGTCAACTTAGATTTATCTGGATGTATGACAAAACCCAGGGTTTCAAACAATTGTTTGGTAGCTAATACAGCTGATTTAGCCAACTCCATGGTTTTGCCTACTATTAGGGTATCATCAAGATATGCCATGACAATATGTCTTTGTTTCCTTAATGTTGCCAAGGCTGGTTTTAATATCTTGGTAAATAGTCTAGGGCTGATGTCAACCCATTAGGCAATGCTTTATACTGCCATAGTTGCCCCATCCAGGTAAATTTTAGGTATCTGCGATGACCCTTATGAATAGGTACTGAATAGTAGGCATCTTTTAAATCAATGCTTGCCATAAAGTATCCTTTGGAAATCAGTTGTTTGGCAGTTACAAATGTTTCCATTTTGAAATGTACATATACATAACAAAGGTATTTAGTGAGGTTAAGTCAATGATGATGCGACATCCACCATCTTTTTTGCTTTTGGTAAATATATTTGAGACAAATTCCAAAGGTTCATGTTTGGATTTCTCAATGACACTCTAGTTTCTCTTTGACTGAGAGGGTAAAGACCCTTTGGGGTACGTGCTGAACTGGTGGCATGTTTTCTTGAATGAACTCTATTTTGTATCCCCGAATACTGTTAAGTATATAACTATCATTCGTGAGACACCTCCATGCTTCAATGAACAGGTGTAATCTCCCCCCTGTTAGTACAGTTCCCCCACTTTTACATGCTGGTAGGAACCAGACCCACCTAACTCCATAGTTATGGTAGTGTTCCTTTCTTCCGTTTGTACTGCTGGATGTACTACTGATTGGAGGTGGTGCATTTTCCATGGGGTCCGCTGTGGGTCCTGGCCTAAAAAGTATTTCGGGGATAGTATGCGGATCCCGAGCTTTCACCAGTTCCATAAATTTGACCTCGACTGGTGGACGCGGTGGGGTACTGCCGTCTGTTTTTTTGTGTGGGTCTGCTCGTTCCGGGGCCTGCCCTCATGAGGCCAAATGCTTTGGACTCTTCCTCCAGGTCTTTCACTTGTCCTTCCAAATAACATGATCTGCGGCTCTGAGGCCGGTGTTTTACACAGTCCTGCAAACCTGGGATTGAGGGCAGGTCTTATTCTCTCCTTGCGGAGGTCGTTTATCTCATATTGGGTGTTGCACAGCAGAGCCAGAGTGTCTTGCTGGTTTGTGGTCATATCCACCCCATCCACGGAACGAGCATAGGATGTTATCCCTGTTATCAGGAGCTTGAGGATGCGTTGTAATTTTAGCTCCTGGCTCCGGATCCTCTGTCCAACATACCCCCCCTGATTTTGTAGGGGTTTGAGGGACAGGTGGGTAATCCTGGCCGCCAGATTTGGCTGCAACGGCCGCCCTGCTCGTGGTTAACCACGTAGCGAATCTCCACACCCAGCAGCTCTTCCTGATCCTGTACCCCAAGCGTACTCCCGACATCTTCAGCCAATGACCCCTGTTGCTGACCAGCCCAGCCCTGGTCACCAACGCTGCCCTCGGCTGAGGGGAAAGCGATGGCCAGTGCATTGTAGAGCACTGATGTGGGAGTGCCTGAGTTCCCTTGGCGAGACTGCTCCAGCTCCCGAAGCAAGTCTCGCTGGAGCATTTGCTCCATGAGCCTTTCCATGCGGCTCAGGCAGCTAGCTCTGCCGCTCTAAGGCGGAGAGTCCTCCTCATCGGAGTGAGACATAACCGGCCGGTATGTTTTTTGCCTTGATTTGCCTCCAGCCCGCTGCTGTTCATCAGGCTACGCTAGCGGTACTGGGCTCGGCTCGGTCTCGATGAGGGTGGACCACAGCATATGCGGCCAAGGTGCCGCCTCTCGCCCCCCACTGATGGGACACTCCCGTTCTGTTGGATTCGAACGGGGGGCGGTTTTCTTCCTTTGCCGTGCTTTACTCATTTTTCCCAGTTTCCCTGGAATACAGAGCAGAGCACAGCTTGCTGATTACGACCTCAGAGTAAGACTTACCTGATGGTCCGCTGTTTAAACTTGTAGCGGGAGCGCCTGTACTCCCGGTCGTCGCTGTTGCACTGCGTGAACGCTAATGTCACGTGACTCCGAAGTAAAATCCATAGTATATATTAACACAGCAAGAAGCATGCATTTGAAAAATAAACTTTAAAAAAAATAATCTATTTGGAAAATGTAGTTGTATAAAATGGGATTGAAGGTTGGGTTGAAAAATCTGGCACCTATAATGGGATAGATGACTTCAATCTATGCGGTGAAGTATGACGATGAACATTCCCAACTGCAACATTAGTAGTGAGACAATATTGTGCAAGGTTCACTTCCATGCTTGGGAGAGGAGCATCCTCTAAACAGCTGCACAACTATCAGCACCTAATGTTTGAGGCTCATGGATGAAGTGTGGCCATTGGAGAATGTTATTAATTGACAGCTCTGTTCCTTGGACACCTCTAAGGCAGCGCTAAAAACAGGATGTTGGCTCATTCTCTAATTCAACCTAATTCCTGAGAGTAACAAGCTTATAAGAAAATCGACCAGCAAGTTGGATGCCAAACCTCACAGCAAAATAAGTGTCTTTTTTTTGCCACAGCGATACCTTGCAGCCACACTTTCTGAAAATGATTTGCTTGGGAGTACATCTTTGCTGTAATGCAATTGAATTGAATTGAATACATTTTATTAGCCAAGTATGTATACATACAAGGAATTTGCCTTGGTGCTTTGCTCGCAAGGATAACAACATGATATTCAGTAGACAATTAAAAATAAAACATTATAATTTAAACATATGAAGATTAAAATAAAATACCAGAGCACAAGGAGGCTGCAGACTTTTGGCTGTTGAGTAGAGCATGGAATGAATGGCTACATTGCAGGCAGCTACTTGGTGAGACCAAGGGGGAGGTAGGTTCCAGGTCACAAGCATTAAACTTCAGTGAAACCCAAATGTGAAGAGGTGTGAATAATCACTGTTAATGTTCAGCACAAATGGTAACACATTTGTTTTCTCCCCCCAGGTGTGAGATCTATAGGTTTGTGCAGCATGAGTCTTAGCAGCAACTCTTTCATCTGGAGCGGCAGTTAGGCAAAAGCTCAGACAGCACTCACTTAAACCTGTTTCTCTCAAAGCTGCTTATTTACAGTATGCATTGGTTCTCAGTAACTAATGCATACCTGCTTTATCTGCAAGCTATGCCAAGAATATAATCAATCACACGAGACTGTGAAAGTTGTAATTCTTTCCACATCACACATTTGTTCATATACCACACAAACATTGCATATTTACAAAGACCACACTGCTCTCTCAGTTTGGCAAAGAGTGATCCATAGAAGCACATAATTACAGAGTTAGCCTACCGATGGGCTTTCTGGGTCTATTTCACCTTCTCAAAGAATCGTGTGGCATTGGTTTTGTGTCAATTGTTTGACTTGAGGAAGATGTCCATTCTTCACTCAGTTTGATAGAATCTCAAATTGTTTCTTTTTCCGCAGCATTCACTGATCAACTTAACGAAAATATTCATGATCACATAACTCTTCCACAATGTGCAATAAACTAAGTGATGGAGGGGAGGAACTCAGTGAGTCAGGTGAAGGAAACAGACAGTGACACTTCAGGTCGGGACCCTTCTACAAATGGATTGAGTCAGACTAAATCAGTCTGGAAAAGGATCCTAACCTGAAACATTGTCTGCCCATTCCCTCCATAGATGCTGCCTGACACTGAGTCCCATCAGCACTTTGCTTTTTGCTCAAGATTTCAGCAGTTTCTTATGTCTCCACTCTTCCCCATTGTTGGAACAAATCAACATTATGTATTCCTTAATAATCTATAATCTATTTTTTTTTAAATCTCTATCGAATACATATTTTGTTTATCAATCCAATGGTGTATGGTGGCATTAACACATAAATGCCTCTATACTCTTTAGCTCTTTCCATCCCTGGCCTGAATCATGATCTAATATTTGTTTCAGATGCTTTGCTTCCACCATCAAGATTTAGTTGAACTAAGCCCAGTCATCCTCTGTATCTTTACATCTTCAATATCTGGGCAGGAGTATAATCTGTTGCAGTATTTGGTAGAATTCAGTAGTTGAGCAAAAACATGATCTATATTCCTCTATATTACACCTCTCTTTTCTTGGAAAGCATCGTATCACCTATCCATGTTCTCCAGAGATGTTGCCTTACCCGTCGGGTTACTCCAGCACTTTGTGTCTTTTTTTTTACCCCTATATTCTTCCTGTTGATCTCTCTGTCAAATAATTTGAAATAACCTTGTTCATTGTTTTGTTTCATAAAGTACCCAAAGGGAAATGTACAAACCGGCAGATGATTATCGAGGATAAATTTTGGAGGAAAGCAATGGCATGAAAGGCAAAACTCAATTCTTTGTTGTGAAAGTCTGTGTTGACCCTTCCCCGATCTTAATTGGCTTTCTGTTCCATCGGTGGACCTTGGATTCTGGTGAAATTCAGCAGAAATCGTGCAGGTGCTGTAACTCTAAAACAAAACCAGAAAATGTTGGCAACACTCACCTGGTTAGACCGCAACTCAAGATGAGGCCTGGCCTACTGCGTGTTTCCAATTCTCTCTATTTTTAACTTGGACACCAGTGGTTGTCTGGACAGTTTTTATCTATAATCTATTATCTACAATAGCAGTTCAAGGACAAATGAACTTCAAGCTACTCTGATAGCTCTAATCGCAAGGAACTCAGTATATAGGTAGACACAAAATGCTGGAGTAACTCTGCGGGTGAGGCAGCATCTATGGAGAGAAGGAATAAGTGACGTTTCGGGTCGAGACCCTTCTTCAGACTGGGGCGTGTGGGTCATGAAACTCAGTACATACGTTAAATGTTATATGATGCTTACATTAAATGTTATATGATAACATATCCTCTTCTGACATGATTTATTTTCTATAAATACATGAAACACTATGAATCTATGAAATCTACTGTAGGTGTATGAATCCCCCATTAATAATAATCTTTGTGTATGTTTCAAGACAATTTTATTGCCTTGGTACAATTATTGGCTCGGTCTGGACAGATAATATATTGTCTACAAGTTCTTCAAGATCTTTATCGGGCAACAAGCCAAATCTCTGGCTTGCAATAATAGTATGCTCAATATGACGTTAATCTAAATTCAGTTTTATCAATGCAGCATTGTATGACAATATCAGACTCACATTTAACGTGAATGTTTTGTTGACAAGTCATATCATTGAGTATCCTCTTTTCCATTTCTAGCTTAGTATTTTGGTCCTTACACTGACAAATTAACTGAAGTATTCATTTAACATGTAAGTTTATGCCTTTATCATTCAAAGTAACCTGGCCCACAGGTTTTAAGAGCTTTCCTCTAAGACTAGAGGCATAGCTTTAAGGTAAGAGGGGGAATGTTCAAAGGAGATGAGTAGGTAACGTTTGTGTAGACAGAGAGCAGTGGGTGCCTGGACCTCACTGCCAGGGGTGATGGTGGAAGCAGTTGTAATAGTGGCACGTATGAGGTTTTTAGATTGGGAGATAGATATGCAGGGGATGGGAGGATATGTATCATGTGCAAGCTGATGAGATTAGTTTAACTTGGCATCACTTCGCATGGAGAATTTTGTGCCGAATGGGCTGTTCCTGTGCTGTACTGTTCTAGGTTCCTTGTTCTGTCTATGAATGTTTCTTCAATAGGCATCTTCAAAGGAAAACAGGACCCATTCAATTGAATTTATGGCAAAAATATCTTGTAACTTTCTTTAGTTTAGTTTAGAGATGCAACGTGGAAACAGAGCCTTCGGCCCAATGGGTCCGCGCCAACCAGCAATCACCCTGTAGACTAGCACTATCCTACACACTAGGGACGTTTATTTTACAGAAGCCAATTAACCTACAAATCTGCACATCTTTGGCATGTGGGAGGAAACCAGAGCACCCTGAGAAAATCCACACTGTCACAGGGACGTGCAAATGGGCAAACTCCTTACACACAGCACCTGTAATCTGGATCGAACCCGGGTCTCTGGCACTGTAAGGCAGCAGCTCTACCGCTGCACCACTGTGCCGCCACTTTAGAGAAGGTCATGCAGATTTTCATCCAAATCCCAGACATCTCTAAATCTCCCGGTGTGAGTTTTCCAACACTCTCCAGGTCAGCCTGCCATTTCTATTCTCTGTAAACTGGAGACCAAACATAAACTCCCTTTCACAGTCCATCTACCGTCACTGGACTCATTGACCAACATTGGTTCCCTGTTGTGCTTGGCATCCCCTTCTGCCGTGCACCTTTTGTGAGATCTCCATGTTTCCCTAGTTCCGGCCTCATGAATATCTTTGGTGACTGTGCCTTGAGCTTTTTTGTGTGCTGTGCCTGTCAGTCCGTGTACAAGATGGCGGTCGGAGGGGAGAGTGGACGCTGGCACGAATTGGTCGCCGCTGCTCTCTCCTCAAATTGTGTTTCTTATTTTCTTTTTGTGCTCTTGAAATTGAATTCTGTCCTTGATTTGTGTACTGTGGTGTTTTTATATTTAATTTATTCCGATTATGTTTTGTATTTTTTTTGTGATTCTATGCATTGTAAGGTGTCCTTGGGTTTTAGAAAGGCGCCAGTAAATAAAATGATTATTATTATTATTATGATTATAAGCACCAAAATTAACTCGCTAAACCGCTCCAATTCTCAATGTCTCTACGTTCTATCTTAACTCTCTTTAAAACCTTCCACTTTGAACAACCATCTGCTCAGTTATCTCATCCCGTGGCTCACCATCCTGAGAAACAGCAACAACAGTTAAACATTTGACAGATAATGCAAGAGGAATCTGGACTATTTGTGGATTTGCGCCCTGTTGTTTCCGGAAGAAATACTCAATGATAATTCCAAAGGACAAGAAGGTCTTTTACTTTTCAATTCTCTCATCTCTTGAGTGTAGAGACACTTATTTGGCCAGTTTCCTTTGCCTCTCCAATATTCCACAGTCAATTTCAGTTGGCACTTTCAATAGCCAACCATGGATTAAGATCAACACAATCAATCTTCCCAAAGATGGGCACAAGGATTTATTGTCACCACTAGCATTAATTGAATAGCCACAGACATACAGAGGAAAAGTATTGAGCAATTGAAGATGGCTTTCTTTCACCTTGGATACTTTTACAATTCTGTATAACTGATTACTTTCATCTGTTTTCGGTCTTGAAAAACTCTGTTATACAGGGATTATTAGGACTGGAATCCACCCAGGGTTGTGTGGTTTTCTCAGCTGTCAACAATGTCAAAACAATATTACTGGAAACGATCAATGATAAAACTTTGATTTGTTTTTGTGCCCCTTTTTTCCGTTAGTTTTTGTGGCGAACTCTGATAGAATCAGTTTAGGTGGGAATGGTGCATGTATGTACCAGGATTTTACACTGGTTTGTTGTGTTTTGCACTGGAGATGTCTTCTGAATAGCTTCTGTAGACATACACCAGACACAGTGTGTGATTCAAGTTCATCTTTAATCAGCACTGAGACTTTAACAGCATAAAGGATGGTTGGTTGTCAGTACATCCTAGCTGCTCGAACTGGGCAGTGCCGGAAACAAGTGTTAGTATAAGTGTTACAGTGGGGTGGAGTTAGTGATGCTGGCTTGTGTGTGATTGGTTAACATGCACCATCAATCTACAATTTCCCCCTAAAGACTAAGTGTGGAAGGGCACCCATGCCATGGAGTTAAACATACTCGCCATATCTGTCTGGTGGTCTACTGACACGGCCCGAGCGCATGCGGAACAAATCCTCCCCACCTGAAAGATGAGGCGGAGAGCCTGGAGGCGAGAATGGCGCGGGAGAGGCTTGTGGTGACCGAAAGGGGTGACATGCAGGAGGTGAGGCCCCGTGGTTAGTCGCGACCGCAGGACATGGAGGGGTGCAAGGCATGCGGGGACGGGTGGGAGACACGGCAAAAGGAGGCTGGAACTGGAGTGGCGGAGCATAGGGACCCGCTGGTGGTGGACAAGGCTCCCGCACAGCGAGCAGGTGTTGTCGACTTCTCCGGTATACCGCGCCCTCACAGTCCACAAGGTAAGATCGTGGTTTGTCAGCCAGGTTAACAACAGTGCCCAGACGGGAATGTCCAGTTGAAGTTCGTAGACGGACGACCTGATCTCCAATTGGAGGCGTGGGTTCATATCCTACTTATGACAGCATGTAGACATACACCAGACACAGTATGTGATTCACGTTCATCTTTAATCAGCACTGAGACTTTAACAGCATAAAGGATGGTTGGTTGTCAGTACATCCTTGCTGCTCGAACTGGGCAGTGCCAGAAGCAAGTGTTAGTATAAGTGTTACAGTGGGGTGGAGTTAGTGATGCTGGCGTGTGTGATTGGTTAACATGCATCATCAATCTACAGCTTCCAACTTCTTTGGATCTAGCAATCACATCCCAAAGAAAGATTCTCTGAACAAATTATAACACTTTCACATTTAATGTAAGAGTTTATCTTCAATTATCTCTGGGTGGTTTAATCGTGATTTGTGTTTCATTTGGGCAAGAGATCTTCTGACACTTGGACACTTGGGCAAGAGTTCTTCTGATACTTTTATGATAATGGGAAAGTATTTTGGAATGTCTCTGTCACGGACTGGAATATACTAGATGGTCCTTGAATATCACAATCACAATCTATATAACTAAAAGTCTCATCTTGACCACTTCCTATCTGCACTGTATATTGATTTTAGAAAAAATGCTACCCTATATTGCTATGATTTTTGGTCACCTTACTCACAGTTATCCTCCGCTGAAGCAGCCCCCGAGGATTTTACGGATCGAAAAAAAATAAAAAAGTTATAAGTGTTTAAAAAAGCTTGAGATCAGCTGATTGGTCCTATCGCCTGACAATCACCATGATGAAAGTAACGCCCCTTCTGGGGGGGGCAGGACTATAAACTGCCGGATGCCTGGACGTGAGTCAGTCACTCTGGAAGATCACGAGGGAGAGGCCACAACTGTGATTCTAAGCTGTGAATCAACTGAACTGTGAGTCTGCTATGTACTTGCAATAAATGATTTGTTCACCCTCAAATGAAAATGAAATGAGTTGTTTGGCCTGCCCTGTGCTTGAAACTGCAGTGGAAATGGAAATGAAATGAAAATGCAATGAGCTGTTTGGCCTGCCCTGTGCTTGAAACTGCAATGGAAATGGAAATGAAATGAAAATGCAATGAGCTGTTTGGCCTGCCCTGTGCTTGAAACTGCAATGGAAATGGAAATGAAATGAAAATGCAATGAGCTGTTTGGCTTGCCCTGTGCTTGAAACTGAAATGGAAATGGAAATGAAAAGAAAATGAAATGAGTTCTTTGGCCTGCCCTGTGCTTGAAACTGCAATGGAAATGGAAATGAATTGAAAATGCAATGAGTTGTTTGGCCTGCCCTGTGCTAGAATCTGCAATGCAAATGGAAATGAAATGAAAATGCAATGAGTTGTTTGGCCTGCGCTGTGCTTGAAACTGCAATGGAAATGGAAATGAAATGAAAATGCAATGAGTTGTTTGGCCTGCCCTGTGCTAGAATCTGCAATGCAAATGGAAATGAAATGAAAATGCAATGAATTGTTTGGCCTGCCCTGTGCTTGAAACTGCAATGGAAATGGAAATGAAATGGAGTTGTTTGGCCTGCCATGTGCTTGAAATTGAAATGGAAATGAAATGAAATGAGTTGCTTGGCCTGCCTGAAACCACTAATTTCAGTCCACAAGGCCTCTATTAGCCATGAAACCAGTCCCTTTTGCCCAAAATGCCCCTATTAGCCCAGGAGGAGCATTTTGGCCCAAAAGGCCCATGCCAGGTCAGGAAACGTCCAGAAAAAGTGCCTTTCAATGAGATTTCACTCAGATTTTTTTTAAAGAGCCCTTTTGGCCCATCAGGCCTGTACTAGCCCAGGAGGAGTCCCTTCAGCCCATCAGTAAGTATACCCCCTGCAAGAATTAAGGGGCTGTCCCATTTGGGCAACCTAATTGGTGAGTTTAGAAGAAAAAAAATGTCATTGTGAAGACCTCCTTCGACTATGTAGAAGACCTCCTTCGACTATGTTGAAGACTAGCTTCAACTAGCTACGACTAGCTACGACTAACTTCGGGAAAATTGGACACCGAATAGTGGAGAATGAAGACAACCTCCTTCGATCTCCTTCGACCTCCCTTCGACCTCCCTTCGACTATGATGAAAACTATTTACGACTACCTTCGACTACCTTTGACTACCCTCGATTACCTACGACTAACATGCCGACCTACTACGACCTACTACGACATACTACAACTAAACCTACGAGTAAAAAAAGCATAGATTTTTTCCATGGCGAACTTTTTTACTTGAGGGCATTTTACAACATGTTGAAAAATACGCCGCGACCTAGCTGAGGCCTCGAGTACACGGGGACTACTCTTAAGCATGAAGGAGAGTTACAAAGATCTCCAAGGACCTCGTGTCCATCATGCTGCGAGTATGAGTCGAGGGCAAACTCGCCAGAACTCGCGGATTAGGTCGCCCAAGTGGGACAGCCCCTTTAAACCTCACCCCAGTATTTTTCTCCCTCCCTTCATTGGCTCCCTGTGAGATCCAGGCCAGGATAGACTTTCCTCCTTCATTGCTGTGATCTGCAGAAAAAGATGAAAAATATCTAAAATTGATTCTCCACCCTCTACCCCTTCTCTCTCACATAGTCTCTCACCTGTTTTGCGCAGAATTTCTGGCAGTTTCTGAGCTACCAGCCCTAAGTGATAGAGCTGCCAGCTGCCAGCTCACCAGGCCTGTGTGAATGAGCTGCCAGCCCACCAGGCCTGAGTGACTGAGCTGCCAGCCCACCAGGCCTGAGTGACTGAGCTGCCAGCCCACCAGGCCTGAGGGACTGAGCTGCCAGCCCACCAGGCCTGAGTGACTGAGCTGCCAGCCTACCAGGCTTGAGTGACTGAGCTGCCAGCCTACCAGGCGTGAGTGACTAAGCTGCCAGCCTACCAGGCCTGAGTGACTGAGCTGCCAGCCACCAGGCCTGAGTGACAGAGCTTCCAGGCCTGAGTGACTGAGCTGCCAGCCCAAGAATCCATTCGGCCCACAATGTACATACTAGCCCTCTTGAAACCAGTCCCTTCGGCCCACAACAACCATACTAGCGCTCCAGAAACACCCCCCCCCCACCCTCACTGGCCACCAATATTGGAATTGGTGGAGAGGTGGAATATTGGGTTGGGGACCAGCCCTCCTGTGTGAACATGGGACCCAACGGGTCCTACTTAGTCTAGTAATACTTTATTCGCCAAGTATGTTTTGCAACATACGAGGAATTTAAATTGGCAAGTCAGTCATACAAATAAAAAGCAATGGAATACACAAAATGCATTTTAACATAAACATCCACCACAATGCCTCCTCCGCATTCCTCGCTGTGATGGAAGGCGAAAAAAAGTTTTAATCTGTTCCCTTAGCTCTCCCGCGGTCGGGGGCCTCGAGCCCTCCATTGACAGGACGATCTTGACTACCGTAGCCAGCGGCAATTAGGCCCTCAGCATTGAGGTGATCAGCTCCTGCATCAGGGGGATGTCAGCTCCCCCGCGCCAGACGATCGGACCCCACGTCGGGGCTGGTCGAGCCTCTACGTCATTGGAGCTTCCTGACTTGGCTCTCCCGAGACTGCGAGCCCTTGATGGTAAAGTCCGCAGGCAAGGGTTCCCAGACAAGGGATCGGCTCCGATTTAAGTCCACGCCCCGCGGTGAGGCCCAATGTCAGTCTGAGGAGGCCTCCAGCTCCATCAATGGTAGGCCGCAGAGCGACCGGAGAATGCAATCCGAAAATTAATCGCATCTCCAGCAAGGTGAGAAACTGAATATACCAGTGGGTTCTAGTTATTTCTAGGTACAATAACAGTTCAGGGACACAGGAGCACATAGAATCAAACAAGAGTGTTTATTTTAACAACAGCAAGGAACTCACTGCATGTTATGCTTCTACAGATGATGTGCATTGGGGATCACCACATCCTCCAACAACATGACTACCTTGCGGTTAATGCAGAGCCGTCAGAACATACAACAGCCATAGGACTTAGAACAATACAGCACAGGAGCAGAGGCTTTGCCCCACAATGTCTGTGCCAAACATGATGCCAAATTAAATTAATCTCTTCTACCTTCACATGATCCATATTCCCCCATTCCCTGCATTTCTGTGAGCCTTAAAAAACTCTTAAAACACCTGCCTCCATCACCAACCTGACAGCGTATTCTAGACATCCATCACTCTCTACATAAAAGATTTGCCTTGCACATCTCCTATAAACTTTGTCCCTCTGGCCTTATAGCTGTGCCATCTAGTTTTTGATAACTCAAGCCCAGGAAAAAAGGGTCTAACTTTCTACCCTATCTCTGCCTCTCTAAATATTATAAATTCCAATCAGATCTCCCCATCCTGCGGCGTTCCAGGAAAAATATTCCATGTTTGTCCAACCTCTATTTGTAGCTAATACCCCCTTCTCCAGACAGCATCCTGGTAAACCCCTACTGCACCCTCCAACAGTACAGAAGTGTGAAAACACACACCTCCAGATTCGGGGACTGTTTCTTCCCAGCTGTTATCAGGCAACTGAAACATCCTACCATAACCAGAGAGCAGTCCTAAACCGCTATCTTCCACATTGGTTGGCCTCGGACTATCCTTTATCGTACCCGATGTTCCCGATGTTGGGGAAGTCCAGAACAAGGGGTCACAATTTAAGGATAAAGGGGAAATATTTTAGGACCGAGATGAGAAAAACATTTTTCACACAGAGAGTGGTGAATCTGTGGAATTCTCTGCCACAGAAGGTAGTTGAGGCCTGTTCATTGGCTATATTTAAGAGGGAGTTAGATGTGGCCCTTGTGGCTAAAGGTATCAGAGGGTATGGAGAGAAGGCAGGTACAGGATACTGAGTTGGATGATCAGCCATGATCATATTGAATGGCGGTGCAGGCTCGAAGGGCCGAATGGCCTAATCCTGCACCTATTTTCTATGTTTCTATGTTTCTATGTACTTTGCTGGCTTTACCTTGCACTAAACGTTATTCCATTATCATTTATCTATACACTGCAAATGGCTCGATTGTAATCATGTATTGTCTTTCCACTGACTGGATAGCAGGCAACAAGTTTTTCACTGTACCTCGGTACATGTGACAATAACCTAAACTGAAACATCCTATCTTTTCTACCATTCAAAATCTTTTTTCTGATTTTTAAATAGTTTTGTCTTAATTTGAATTGCAATGTGCAGATGAGAAATGCCATTAAACAGCTTTATTGAATACTATCATTTCACATCGCTCTTTCCTGAGGGCTTTGTTTTCACTCATGATCCCCTCACAGGAAGAATAAGGAAAATTAAATATAAATAAAAAATGCTTTGAAAGTAGATGCGGGAACCAGGAAGCAAAATGTTTGAAAAATGCTATTATTTTTGTCACAGGCACAAAATATTGCTATTGCCTCTAAAGAGAAATATGGAATATTTGGATTTTATAAACTAAGGCATAGAGTACAGTACAAAAGCAAGATGATTGTGCTAAGCATTTGGAGGCCACAGATCAAGTCTCAAATTGCTAATGCCTTGAAAAAGACATGTAGGTCTTTTGGATTTAGAAGCAAAGGCAAAGAGTACAAAAGCAATGTCTGCCAAGTATTTGGAAGCCATTGGTTTAGTCTCAACCCAATTATTGTGCCATTGTTAGGCATAACTCAGAAGTCTACCAAGGCCATGGAGAAAGCACATAGGCAGTTTTATCAGCAATGTTAGACTTCACTAATGAGAAAAAACAATGGAAGCAGGGATGTCTCTTGGAGCAGTGAAACAAAGGGAGATTTAATGAGGCCTTAAAATATCAAGTAATTGAGGATGTAAAGTGATCTATTTTCAGTGTCAGAAAAATCAGAAGGGCAAGTTGGGATGATCTGGAATATACCGTTTGAATGAGTGATGGAAGCTGACACTATAGTAATTTACGAAATAGTATTGGGGAAATACTTGAAAAGCAAGCAAATTTGCAAAAATTGCAAATTGTAAAAAACAGTGGGTGGATGCAGTAATTGATAGCTCTTTCAATGATTTGGCATGACAATAACCCATCTGTCTAGTAAGATTTGATAATTCTAGGAGCAGATTTCAGAACAACTTCAATTTGTATTTTTGAATGTATTTAACTATTAAATCACTGATATCTCCTTGATAGAAGAAAGAGACACTAATAGGCTTACATAAAAATAATCTAGAACTAGACTAAGTGGGACCCGTTGGGTCCCATGTTCACACGGGAGGGCTGGTCCCCCAACGCAATATTCCACCTCTCCACCAATTCCAATATTGGTGGCCAGTGTAGGGGTTCTGGTTCCCTTTACTCAACTTCGGGCCCAACTGCCTCTAAAAGGGGTTCCCCTAGGTTCTAGACCTCGGAATTATGGTGGGATATGATAAAAGGTTGACTTGACCAGAGTGTGCTAATGAGAGAAAACAGAAACCAAGACGGACTCAAAGCAAGTCTAAAATTTACAGGCTTTATTAAACAAATGAGAGATCGAATCTCACCAACACAACATAATCCGTGACTAAACTTATGCTTTAAACTAAGACTATGGGAGAAAATTATCGGGCACGTCGTAAAACTTATTTTACACAATTTTACTTGCAAGTACAGTACACCCCCTTTCCCCTTCTTCTCTCAACCTTTGTCCTATTTCCGGGAACTTCACCAGGTCGTCTGGGATACTTACAGCTAGGTTGATGCAGGCTCACGAGCCGTCCAGCAGAGCAGAAAGAGAGCGAGTTCTGGCTTGACTCCTGCTTTTTATACCTGAGTTTCTCCCTTGAAACCCCCCCCCCCCCCTACCCCAGGTGATCCTCTGGACAAAAGGGTCTTTTGATAATTCCCAGTTTCAATCTGGTATGAGCAATAGGCTTCGGATGATAAGGGGTTTGCTGATGTCATGATCCCTCAGTCTGATCGTTATCCCATCGCCTAGATGAGCTCCCATTAGCATAGTGGTGTAATGCCCAGGCCCTCAGACAGGTTCGAAACTGGTTCTTCCTTTGTGGATTGGGGTTTTTTCCATTGCAGTCAGCATGTCTGTTTTAAAAATGTCCATGGTCCTCATCCCCGAGTTCTTCCATAATCTGAGGATTTGCGACAATAACTTACATGCCCCTACGATACGTCCAGGCTTGCACGGACCATATCAATTGACAGAGTTAGTGGGCAATCCTCCAGCCTCAAGAGCTGTAAACACTCCTGGTGAGATGGTGAAATTATGTACCCCGAAAGACCCCTTAATTGCTAAACTAGGCCCTCGAAGCACATTAACTTACACTATACCTCATTTTCTTTAAATCAATCCTACAAACCATACAGTACCATCATGACCATTCCCTGAAAATGCAGGGATCACAACATATGTACGAAACTATTGCAATGGAGTACAGACATTTTACAGTGACGAGGTGTCGTTACAGCGACGTCGGGCGGCTCGATTTACCAGCTGTTGTAATTTGGCCATCCTCCTCCGCCTTTTAAATTTGCAATTAATGCATAGCAAATACACCACAATTATCATCTGGCAGATGATCAGAACATGGGACACGATGCGGACCCATGCTGGAACTATGATCCAGGACTCCAGGTCCCACCAACTTGGAGACTTGATCTCTTCGATCTCCCTGGCGATATCCAGTGTCTTTTGTTCCAGGGAGAAGAAGTGTTTGTGCGACAACTCGACCGCCACCTTTTAATTTTTCATTCACTGGGGGAATATCATACCCAAAATGGGCCACATAGTTAAATAAGTCAGTTACATTTTCTCGTACCGAGAGGTGAACCGAAGAAGGTTCCGGGATGGGTAATATTCACTGCTGTGCCACATGGACTTCTGCCCAGGGTTTAAAACAGAAGCTGCTGTGCGGTATCGGGCACCACATCTGTGATCCGTGCTGATACCGCTGGGCACTTGTGGTGACACAGTACTTCCCACTGCCTATATACGCCACCTGTGGAGGGACATGGTCTGCCGCCATCGCCTGCATGGTACAGTTTATAGGCTGTGCCCCAACAGTCCTGAACCCACACTGAGGCCTAGCCTCGGCGTCCATGAGCTCCCCGGCTCCGACAACCCAAAAGGTCAATGCCAGTCACAGCTTGCTCCCTCACTATGACATAAGGCGGGACCTCCCCGTAGCGAATATGCACCCCCCCACGAACAACTCCCACGTTCTCCACTCGGTACAGAGGAGCTGGTCGTGCCGAGGTTCCCATCACCGGGATTCTTACAACCACTCCCATTATGGTGTGATTGGACTTTCCGCAATCCACCGGAACCGGGTAGGCCTCGGAGGCCACACGAAGCTGACAAGGACTCAAAGTGCTGTTATAAGGGTATAGCGCTGCTAGGTGCTGGTTGCTTATCCAGGAGGGGACCCGACCTTGCCTCAGGTCTTCCAGGTTGCTCCTCCCCTCCCCCAACAAACATGCACCATACAGCCCACACACCTCATTCTGTGCAGCCTGATCGGACGCATTCCGGTCCTCTTTAATCAAAGCGTTTATCATTTTTGCATGTGTCTCCAATTGTGCTATGATTTCTTTTAGATGTAGAGTCATTGCCACCTCTTCGTGCAGCCCCGAACCTACCACTGCATTTTCCTCCCCCAGAACCTCGTTGCTATCATCCATACGGCGGGGCTACCCATCTGGAAAACAAAGCAAAACACCTCCTTGCCTCCACATCGCTATCCGCCTCCCTGCACTCCATCACACCCATGGAAGAGTGGCCATCCGGCCAACGGTAGCGGCTACCGTCCTTATAATGGCATTCGGGGTTTTGTCTTTGTCTGTTGTGGTCTACTTTTCCACAGCACATCCCTTCGATGCAGCCGACGTTCCCGTACTGTCCGTCCCTGTACTCCCCTGTATCTATACAAAACCCTATATCTTATTACCAAATGCTAACTACATCTACTCACACTCAAACCAATGCTATATACAACGCCACCCGTCTACGGGTGGCCAACTCATAACTGGTCCCCGTCACGCTGGGGCCACCCCTCTGGTGGGCCCACCCATGTAGGCCAGAACTCCTCCTGTAGAGGGGCCTGACTGCCCCTCACCTCCCTTTGCACTACGGGGTTTCGAGATACCCCTACGTTCCCTGCGGAGACTGGGCTCCCTCCAGCCGCACGCCGTAGTGCCCTGTTTCGGCTACTCTCCCTGCCGGCCCTCCTGTGGCCGGCCCTAGCCCTAGGTTTAATTAGGGATGGGGACCACCTTACTGGGGGTTTAGTGACCCTGTTACTCCTACGTCTGACCGGGGGTTCCCACACCAGAGGTGATACCTCCATCTCCTCTGCTTCTGCTAGTTCTGCCTCTCTTAGGCAGTCTATGTTACCTGCCTGCGGAGGGCTGGAATCAGCATCCTTCCCCGCTGCTTCCAGTCCTCGCCCTGGGACACAGCAGGCTACTTCAGGCTGACTACCTGTGGGCTCGCCTGGCTCCCCTACGGTTTCCACATCAACCCGGGTCTGTTCTTGATCCTGTTCCCTGACATGTACCCCTTTCTTACTTTTCCCTGCCCTTGTGGAGTCGAACAATTTACACTGGTTGATGTGGAACCATTTGACTCTACGGGGAAGCTGAATGGCATACACCATGGGACTGGCCTTGTCCACTATGTTGTATGGGCCAGCATACAAGGGTTCAAACACTCCTACCCTAGCATATCTCCTGACCATTACTTGGTCCCCCACTGCCCACTCGCAATGCCTGCGAGGCTCCAGCAGTAGCTTGTTTCTTTGGTGCTGGGCCCCATGTTTCTGGCTGCCTGCCAGTGAACCTGCCTAAGTTGTTCAAATAGCTTCTTGGCAAACTTGTCCCGGTTCACTTCCCTGAGCTGTCCCTCCGTTAGGGCTGGGACCATAACGTGCATGGGCGTTCTCATGACCCGGCCCGTCATAAGCTCATGGGGAGAGTACCCCGTACTCCTGGACTGGCTGGCCCGAATCCCCATAAGGACCAGGGGTAAAACCTCCACCCACCAGTTGGGTGAGTCCCCTGTTTACTTCCTTATCCTTTCCTTCATTGTCCGGTTCAACCGCTCCACCGGACCCGAGGACTGGGGGTTGTAGGGCACATGCCACTTGGTCTTGATGCCCAGTATTCTAAGGGTGGACTGCATGACCTGTCCCGTGAAATGGCTCCCCTGATCTGACTCCACAAACTGTGGGAGTCCCCACCTGGTGAACACCTCCCTAACCAGGATTGTTGCCGTACTCATAGCGGTGGCTGCTCTGCAAGGGAAGGCCTCTACCCATTTTGAGAACACATCCACAAGGACTAAGCAGTACTTGTAACTCCCTTGAGCGGTTGGAAGGGGTCCGATGTAGTCGATTTGAATCGACTGCCATGGCCCCTCCACCCTCCTGATGTGTCCCATAGAAACCTTCCTTTTCTGGGGATCTGGGTTGTTTGCTGCGCAAACCAGACAGCTTGCGCAAAAGTCATGAACGTCTTCCCTGAGCCCTGGCCACCATCCCGCCATCTCTACTCGCTGCCATGTGGTCTCTGGCCCGGGGTGACCTGACCGTGGACCCTCATGGGCTAGTTTTAAAAATTCCCTTCTGTACAGGGAAGGCACTACCCACTTATCTCCCTTGAATAACATGCTTTCCTTTACTGACATGTCTTTACCCCCATAGGGTCCCTCTATCTTCTCCTGCCTGCAAATGGCTGCTGAGGCAGCCTTTAAAATGGGGTCTTGTGCCTGGACCATGGTCAGGCCCGGGGCCAAAACCACTCCCGCACTTTCCTTTTCTCGAGGCTGCTCCCTGGCTGCAGCTACCTGTCCTTCCTCATAGGGGTCCCATGCTTTCCCACTCCTGGCTCCTTCTCTGGCCAAGCAATCCGCCCTCTGATTTCCCTTGCCCCGTGGCTCCATTTTGGAATGGGCCTTCACCTTATGGATATATCTATCCCCGCCCTTCCCTACAGCTGCTACAATCTTCTCTAATAGGGGTTTAGTGGTCAGGGGCTTCCCGTCCAATGAGGTGTACCCTCGGCGGGAACAGATGGCCAGATATTCCGTGCAGGAATTGCATGTGAACATGCTGTCCGAACATATGGTGTATGGAGTGGGGAAAAGCTCGGGATGGGTGACCACGTACATTACCGCAGCCAGCTCGGCCTGCTGGGCGCTTAACGTATGTGGGAGTTTAAGGGCGAGGGCTATCTCCGCTTCGGGGTCCCAGATCCCACAGCCCGTGAGCCTTATGCCCTTGGACACGAAACTGGACCTGTCCACGTATATTTCCCTACCCGTGGGATGTAACCCTGCTCTAAGCCCAAAGTCCACCTCCCATACCCCTTCCACCGAGCAACGGTGTAGCTCCCCTGGATACACCAGATTGGCTGCGAGCTTGGGCTCACCTAGCCTCTCAACCCGTAAGGCCGTTTGAGAAAGGAGAAGGGTCCAGCGAGTGATCCTCGCACTGCTAACGGTCCCATCCTTAATCCGACCGTCCAGCAGCATCTGGGTTGGGGTATGGTGGGTCAGGAGGGTTATGGGGGACATTCTTATGAAGACCTGTACCCTCTTCACTGCCCAGTATGTGGCTAGCAGGTGCCACTCACAGTTTGAATAGGACCTTTCTACCTCTGTGAGGACTCTGGAGGAATATACCACTGGCCTTAACTTGCTGTGCCGTTCCTGGAGGAACACTGCGCCCAGGCCATCGCTGCTTGCGGCTACCTCCAGGAAAAATTCCTCCCTGTAGTCAATGGCTCCCAGAGCTGGGGCCTTTTGCAGGTCCTGCTTCAAATGGACGAATGCCGACTCGCACTGCTCATCCCACTCCCACTCTACCCCTTTGCGTAGCAGCCGGAGCAGAGGTGCTGCGGTCGCGGCATAGTCCTCTATAAAGTCTCGGCAATAGCCCGTGACTCCCAGAAATGACCTTACCACCCCCACGTCCGCTGGGATTGGGAGTTCCTGCACTGCCTGCCTTCTTGCTGTATCGATACCCCTTTCTCCGGCCCTAAGGGTCAGTCCCAAGAACTTTACCTCTTGTAACCCTATCTGTGCCTTCTTGGGATTTACTTTTAAACTGCTCTTACAGAGCAGCTCCAGCAGTTTGTTTACTAGGGGCCCATGTTCCTCACTGGTGTCCGTGAATAGCAAAATATCATCCACATACTGGACGATCTTGTGGGGCTCACTGAATTCTTTTAAACATTCCGCCATACATTGGTGGAAAATGCTGGGGCTATTGTTGAACCCTTGGGGAAGACAGTTCCACGTGTACTGCTGCCCCTTGAATGTGAAAGCAAATTTGCACTGGTCTTCCTTCCTGACCAGGATAGACCAGAAACCGTTTGAGATCTCTAGCACCGTAAATACAGATGCAGACGCCGGAATTTCCCCTAATAGGTCTGCTACGGCTGCCACAGTTGGTGCGCAAGCCGGAATATTCTTATTCAGGACCCTATAATCTACCGTGGCACTCCAAGAATTGTCTGGCTTCCGTACGGGCCAGAGCAGTGAGTTCACGTGGGTGGCTATGGGCCTCAAAACGCCTTGCTTAACCAGTGAACTCAAGGCGACTTCTAAGTCAGCCTCCGCTTCTCGGGGAAAACTATACTGTTTCTACGGTCGGGACATGGGATCCCCAACTATCCTGACCTCTGTTCCTGTGACCCTTCCACAGTCGTGCTTGTGAGTAGCGAATGCGGCCAAATTTCGCTTAACATGGCCTCGATACTCTGTCGGGGTCTGCCTCATTAGGTCCTCTACATCGTACCCCTCTCTGGGCTTCACAACAGACAGAGACCCTCTCTCTGGTGCCCCCTCGATGACCATTACCTCCTTCTCTCTCTCAGCCCCTTCTCCTGCTATGCCCCACGGGCATATGAATGTGGGCTGTTTCGCTGGCAGTCATAAAGGTGCCGGGGGTGCGGATACAGGCGTTCCCTGGCCTGTTGCCATGGCTACCTGTCCGGACCCTCCCGCCTTTGACTGCAAATAGGTCAATAGATCTCTTACATCTATTGTTACCGGCACGGCCGCTCCCTCCTCCGGGGCTGGGTCGGCTGTTACCGGGGTCCTATCCTCCACTGCTCTACTTGGGTTTCTGCACTCCCTCTTGTAGTGCCCGGGGCTTCCCACACCCGTAGCACACCGGCCTCATCTCGGAAGATGTCCTGCTGCCTTCCTGTTTCACTCCCTCCTTTTCGGGGGTGCCGGTGCAATATTGTGCACCTTGCCCTTAAAGGGCTTCCCCTCACTTCTCTCCCCGTTGCGATACGCAAGGGTGAGCTTCCTTATTACCTCCGCCTCGTTAAGGTTTGGGTCCGCTGGGTCGAACCAGTGCTCGGCCTTTGCCCTGACCCACGGGAGGCAATTCGCTACCAGAGTCTTCAGCCAGTGGGCTGTTCTCTCATCTAAATTCCGCCTATCTAAAGGCGTCCCACACGCTCCCTCATACACTGCCCACAGTCTGTCTGCGAACATTTCCGGGGACTCAGCTACCTGCTGCTTCGTCTCCCCCACCCTGGCGAAAGGACTACCCTGATTCAACCCCATGGCCTCCAGAACTGCCGTCTGTGCCGCTACCCATGTTTCAGGTCTTCCCCCTTCCCTGGAGGTCACTGCCTTGCATAGGTATGAATCTAGGGTCATCAGTAGTAGCTTTACCCGTTCTACCTCATCGCAATCGTTTATGTCGGCTGCCTGCTGCACCTCCATAAAATGCAATGACGGGTCTCCCACCCTGGTTAACCTGGGAACGTGAGCCACCATCCCCCTCAGCACGTGTGCCCCATGGGGAATGATGATATCACTCTCTATGGGCCCCCTATCTGCCTGCCCTACCGGGGGACCATATTTCCTTTGCCGTACCGGGCACATCTGCCCTACCCGGGGCTGTTGCCCCTTTACCCCCTGCTCTCCCACCATGATCGGTAACCCCACCACCTCGTGGTGTGCTACACATGGCGCAGACGCCGCTAACTGAGGGTGCTCTCCTGCCCCTCCTTGGGCCTGTCCCTCCCCAGACAACCCGAACCCCACCTGCCGAACCGGACCTATTCCCGGCGACTCAGGAGGCGGTCTATTCCCCTTTGCCCCTGGGGAATCACGTGCTGAGGGAAGCCCTCTGCCCCTGGGGGACCACCCTGGTCCTACCAGGTGAACCCGTCCCCTAGTCTTCGACAGAGTCTCCTCCAGCTGCGCTACCCTTGCCTGGCAAGGCCCGTGATCACAATCCCCTAGCTCACTATGGGCCACCCGGTATGCTGCTTGGATATCTTGGAACTTTCCCTCCAGCTCTCTGTACCTCTGTGTACTCTGAGCCAGGAGTTCCTGGGCGTTCCGTTCCCTCTCCTTTGCCTCTACCGCCTGGCATCGGAGGAATTCCTGGGCATTTCTGTGGGACTCCCTAGCCTGCAAGATACACTGCCTGGCTTCACTGAGTTCCTCGTATAGCCCTTGCCCTTCTCTAGCGCTTTCCTCAGCGCTGGCCCTAGCTTTTCTCAGTTGCTCTTCTAGACTCTCTACCTGTCTCTCCATTTTGGCTACCTGCTGTGATAGGCACGCTAGCCAAACTGCCTTTTCCTGCCCTTTATTATACCCTTTGCTTTCCGTCCATTCTGCTGCAGCTGCTGCAGGCTGCTGTGCTGCCAAAAGTGCTATCACCCATTGTTTGGTGAGATTGATCTTTTTAAACAGATAAGAGGAAATTCTCTCCTCCATCTTGCTACGTTCTCTCACCCCCTATGGCAAATCACATATCCCAAACCACCGAGGTCCTGCCATGGTCACCATTGTGTAGGGGTTCTGGTTCCCTTTACTCAACTTCGGGCCCAACTGCCTCTAAAAGGGGTTCCCCTAGGTTCTAGACCTCGGAATTATGGTGGGATATGATAAAAGGTTGACTTGACCAGAGCGTGCTGATGAGAGAAAACAGAAACCAAGACGGACTCAAAGCAAGTCTAAAATTTACAGGCTTTATTAAACAAATGAGAGATCGAATTTCACCAACACTACATAATACGTGACTAAACTTATGCTTTAAACTAAGACTATGGGAGAAAATTATCGGGCATGTCGTAAAACTTATTTTACACAATTTTACTTGCAAGTACAGTACACCCCCTTTCCCCTTCTTCTCTCAACCTTTATCCTATTACTGGGAACTTCACCAGGTCATCTGGCATACTTACAGCTAGGTTGATGCAGGCTCACGAGCCGTCCAGCAGAGCAGAAAGAGAGCGAGTTCTGGCTTGACTCCTGCTTTTTATACCTGAGTTTCTCCCTTGAACCCCCCCCCCCCCCCCCCAGGTGATCCTCTGGACAAAAGGGTCTTTTGATGATTCCCAGTTTCAATCTGGTATGAGCAATAGGCTTCCGATGATAAGGGGTTTGCTGATGTCATGATCAGCCTGATCGTTATCCCATCGCCTAGATGGGCTCCCATTGTCCAGATGGATGGGTCATCCACGATGTTGATTGTACTTGCTGCTGGCCTGTTTACCACCGTCTGCTGAGGCTCGGTACCTTCCTTTGTGTATTCCAAGATAATGTAATTATCTCCGTCTGAGGCTTTCCTGCTCACACCATTAGCATAGTGGTGTAATGCCCAGGCCCTCATCCCCGAGTTCTTCCATAATCTGAGGATTTGCCACAATAACTTACATGCCCTACGATACGTCGATTGACAGAGTTAGTGGGCAATCCTCCAGCCTCAAGAGCTGTAAACACTCCTGGCGAGATGGTGAAATTATGTACCCCGAAAGACCCCTTAATTGCTAAACTAGGCCCTCGAAGCACATTAACTTACACTATACCTCATTTTCTTTAAATCAATCCTACAAACCATACAGTACCATCATGACCATTCCCTGAAAATGCAGGGATCACAACATATGTACGAAACTATTGCAATGAAGTACAGACATTTTACAGTGATGAGGTGTCATTACAGCGACGTCGGGCGGCTCGATTTACCAGCTGTTGTAATTTGGCCATCCTCCTCCGCCTTTTAAATTTGCAATTAATGCATAGCAAATACACCACAATTATCATCTGGCAGATGATCAGAACATGGGACACGATGCGGACCCATGCTGGAACTATGATCCAGGACTCCAGGTCCCACCAACTAGGAGACTTGGTCTCTTCGATCTCCCTGGCGATATCCAGTGCCTTTTGTTCCAGGGAGAAGAAGTGTTTATGTGACAACTCGACCGCCACCAGCAACTCTTTTAATTTTTCATTCACTGGGGGAATATCATACTCAAAATGGGCCACATAGTTAAATAAGTCAGTTACTTTTTCTCGTACCGAGAGGTGAACCGAAGAAGATGGGTAATATT
>CM075983.1:50674364-50735019 GCA_038087875.1 Malacoraja senta | reverse complement strand
CTATTATCTAAATGGTGGCCGATTAGGAAATGGGGAGATGCAGCGAGACCTGTGTGTCATGGTACACCAGTCATTGAAAGTAGGCATGCAGGTGCAGCAGGCAGTGAAGAAAGCGAATGGTATGTTAGCTTTCATAGCAAAAGGATTTGAGTATAGGAGCAGGGAGGTTCTACTGCAGTTGTACAGGGTCTTGGTGAGACCACACCTGGAGTATTGCTTACAATTTTGGTCTCCAAATCTGAGGAAGGACATTATAGCCATAGAGGGAGTGCAGAGACGGTTCACCAGACTGATTCCTGGGATATCAGGACTTTCATATGAAGAAAGACTGGATAGACTTGGCTTATACTCGCTAGAATTTAGGAGATTGAGAGGGGATCTTATAGAAACGTACAAAATTCTTATGGGGTTGGACAGGCTAGATGCAGGAAGATTGTTCCCGATGCTGGGGAAGTCCAGGACAAGGGGTCATAGCTTAAGGATAAGGGGGAAATCCTTTAAGACCGAGATGAGAAAAAACGTTTTCACGCAGAGAGTGGTGAATCTCTGGAACCCTCTGCCACAGAGGGTAGTTGAGGCCAGTTCATTGGCTATATTTAAGAGGGAGTTAGATGTGGCCCTTGTGGCTAAAGGGATCAGGGGGTATGGAGAGAAGGCAGGTACGGGATACTGAGTTGGATGATCAGCCATGATCATATTGGATGGCGGTGCAGGCTCGAAGGGCCGAATGGCCTACTCCTGCACCTATTTTCTATGTATCTATGTATCTATGTATCTATGTATCTCCCCCCCTGTCTGCTTTCCGTAAAGACCGCTCCCTCTGTAACTCCCTGGTTAATTCTTCCCTTCCCTCCCGCACCACCCCCTCCCCGGGCACTTTCCCTTGCAACCGCAAGAGATGCTACACTTGTCGCTTTACCTCCCCCCTCGACCCAAGCAGTCATTCCCGGTGCGACAGAGGTTCACCTGCACCTCCTCCAACCTCATCTATTGCATCCGCTGTTCTGGATGTCAGCTGATCTACATCGGTGAGACCAAGCGTAGGCTTGGCGATCGTTTCGCCGAACACCTCCGCTTGGTCCGCATTAACCAACCTGATCTCCCTGTGGCTCAGCACTTCAACTCCCCTTCCCATTCCAAATCCAACCTTTCTGTCCTGGGCCTCCTCCATGGCCAGAGTGAGCACCACCAGAAATTGGAGGAGCAGCACCGCAGTTTGCACCTTAGCGGCATGAACATTGACTTCTCCAATTTCCGGTAGCCCTTGCTGTCTCCTCCCCTTCTCAGCTCTCCCTCAGCCCTCTGGCTCCTCCTCTTCCTTTCTCGTTTCTTCATCCCCCCCCCCCCCCCACCCCACATCAGTCTGAAGAAGGGTTTCGGCCCGAAGCGTTGCCTATTTCCTTTGCTCCATAGATGCTGCTGCACCCGCTGAGTTTCTCCAGCACTTTTGCCTAGTCCCTATTTGTATAGTTGGTAGCTCTGTTCGCATTTTCCTTGCAAGTTGCCCTTTATTTTAAAATATTAATCACATGCAAAGTTCCTTTATCCCCAGTCGATTATGAATATAACCTCTTGGCTATCACTCTTCTTTGAAATTGCAAAATCTGGTCTTAAATCCTCCTTATGTTATAATACAAAAATATCACTTGCAAACATGTGAGCACACAGCCTATTTTAACAGTTCATTAAAAAACTCCTCGTGACAAGCTGAGAAATGTAACTTGCCTTAACACTCAGGCCATCTGAGGCCATTAAAGTGCATTTATTTTGAGTTTATTGCATTCTTGCTGCAGGTTTGGCTAAAAGTTAAAAGTTAAGGCATGTTAAAGGTTGGGTGAGTGTGTTGATCGATTGTCTGCTGGAAATTCACAGAGCTTAAAAGGACAGCGTTCCACTGATTAATCACAGACCCAGCACCATATATAAGTTCCATCTTCCCCACGTGAAGTCTCACCTCTAAAATAGTACAAAAAATAAATAAAAATGCCTCAGCAATCCACAAAGCAGCAATAAAAATTGAAATAGGGTGGGATTCTTCAGGAGCTTTATTTCAACGGTGCAAGATCACCCATGGTGTGTTTTGTGATTTTCCTACAGAAAAACATTATTATTAACATGTTCTTTGATGCATAAGCTTTGAACAAGTCCCTTCATCTTCAGGGAGAAATATTTAAATTTGGAGCTTCAATAAATGCAAAGGGAAGCATTTCTTAAGTAAGGCATGGAAAATGAGGTATCATAGTTCCCTGGCAGCAATTGTGATCTGCATTACATTGTGCTGCAAATGAGTTAAAATATGCATTTTTTTGTTGGTTTATAGATTATGGCTGCTTTAATTGTCTATTATGGTAGATCAGGATTCCTATTAAATCTGTAATGAAGAATCAGTAAGGCTGCAGTTACCAAGACTTTGAGTACTGAGCCACGAATAAGCAGTAAAATAGTCAGAAGCTCAAGCCGAACAAGTTGGGAGAGCAGCAGATTTTTTGCTTTGTTTGTGTTGCTTTGTAGCTGTTTTGTAGGCGCTTTATGAGATGGAGCAGTGCAGCCATTGAGCCGGAGAATAGATAGGTTTGCTGAGATGTGAAAGGCAGCACACTGCAGAGTGTAAGGTTGGGATTGAGTCAGCGAAGGTCCTCTCCGAGAGATAATGATCCTCTCCGAGTGCCGCTGTGATAGTCCCCTTGATTAGTAATGCAACTCCCCCTCCTCTTTTACCTCCCTCTCCATCGCGTCTCAATCATGGAAACACAGAATGTTCAACTGTCAGTCCTGTACCTCTCGCAACAAAGTCACTGTAAAGACCAGAATATCATGGATCCAAGCACTGATCCAGCCTCTACGTTCATCGGCTTTACCCGTAATACTCCTTGCATTGATATAAGCACACTTCAGACCATCCGTCTCACCGTCTTCATTAACCTGTCCCCCCCCCTGCCTGTCCTTCCTTTCAGAAATAATTGTCAAAACCTTATTGATCAGGCTCCGTATGGTAGGATGCTCTGGAAGACTAAATCATGTGGGATCCAGGGAAAGCTAGCTAACATAATAGAGAATTGGCTTGATGGCAGGAATAAGAGGGTGGTGGTGGAAGGTTGATTTTCAGACTGGAGGCCTGTGAGTAGAGGTGTGCCTCAGGAGTTGGTGTTAGGTTCATTGCTGTTTGTCATCTACAGTATATCAGTGTTTTGGATGAGAATGTAGATGAAGGTGATGAATATATGGATCGAGCTACCAGGGGAGGTAGTTGAGACAGGTACTATAACAACATTTAAAAGGCATCTGCACAGTTACATGGATAGGAAAGGATTAGAGGGATATAGACCAAACGCAGGCAGGTGGGACTAGTGTGGAGGGGGCATCTTAAGGGCCTGTCCCACTAACGTGACCTTTACTGGCACCCATGATAGGTCGCTGAAATTTTCAACATGTGACATCAAATTCAGCGGTGACCAGAAAGACGCCAAGACTCTTTGGAGACCTCTCACAACCATAGGAGACTTCTCAGGACCATACACGTCATGAGAGGTCTCCTATGGTCGTGAGAGGTCACCCGCGACATGTCGCCATGTCGCCAGGGGTCGCCTGTAAGGTCGTGAGAGGTCTCCACTGGTCGTGAGAGGTCTCCAAAGAGTTGTAGCGTCTTTCTGGTCCCCGCTGAATTTTCAACATGTTGAAAATTTCAGCGACCTATCACGGGTGCCAGTAAAGGTCGCGTAAGTGGGACAGGCCCTTAAGTCGTCATGGGCAAGTTGGACCCAAGAGCCTGTTTCTGTGCTCTAAGAATCTATGACTCCATACCTCCTGTGTTCCAAAAGCAACAACACTTAAAAATAACATTTTCAATTGAAGGAATGATTCTTAACATGCCCTGAAATCCCTGCAGGATCAATGCAAGTTTCCTCCTTGCCAGCAGACCAGCTTTTTCTCATTTATTTAAACAGGCCAGTGAGAGATAATTTCCCTTCCTTGTAACCCCAGGGCGACCTAAAGCATTTTATAACCAATTAAGTTTGTAGACCGGGTAAACGTACAAATATCAAATGACACCAGCAATTCACTACTACACAATTACACCCATCTTGCATTTACTTTTCCCCCCATCAATCTCCATCAGACAGATTTATTTTTAATAACAGGGCTTGGAAAGAAAACCAAGTGATTGCTGCAATTGTCAGGACAGGCTTTCAGCATCCCTCAGTGGCATAGCTTATTGTTCCACAAAAACTAGTGTCCATTTTAGTGAAATTGCATTGCACAAATTCACTGCTGAACCACCATGCTGCTAAAATGGACCGTTGGTAACAATTCCAAAAAGATTTCGAAGAAGTAATTAAACATGTATTTGTATTTCTTAGAACAACGTATTTGATTTTTTATTGAAAGCATTGTCCTGGAATAACCCTGGACATTTCTGAAATTGACTTTCAGGAAATTTATTTTCTTCTTTTTGTTATCTGTAAAATGGATTTCCATTTGATTGAGACATTTATTTCTATGACAGACAACTCCTGAGAATGAACATCAAAAACAAATGGACAGAATCTCCTTCAATGATACAAAGACCCAAGCCTTTGCCTTTGACACAACATGATTTTTAATGACAAGAGGAACTTTTTGTCCTTAACTTTCATTTGGAAGTCATTTTTATCAGAATAATTATGTTGCTGCTGCTCAGATTTTCTTTTATTGTTTAGAATGTCCCCAGGCTTCATGATTTATTTTATGTCTCCATATTATTCTGCATAACAATTACCCTGCAAACCATTCTAAGTGTTCTGATCATCTGTCAGAGCTGTTCCTGCCAGCTCACAGAGGTAGGCTGAAGTGTGGAGCACCAACAAAAGGAGCAATCCAGCAGTGCTCTGAGCAGAACAAAGGTCTTCCTCAAGACCACCTTCAGCTGATGGGGTCGAACAAGTTCAAGCCCACTTCACCCACCCCGAATCTAGTCTGTTTCACAAAGAATTGCGTAGACAACAGCGTTGTCACAAAGACAATTAAGATCAATCCTAACCAGAAACTTCGAATGAACGGGGAGGCTCACTCAAGTCATCCTACCACAACCAGAGACCAATGCTGATTGCTCTCTCATTGGTGACCCTCAGACTATCCTTGATCAGACTTTGCTGGCTTTACCTTGCACTAAACAGGATTCCTTTATCATGTATATGCAGTATACACTGTAAATGACTCAAATGGAATCATGTATTGTCTTTCTGCTGACTGGAGAGCACGCAACAAAAGCTTTTCACTGTACCTCGGTACATGTGACAATAACCTAAACTAAACTGAACTCTAACACTGACCATAATGATTTGCTTTGAATGATTGGTAATGGCCCACATATGAGCCAGTCTCCCGGACAATCTATGCCTCTTGCAATGTGCATACAGAAACAGTAGTCTGCAGAGGATGCTTCTCTCTTACACTACATTCAGCTCTGTGCCATCTTGATATTAAGAACACCTATGTTAGGTTATTCACTGACCAAAGCTCAGTTTTCAACACCGTTATACCGAATAAGCTCATCCCAAAACTCCAGGATCTTGGCCTTGGGGTCTCCATCTGCAATTGGCTTCTGGACACCCTGACCAACACACTTCAATCGGTTAGAATTGGTCAGATATTTTTTCCACCACCATGACCCTCATTACTCAGTGCTGTGCGCTCAGTCCCTTGCTTTACTGCCTGGAGGACCATTACTGTACAACACCAACTCAATCTTTAGATTTGCCGATGATACAACTGTTGTTGACTGGATCAACAACAATGATGAGATGAAGTAAAGGAAAGAGATCGAGAAGCCAGTGTCTTGCTGTCAGGAGACCGACTTCACATCAGCAAGAGTTGGTGGTTGATGTGAAGAGATGTTTGGGGAATTTGGTGGATAAACATAACCATGTCCTCAACAACAGAGCTGCTGTAGACATGGTCAACAGCTTTGGGTTCCGAAGCATTCATATCACCAGCAAGCTAGTCTGGCTCCTTCACACTGATGTGGTGGTCAAGAAAGTGCAACAGAATCTTTACATTCTTAGAAGTCTTAAAAGTTCAGCATGTCCAGAAGGATGTCTGAAGAAGGGTCTCGACCCGAAATGCCACCCATTCCTGCTCTCCAAAGATGCTGCCTGTCCCACTGAGTTACTCCAGCAGTTTGTGTCTATCTTTAAACCAGCATCTGCAGTTCTTTCCTACACTGGATTCTCATAAACCTCTACAGATGCACCAAAGCAAATGTTTTGACTGATGGCATCTCAGCCTGGTAGGGCAACTGCTCAGCTCTTGACCACTTGAACCTGCAGAGAGTGGTGAACACAGCTCATTCCATCACTGGTTGCTCACTTATTTCCATCCAGTCCATTTTCATGGTGCATTTCATGGTCCATCATGAAGTCTGGAAGTATTGAGAAGGATATCTGCCTCACTCTGGCCATTCCCCTTTCTCTCTTCCACCTTCCGGGAGAAGATGCAGGAGCTTGAAAGCTTGGACACATCTCCTTAAGAACAGCTTCTCCCCCCCACTGCTATCAGACTCCTGAATAATCATCTTGCAGTATTCTGATCTGTTTTGGTCACCCAGCTGCGGGAAAGATGCTATTAAACTGGAATGTGTGCTGAAAATGTATATGAGGATTTTGCCAGCACTTGAGGGATGGAGTTATGAGAGAGGTCGAGCAGGCTTCGGCTTTATTCCTTTGGGCACAGGAGATTGAGGGGTGATCTTATAGAGGTGTGTAAAATTATGAAGGAAATAGATAAAGTATGTATTTTTCCTGGGGCTGGGGAATCAATAATATAGAGGGCATAGGTTTAAGACAAGAGGAGAAAGATTTAAGAGGAACCCGAGGGGTAACCTTTTCACACAGAGAGTGGTGTGTATATGGAATGAGCTGCTGGAGTAAGTAGTTGAGGCAGGTACGACAATAACATTTAAGGGACATTTTGACCCGTACATGGATAGGAAAGGTTTAGAGGGAAGTACTGTACATCAAGCACGGGCAGACAAAAAATGCTGGAGAAACTCAGCAGGTGAGGCAGCATCTATGGAGCAAAGGAAATAGGCAATGTTTCAGGTCGAAACCCTTCTTCGACCCAAAACGTTGCCTATTTCCTTCGCTCCATAGATGCTGCCTCACCCGCTGAGTTTCTCCAGCATTTTTGTCTACCCTCAAATTTCCAGCATCTGCAGTTCCTTCTTAAACTTCAAGCACGGGCAAATGAGCAGAGTGTAGATGGACATCTTGGTCGGTATGGATGAATGGTGCTGAAGAGCCTGTTTGCATGTTATATGACTACTTGACCTCTTTCACAGCCCCTTCCCGGCATTGCTTTCACATACTCTCATTCTAAATTCTATCTCATTCGGTTTTTGTACTTGATTTATATTTGCCCGACTTTGGATTGCACCACAATGTTGCATCATTTCACTCATTCTATTTCTTTATCAATACCGCAACATACTGCTTATGTTGTACGTTTCATTTGAACATGGAATTTTGTTGGACCCAGGTGTGTACGACAATGAACAAATCTGAATCTGAACTGTTCAGGCTAATACTGACTCTCTGATATCAGTTCATCTTTGCAAATGGAAAAACAGATTACAGAATCCAACCCACGACTGTGTATATCTGAAACTTCATTTGTTGTAGAGCCCTAAACATATGTCCTTCAATTTATTCGAGAGTTTTGATTCTTGATGAAGCGAAGAAATGGAGGAAACCATCATCATGTCCCACATGTGTGATATTGGTGCAATGGTCTATTATTTTATACTGAGACTGATATGCATGTATGCATTATCAGGCTATGTGTTTGTAACCAGAGACAGGCTTCAAAATCAAAACTGTGGTAGAATCATTTACAATCAGCACTGTATCAATTACGATTTCTTTCCCAATCCAATTATGGAGAAAGGACTTGAATTGGATTGGGAAAGAAATATTAATCTATATAGGACTAGTTGTAAATTATTTCTACCACTGTTTTGATTTTGAAGCCTGTCTCTGATTATAAAATCATATCCTGATCATGCCTGCGTACACATCAGTTTAAGTGTAAAATAATAAAACATTGCATCAATATCGCAGATGTGGGACATGGTGATGGTTGGCATCTGTCCTGAGTTACTATCCCACTACTTGGTGATGCAGTCCTGTGCTACGATCTACCTCATTGGAGACCCTTGGACTATCTTTGATCTGACTTTTCTGGACTTTATCTTGCACTCACGTTATTACCTTTATCGTATCTGTACGCTCTGGATGGCCTGATTGTAATTATGTATTCTTTCCATTGACTGGTTACCACGAAACAAAAGCTTTTCACTGTACCTCGGTGCATGTGACGATACACTAAACTCAAACTCAATCTTAGAAGGGCAAGGATGGATTTTTTTGAGGCAGCTGCGATGATGGCAGACTTAAACAATATTTTCAACTTCAATCAAATGGAAGCCAAGAGCTTGGATGGGCAGCAGTTGCAGAAAAATATATTTGAGGGAATTTGTGGTGGACATTCAAACAGAGAGCAAGAGAGGAAATCAGAGCATGTAAAGGATTTAATTTCAGGATAACAGTTTTGATATCTGTTAGATAACTGCTAAGAGAAAAAAAATGACAAGTTTAATCTAGTGGGTTTCAGGAAGGAGGAGGAATAGCATCGGAGGCAGATGAAAGAGTTTTTGGTTTGATGAGAAAGTCCAAGAACTATTGTTGAAGATAAGGCTGGAGGAAGCAGGAAAGATGATCTGGGAATCTGGTCAGTACTAATGCAAGCCCAAGGGTTATCCCTGTATTCCACCATGATCCCGGTGCAATGAGTGCAGTTGGCAGAGAACAGCAGCATGATAGTGTTTAGTGCAATCCAGCCAACGATGGCAATGAATGGGTAAACCAGTTGCTCACATTGTACATCAAATCGACATCCCTTGGGCCCAGCGAAGGATGGAGCTGAACCAAATAGTCATCTGAGTGGAGAGTGAAGGTTTCAATGTTGTCCAGTAGTCACAAGTGGTGATGAACACATATTTGAGAAGATCTACAGAAGTTTAGAAACAGTTGAGATCCAAGGGTTAGACTCTAGTGCAATTGTGAGTATAATTGTCAGCAAACAGTAGTTGCAACCATAGCAACTGTTTCACTCTTACTGAACATGCTGTATTATCGACGGTACAAAATGTATCTGCCATTCTTTCCCCAACAGAAATAATGATACAAATAAAAATAAACAACGCAATAAAAGAGCAAAATGAGCCTCAGCACCATGGTCGCTTGCTACCAACCAGCATGCAGTTATATTCATTCACTTCACTTCTCTTCCATAAATTACATATGGGGTTCACTGGCCATTATCCCTCAGCCCCCAAAAAATATCATCCCCACTGCAGTTGTTAGTTGTTATCTAAACCAACACCCTGATCGGTGGGGGCGCTGCAAGCCGGCGCCCTGTCAGCAGCTGGTCCGTTTTTTTCTGCTTTAAAACATTTTTTTAGTATGTTTTAAAGTATGTTTTTAATGTTTCTTTGTGTGTCTTGTGTGGGGGGTGGTGTGGGGGTGTGAGGGGGAAATCGCTTCGGTCGCCTCCTCCACGGAGAGGCGACTTTTTCCAGGTCGCCTCCCCCATGGCCTAACAACAAGGATCGGCGCGGCCTTTCCCGGAGATGCGCCTGGGGCTTCAGCGGCGGGCGCAGTGTGGACTCTCGGCATGGAGCGGGCGAGCCCTCGCTGGGGCTCGCCAGAGGGGAGCGCTCCGTTTCGCTGGCCCGCGGCAGCCGGCAGCCTGAAGCCGCAGTCTGCAGAGCTCCAGCTGGCGTGGCGTCTGCAGCCCGGGATCCCTCGTGGGGGACCCGGGAGAAGAAGAAGCTACCACTGCCGGCCCGCGGCCTACTTCCACTGCGGACCCGGCAGTGGTGGATTTACCATCACCCCTAGAGGGGAGCTTCGACCGCCGGTCTGCGGTGCTTCTGGCTGTGGCGCGGCGGGAACATTTAGATCTTCGACCGCCGGCCTGCGGCCTACACCAACCTAAAGCCGCGGTCTCCGGTGGGGAAGAGCCGACTCTGGACTTACCTGGACTTTTACCTGTCTGTACATCTGGACGCCCGCAGCGACGGCTGCGGAGGGTTGAGGTCCCGACCACGGGGGAAAATGGAGGAGGACTGGCCAAATGTTGTGCCTTCCACCACAGTGATGAATGCTGTGGTGGATGTATGTGTTACATTTTTATTGTGTATTGTGTGTTCTTTATCATTGTACCGCTGCTGGCAAATTCATTTCACTTGCACTTTATGAGCAATGTGACGAATAAAACCGTATTGTATTGTATTATATTGTTCTAACAGAGATGAGGATAAGACCTCATGGCAATATCCCATCCACCCATTCTAGTGTTGGTACCTATCAGGTTATATCATGGTCCAAGTGAGAGATTGTGTGGATGTCCATATCACCTGCACTTATTGTAAGTATCAGTGACCACCAAATCCATTTTATTATCTCCAACATAATCACAGCTGCTACTGAATCAATGTTGATGGACTCAAGGACCCTGCAAAGGTAGCACCGTGCAGCGAACCTGGACATCCCCAACCAACAGGAACCTCAAGGTGTCCACAGTGTCTGGACAACACTGAAGTTCACATGATTACCATTTGTGAAAACACTCTTAACTTCTCCTCAGCAACAATATCAGGATTGGTTTGATGACAAAGACCCAGAGTTGCAGAAACTAATCAACTGGAAACACAAAATTCTCCAATGTTCGTGAATATGAAGCTCTATTAATTCACCAGGGAAAGAAACAGCTCTAAGGATACATGAAGCCAAGATCCTGTTGAAACATTACCTGCTGAAGACAATGGGGAGATGTCAAGAGATGTAAGAGACCCATCAGTTCTCCGGTAACCGTGACATGTGTAGATCCTTTATAGGTCAAGTCCAACCATGACCCAAATAGTAGGTTGCCACTCCATTAAAAGTTGCGAATGGAGGCAAACTTAGCCCGGACAAAGGGGGCAAACTTAGCCATTTGAGGCTGCTGAATAAAGTATTGCTGAGAACCCCTCAACTGTGACTTTAGTATGAAAACAACATAAAACAGGAGCAGGAAAAGCCATCTAGGCCTTTAAGGCTGTACCAGCATTCACCAAGATCAGCTCGGACCTTTCACTCCATTACCATTTTCCAGCACCATCCATACTTTACTTGATTCACTTAGTGCCAGAAATGTATCGACCTTTACTGTGAATGAATACAGCAACACATTCCACAGTTATTGCCACTCCAAGATGTGTGTTGGAGTACGTGCCCCAATCAGCATCAATGGTGCCGGGTGGACATAGTTGAGAGCTTCAACTTCCTTGGTGTAAATATGACCAACAATCTGGCTTGGGCCAACCATACTGAAGCCATGATCAAAAAAAATATATCAATGTATCTTTTTTCAATTCAGGGGACTAAGCAAAATTAGCATGTGTACAATGATTCTTACTAACTCTCCCAAGACAGCAAGAATATGCAGAGAGTTGAAGATGTAGCCCAGTCTATTATATAGACCAGAGTACCCACCAATAACTCGACCTAAGCTTTATGCTGCCTTGGGAAATTATCCAACATAATCAAAAATCTTTTTTACCCCAATTATCCCTCTTAGAGTCATAGAGAGTCATAGAGTAAAACAGTGGGAATACAGTTTGGCCCAACTCGCCCACACCGGGCAACAATGTCCTAGCCACCCTAGTCCCACTTGCCTGCGCTTGGTCCATAACCCTCCAAACCTGTCCTATCCATGTACCTGTCCAACTGTTTCTTATACGATGGGATAGTCCCAGCCTCAACTACCTCCTTTGGCAGCTTGTTCCATTTACCCAACACCCTCTGTGTGAAAAAGTTACCCCTCAGATTCCTATTAAATTTGTTCCCACTTCACCTTGAACATATGTCCTCTAGTCCTCGATTCCCCTACTCTGTGCATCTACCCAATCTATTCCTCTCGTGATTTTGTATTGGGCACATACTTCCATTGGGTAAAAGATTTTTTTAAAAGCTTGAAAGCACTTACCACAAGACGCGGGAACAGCTTCTTCTCCGCTGTTATCGGACTTCTGATTGGTTTTCCCATTAGCCAGGGAAATCTGCTGTTCCTGGAATTGGTCGTGTGAATCTTTGCTGCAATTCTTCATTGGTAAGTGCGTCCTTTCTTGGGCAAAGAGAGATTAAAACTGTGCACAAGCAATCAGGTGCGAATTCCCCAAAATCCTGTACAATTGCAAAAAGACTTGTAAAATTTGTAGAGGGAGAGTCATTGAATCGTACATAATAAGGCCATTCAGCCCCACATGTCCATGATGATCAATGGGTACCTTCTATATCGATCTCCCAGCACTTGGTCTATAGTCTTCTATGCATAAGCAATTCAATTCCTTGCATAGAAACTTCTTAAATGCTGTCAATGACCCAGCTTTCACTCTCAGGTGGTGCATTCCAGGTACTCAGCACTCTCTGGGTGAAGAATGACCCCTTATATCTTCACAAAATCTCTTCCCTTTTACCCTAAATCTATCTGTGATATGGTGAAATATTATCTGAAGTCCAACCTATCAATACCCCTTATAATTTCACCAAAACATCAATGTCTCTATGCGTCCTAATGTGCCTGTCCCACTTGGCGATTTTTCCGGCAACTGCCGGCGACTGTCATAGTCGTAGCAGGTCGCCGAAAATCCGACGACAACCTACGTCATCTTGGCGACAACCGACGACAGCACTTACGTCAGGAGAAGTCAAGCTACGCTCATTGGCCTCAAGCCCACCTGTTGAAAATTTAGCGGCGACCAGAAAGACGCTACAACTTTTTGCGCGACTGAGGAGACGACTCCCGGCGACCACCTGCAAACATGCGGTGACAAACTAGTTTAGTTTAGAGATACAGCACGGAAACAGGCCCTTCGGCCCACCGGACATCCACGCACATTAACACTATCTTAGACACACTGGGGCCAATTTTTACATTTACCAAGCCAATTAATCTACAAATCTGTAGGTCTTTGGAGTGTGGGAGGAATCCGAAGATCTCGGAGAAAACCCACGCAGGTCACGGGGAGAATGTACAAGCTCCGTACAGACAGCACCCGTAGTCAGGATCGAACCCGGGTCTCTGGCGCTGCATTCACTGTAAGGCAGCAACTCTACCGCTGCGCCACCGTGACTGCCTGTAGTTGGTTAAAAAACGAGACGCCTGTAGTTGCCTAAAAAATCGCCTAAGTGGGACAGGCCCATAAGACTACATCCCACACTATCAAGAACTCCATTATTTTTTGTGTCATCCACAAACTTATTGATCATCCCTCCTGCATCCACATCCCAGTCATTTGTTTATATTACAAGGGTCCTTGTGCAACACTACTAGTCCCGGGCATTCAATTGCAAAAGCAATCCTCTGCCATCACCCTGAACACAACCATTCTGATGGAACAGGCGCTGCATGCTATAGTGTGTTTGTGGGAGCATTGTGTGTGAGAGAAATGAGCGCCCACTCCCTGGGCCCACTGCTGGCAAACTGATCCAAATACCCCTCCATTGTCTGAAGGGGATTCGATCTGTTCATTGGCACCTGGTGAGAACCGCAGAGCACTTGTGGAGGAGGCGAGGAATGGGCCCACATACTGGTGGCGTGGGGCTGTGGGAATGGAGGAGGGGGAGGGGGGAAGATGGGGATGGGAAGAGGGAGAGGGAGAGGGGGAGAGGGGGAGAGGGGGAGAGGGGGAGATGGGGAGAGGGGGAGAGGGGGAGAGGGGGAGAGGGGGAGAGGGGGAGAGGGGGAGAGGGGGAGAGGGGGAGATGGGGAGAGGGGGAGAGGGGGAGAGGGGGAGAGGGGGAGAGGGGGAGAGGGGGAGAGGGGGAGAGGGGGAGAGGGGGAGAGGGGGAGAGGTGGGGAACAGGCCCAAATACTTGTGGGTTAGAATTGTGGGAATGTAGGAGGGAGGGAGAGGGAGGGAAGGGGAGAGAGAGAGTGAGAGAGGGAGAGAGAGAGGCTGTGTTTTTTTCAGCTCTGAAGTTGAGAAGGATTGAAACCGCTTTTCAAGGACGTTGTCGATGGAGAAGGAACAGAGGCAGAGGGGCTTCATAGTTTAACGTATTGTTAGACAGGTGAAACTTTTCTCTGCTCTAGGAATCCTCCACAAGTGCGAAGATTCCGGAGATTTTTCTCCATTGTCGAGGGTGCGGTTGTCGTTGGCGGCCTGCCAAGAGTGCCTGGAGATCGAGGGAATGATGATTGCGGTGTTTTGTTCTTTTATTAGCACCGTTTCTCTGCCCTAAAGTCCTTTTGCTCAGGCGGATGCCGGGCTTAATGAGAAGATTGTACTTTTGAGTCCGGCAAGACTGGGATAGAGCTTAAAAGAAGCTGGTCTCGGCTGTGGATGTATTTGGGGATTTTCTGGCTTTAGCTGGAGGCTTCTGAGTTCTGCTACTTGTTTGACTGTGACTGTTTGCGGGACATAACATGGAGCTGAGCTGCTGGGCCGACTGGAGCTGGTTGTGCCTCTGTCAGGATGGCGATGGCTGGGGCGCGGCCGAACAACCGGAGCTACGCAGTGGTGGCATCACAGGCGGATGTGAGGACATCGGAGTATGAGCCTTATGTGGACTTGGATTGGGGCAGGTTTGGTATCGCGGTCCAAACTGGACCCCAGATGTCAAGGGGAGTCATTACCAAGGCCATGAATGACCTTATTGGGGGGCGGGCTGTTGTCTCTTCCGAGCTTGAAAGAGGAAAGGTGGAGATGATATTAAAGACCCGGGAGGGTGTGGAAATGGCGTTGGAGAGGGGGATCTCAGTGGGGGGGATCCAATTACAGGTGGATCCGTGGTTATCTAGGTTGAGACCGGTTCTCCTGCGGAGTTGCCCCACATATATTCCGGATGTTGCACTTAGTCCACACCTGTCTAAGGTTGGGGAGGTGAGGTCTAAGTGCTTTAGGCTCAGGCACCTCGGGGGGGACCCGGAGGAAAGAGGGATCTTGAGTTTTAAGAGGAGGGTGTTTATGAAGGTGGGTGAGGGCGAAGGCGGGGAGGGGAGCTTTGAGGTGGAGTGTAAGGGTCTCCGTAGAACCGTGTATTGGAGTTGGGGGAAGGCAAGGTGTCATACGTGTGGAGCATTTGGACATTTCCATAAAGAGTGTCTTTCTCGCGGGGTCGATGCTAGAAGTTCTAGCGTAGCGGCCCAGGATTGCAATGCTGGCCCATCCGGGGTGGTACATCATGCCTCGGTGGCGCTGGGCGGCACTGCTGACCTGGCTAGGGCGGCTAGCTCTACCTCGGGGATCCGGGGCGGAAGTGATAGGCCATCTGGGTCTGAAAGTTCTGCCTTGCGGACCCGGGGCGGGGAAGGCCTCCGGCCCCTGCGTCCTGAGACTGTGGAGGTGGTGGTGGCTAATGGTGAGGTGGAGGGAGAGGGTGGCGAGGGGGAGGAAAAAGACGGGGAGGGGAAGTGGGAGGTGAAGAAGTCGAGGATGAGGAGGGGAAAGGGCCATCCAGAGAGTATAACGCAATCTGAGAACACCAAGGGGTGCGTGTCAGCTCTAGTGAGGTCCAGAGTGTGCTTGCCGTGGCCCAGCAAGGCGATGAGGTCGCTCAGACGGGGGAAGGGATGGTAAAGTGTGCGGGTGGTACAGTGGATGGGGGTAGTGAGGAGGTGGAAGACCCTTCCTTTATGGAGGTCACCGTACTGCCGCATGCTAGTGGGGTAAAAAGGAATAGGCCTGGCGAGGAAGAGGAAGGGCGTGAGGCGAAAATTAGGGGGACGACTTTTTCCAGACCTTCCACCACTGATGTGGTTGGGGGTCAAGAAATGGTGTCTTGCGGGGTGGAGGGTGAGTATCCAGTTCAGGGATCCTCCGCGGGGAGTATAGGATCAGGTGAGGGGGTTGATTCCGCTGGAGTTGTGTCCTCTGGGCGGGTGGCTGGCCCTTCATTTCAGGGGCCCTCCGATGGAGTTATCTCATCGGGTGTTGAGGTGAGCTCCCCTGGGGGTGTGTCCTCTGGGTCGGAGGAGGTCCACTCATTTCAGAGGCCTCTTGAGGGTGATGGAACGCCAGAGAATGGGGTATGTGCCCCTGGTAGTGGGGCCCCTAAGATGGGGGATGAGCAGAGTCGGCCTGAGGGGGGTGGTTCGGGGGCTGTGGTCTTCCAGTCTATGCTGCACATCAGAGCCAGTGGTGGTGATGGGGGGTGTGCTGCATCGCCGGATGAGGTGGAAGGGGAGAGGCTAAAAGAAAGTGGAGAGCCTCTGGGTGTTGCCAGTGGAGGGGATGCTATAGGTGCTGTGGAGGTCGGGGATAGTTCGGGTGGTGATTTCCCTTTACTTTCCAGGGGTGCCAGTGTATCCCAGGCCCTGGGGGTGCCTAGTGTTTTTGTTTCCCCAGACCAAGGCGTGGAGGGTGATGGTAGCGTGCAGGTGCCAAGCCAGTCAGGGGGATGCCTGTTGCAGTTGGGGGTTTCGGGGCCCTTACCCGGCATTGATCCTGGGGGTGGTGTCTTGCCGGAGGAGGGGGAGAGTGCTCAGGAAAGTTTGTGTAGTGGGGGTGAAGAGCTGTCGGAGGACTCTGGTCGTTCAATTACTGAAAGAGACCTTGAACGGTGTGGTGTGGAGCCTGTTGGTGCAGGTGCGAGTGAGTTGGCCGAGTGCCCAGGCTCCAAGGCCGAGTCTCTTGTATGTGATATACAGGCGGTTCGAGAATTTCTCAGAACAAACTGCTCCATCAGAACAAGATTGGAGGCTGCTAAAAGGCGGTGGGATGATCTGCCAGGTTTGATTCAGACTCTCGAGGCTATTCTTGGCAACAGGGAGAGTGATCTTCCTGACTTCGAGGAGAGGCAGTTTGGTGACTTTTTGGTGTTCCTCAGACAGAAAGTTGTTGTGTATACGGGGAGTGTGGGGGTTTAATATAGTGGGCCTTTACATTCCCCATCGCAACATTAAACTTAAACGGGAGTAGAGCGAGTTTTCGTAGATTTCAGCTTTTATCAGTCCTTAAAGAGGGGATATTTGCAGTGTGTTTTTTGCAGGAGACGCACACAGTTGTTAGTGATGAACCCACCTGGAGACTGGAGTGGGAAGGGGGGCTTTACATGAGCCATCTCAGCTCGAATTCGAGTGGGGTGGCCTTTCTGTTGGCCTAGAATTTCCTGCCAACGATTTTAAAAGTGAACAAAGTTGTGCCAGGACGGTTGCTCCATCTGGCAGTGAGCATGGATGGCATGCCGTTGCATTTCATTAACGTGTATGCCTCTAGCTCCGGTACGATGCAGGCCGGCCTAATTCAGGAGGTGACTGCTCTGTTGAGCACTATTGATAGGGGGGAGTGTGTTTTCCTTGGTGGGGACTTTAATTGCACATTTGAGGCGCGAGATCGTTCTGGTACTCAGTGTGCCCCTGCTGTAGCGAAGAAGTTGAGAGGGATGATTGAATCCTTTGAGTTGGTTGATGCATGGCGGAACCTCCACCCGGATTCCACTGCTTTTTCGCGGAGGTATGAGGGTGATGGTTCCCGTATTGACAGAATATATATTTCCCGAGCGTTTGTTGCCCGTGTCTCAGAGGCCTCAATGCAGTTGGTGCCATGTTCGGATCACTGTTTGGTGCGTGTGGACTTCAATCCGGCGCACACTAGGGCTGGGTCCGCGTACTGGCACTTTAACAACCGGCTGCTGGAGGATCGGTGTTTCCGGGAGTCATTCAGTCGGTTTTGGGGGAAGTGGAGAGAGGGGCGGAGGTGCTTCTCTTCCCTTAGGCAGTGGTGGGATGTGGGGAAGGCTCACATTCGTCTCTTTTGTAAGGAGTATACGTGGGGGTCGACCGGACGGAGGGACTCAGCAGTCGCGAGGCTTGAGAGGGAGCTACTGGGTGCAGAGTTTCGCCTGGGTCGGGATGGTGAGGACTCCTGTGAATGGGAAGAGTTTCAGGAGAAGAAGGAAGCCTTGAGGAATCTGCTGCTTGAGCGGTCCCGAGGCTCTTTCGTGAGGCCGCGGGTCCAGATGATGCAAGATCTGGACCGAGCTTCGCCTTTCTTTTTATCTCTGGAGAAAGGGAGGGGAGCCTGCAAGCAGCTCGTAGAGCTGCTCGCAGATGATGTCTCCTCTGTGACTGATCCGGAGAGGATCAGTGAGGAGGTCAGGTCCTTTTATGGGTCCCTGTTCTCTGCAGGGGGATTCAACGGGGAGGCTCAGCAGGACTTGTGGGAGGGTCTACCGACTGTTGATAGGGAGGTGGCCGATCTTCTTGATGGCCCCTTATCTTTGGAGGAGTTGACTTGTGCATTGTGTCAGCTCAGGAAGGGTAAGTCACCCGGGATGGATGGGTTGACGGTAGAGTTTGTCAGAGCTTTCTGGGATATCCTGGGGGGTGATTACATGTTGGTGCTGGGGGAGAGTCTGGCGGCCGGGGCGATGCCCCTCTCGTGGCGTAGGGCAGTTGTTGTCTTGCTGCCCAAGAAGGGCGAACTCCGCTTGTTGAAGAACTGGAGGCCGGTATCTCTCCTATGTACAGAGTATAAAGTATTTGCACGGGCAATGGCAAATCGCCTGGGCCCTGTGCTGTCTCAAATGATTCATTTTGACCAGTCCTACACAGTCCCTGGCAGGTCCATTCAGGATAACATCCACCTGGTTAGGGACCTGATTCATATAGTTCAGGGTACTGGTCAGTCAGCTGCTTTCCTGTTTCTTGATCAGGAGAAGGCTTTTGATAGGGTAGAGCATGATTACCTATTCGGAACGTTGCAAGCGTTTGGATTTGGACCGCATTTTGTGGCCCGGGTCCGGCTTCTGTACGCTGCAGCGGAGTGCCTGGTGAAGGTTAATGGTGCGTTGTTGGCTCCCTTTCATTTTGGGAGGGGGGTCCGTCAGGGGTGCCCCATGTCGGGTCAGTTGTACTCGGTCTGTGTGGAGCCGTTCCTATGTCTTCTTCGGAGGAGGTTGACAGGCCTGGCCCTACCTGGGCCGGGGTTGGAGGTGGTTCTTTCAGCGTATGCAGATGATGTACTCCTTATGTTCACTGATCCTGGTGACCTGCGGAGGAAGCGTGAATGCCAGGAGATTTTCTCAGCTGCATCTTCTGCCAGGATTAACTGGAGTAAGTGTTCTGGTCTTTTAGTGGGTCAGTGGCAGGTGGATTCCCTGCCGGAGGAGATGGTAAGGTATGTGTGGAGCACCACACATCTCCTCTATCTGGGGGTTTACCTGAGTCCCACTGAGGATGCTTGGCCGGTGAACTGGCAGGAGTTGGAGACGAAGGTGGTTGCCTGGCTGGGGCGCTGGGCGGGCCTGCTTGGAGTTCTTTCTTTTTGGGGGAGGGTGATGGTCATAAATCAGCTGGTGGCCTCTATGTTATGGTACCGGCTGGCTACTCTTGTCCCACCTTCCATATTTGTAAATGCTCTTCAGAAGAAGCTGATAGATTTCTTCTGGGGAAATAGGAAGCACTGAGTCTCTGCAGCGGTCCTGAGTCTGCTGTTAGAGGAGGGCGGTCAGTCATTGGTATGCGTGCGGCTCTCCGTCTCAGGACTCTGCAGAGGTATATGTATGTAGAGAACCCCCCCAGATGGCACGCTCTGGCCACGTACTTTTTTCGTCGTGGTCATTGCCTAGGGGTGGTCTCGCGGCTCCCGGTGGCGGGCATCAGTCGACCCGCCCTAAGGGGTTTGCCTGTGTTCTACCGGGATGTGCTCAGAGTGAGGAATTTGGTTGTTTTCAGCCAGCGTGTTGTTCTACGAGGGGAGGGGATGGTGCGGCTGCGGGAGTGGCCGGTCCTCGCCCAGTCATGGCGGGTGTCGAGGAGAAGCGCGCGCCTAGAGTGGTTCTGGCTGAGCTTTCAATTGCTCCGTCAGATCTGCTCATCGGGCCTAGGCTCCGGGATATATCTCGGGCACCTGCTCTACACAACCTGAGCCGCCTTTCTGAGATGATCAGCATCCCGTTTCGTGATGCGAAGAGACGCACACTGTATAAGGTGTTCCTGCACATTCTGCACCTCCTTGCCTTTGTTTCCCGTCCTGACACACCTTGGCGGACGGTGTTACCACCTGACGGCGGGGGAGGTCACTGGTGGGGGTCCTTCTATACGGGAGTTGTCCCCCTTTGCATTGGGGACCTGGGGTGGAGACTGTTGCATGGAGCGGTGGTTTGTAATAAACTTTTGAGTCGGTTCACAGGATCGTCCGCCGCGTGTATTTTCTGTGGCGAGGAAGAGACCGCATTCCACGTATACATGGGGTGTGAGAGGTTACTGCCCCTGTACCAATATCTGAAGGGGTTGTTCCTTAAGTTCTGGTTGCATTTTAGTCCTACGATTCTAGTGTGTGGGCATAAGGTAGGGTGTGGGGAGAGCCAAGTGGGGGGGGGGGGTGGGACCTCCCGGTCGGTTTGCTCCTGGGCCTGGCCAAGATGGCCATTCGTGGGTCCAGGCAGCGGGCGGTCGATGGTGAGGCTAGAGTTGGCTGCCTGCCCCTCTTCCGTGCGTACGTCCGTGCACGGGTGTCCCTGGAGCGGGAATATGCGGTGTCCATGGGGACTCTGGAGGCCTTCCGTGGGCGCTGGTCACCACGTGGGGTGGAGAGTATAATAAATAATGAATGTACTGTTGTACTATAATGATTTGTTTTGATATAATGTATCTTTTGATTATGTATTGATGTGTTGTATCATTGAGTGTGTTGAATAAAGTTTTTGGAAAAAAAAAAAAAAAAAAAGAGAGAGATAGAGAGATAGGGGGGGAGGATGTAGAAGGGAGGGGAGTAGGCGAGGCAGGGAATGGGCCCACATACTTATGGGGAAGAGCTGTGAGTGTGAACGAGGGAGGGAGGGAGAGGATGTGGGACGGAGGGAAGGGAGGGGAGGTGGGGTGGAGTGCCTCTTCTTAATTTATAGAGACCCATATTTGATTTTCACCCGTACCTTTACTGAGTTCTCCAACTGTAAAGTTTGTTTCCTTTGTGAATAACATTGAAAAGTATTAATTTAAGACCTCCCATATAACTCAATCATAAAGAGATAAAGCCCTGTCCCACTGTACGAGTTCATTCAAAGAGTTCTCCCAAGTTTGCCCTGATTCAAACTCGGAGATTTACGGTAATGGCCGCTCGTCGGTACTCGGGGCTCTCGTGGACATTTTTCAACATGTTGAACAATCTTCACGAGTCTTCCCGAGCTTACCGCATTTCCCGAGTACCTGCCATTAGCGTTACGAGCCACTAAGAGACGTCCCTGAGCTCCGACGTACCCGCTACGTTCATTCTCCGTTCTAACCACGAGTTTAAACTCGGGAGAGCACTTGAATGAACTCGTACAGTGGGACAGGGCCATTACAGCGCAGAAACAGGCCCTTTCTTTTTTTTCTTTTTTTTTAAAATTATTTTTATTAGAAGTACGGTAAATTACAGTAATACACAACACTTATATCTTAATACATTCTTTATACCGCTTCATTTTTTTAAGCTTTAAGAGAAAGATAGAAGTAAGAAAAGTAAAGAAAGTGCGCAAGAGTCGTGAGGTGCAAGAGAGTGTTGTGAAAAGAAAGTCCCTTGGAAAAGAAGTTAGAGAAGGAAGTAAAGTAAGAAAGTAGATCCTAGAAAAGAAAGAAAAAGAGAGTAGGAACAATCGCAGAAAGGGAACCACCAACCAAGTCTGTTTTTATTGTTTTACCTCCCATTACCAGGTCCTGATACCATTTCTTTATTTATTTATTTTTTAAATTACTATTGCACCTCATGCTTGTAATAGGTCCAAAAACGTAGACCACGTCTTTTGGAATTGGTCTGCTTTCCCTGCTAAGAGGAATCTCATCTCTTCCAGATGTAATGTTTCCAACATATTTGATGTCCACATTTTTATTGTTGGTGTGGGCGCATTTTTCCAGAATTTAAGTATAAGCCTTTTTCCCATTATTAGCCCGTAATTGAATAAGTTCTTCTGATACACGTTTAATTCAGGGATACCTTCCGATATTCCAAAAATGATCCATTCTGGATTTGGTACCAGTTTTATTTTAATTAATTTTGAGAAAATATCAAATATTTCATACCAGAATTTTTGGATTTTTGTACAAAAAACAAATGAATGCGCTATGGTAGCTTCTTGACATAGACATTTATCACAGATTGGTGAAACATTAGGAAAGATTTTATTTAATTTAGTTTTTGAATAATATAGTCTATGTAATGTTTTGAATTGGATGAGCGTATGTCGTACGTTGATCGAACATTTATGCACCTGTAGTAAGTGGTTATCCCAGCTCTCTTTTGACATTTTTATAGCTAATTCTTGTTCCCAGTCTCTTCTAATTCCTTCTGTTGTGGGTATTTCTATGTTTAAAATGATATTATATAAGTACGATATTAGATTAGCTGATTCCGCCTTTGTCTTCATTGCTTCATCTAGTAAGTCGGAAGGCATATTATGATAGTCTTTTGTGTATTTTTTCAGGTAATCACGGATTTGTAGATATTTAAAATATTGATTATTTTTCAGATTATATTTCAGTTGTAGTTGTTGAAATGGAGCGAAGGAAATAGGCAACGTTTCGGGTCGAGACCCTTCTTCAGACTGGTAGTCTGGTTGGCCCGAAATGTTGCCTATTTCCTTCGCTCCATAGATGCTGCCTCACCCTCTGAGTTTCTCCAGCATTTTTGTCGACCTTCGATTTTCCAGCATCTGCAGTTCCTTCTCAGACCATCAAGCACCTAGTTATATTAATCCTAACCTAATCCATCCTCTAATTCACATCAACTCCGCACACCCACAGATACCACAACCCACTTTTGGGATGATTTGCAAAGGCATATATTTGGAATATGGTAGAACACCAGAACATCCAGAGGAAACCCACAAAATCACAGGGATAGAAAACATTCATCACACATGTAGCATCAGAGGTGAAGATTGAGCTTTATGGCCCTGTCCCACGGTACGAGTTCATTACAAGAGCTCTCCCGAGTTTGCCCTGATTCGAACTCGGAGATTTACGGTAATGGCCGCTCGTCGGTACTCGGGGCTCTCGCGGACATTTTCAACATGTTGAAAAATCTTCACGAGTCTTCCCGAGCTTACCTGCCGTTAGCGAGTCTTCCTGAGTACCTGGCGTTAGCGTTACGAGCCGCTAAGAGACGTCAACGAGCTCCGACGTACCCGCTACGTTCATTCTCCGTGCTTTCCACGAGTTTGATTTTTTTAAAACTCGGAAGAGATTTTGGAATGAACTCGTACCGTGGGACAGAGCCATTATTCAGTGCAATTGTGAGGCTTCTGGTTCCACCGATGGCTCACCTTGTTTCGAATGAGTCCTACTTTTTCCCTTAATATTCATACAGAATGCCTTAAAATTTACAGTATCTTTATCCTGTCGGTGACTTTCATGACCTTTCTCAGAGTTTGCGTTTTCCTTTTTTACGCATCTCCTTACACTTTCATACTCTAGACAGGCCTTCCCCGCCATCAGTTCCTCATATGGTTCATTTTTTCTCCTTATCCAACCTCAATATCTCTCAGTAGCCAGTGTTACCCCTTGTCTTTGACCCTTACAGGAACATGTTGAACTGTTACTATTTCTCCTTTAGATCCTAGTCACTGTGCGGCTGTAGACTTATCTGCAAGTATATCCATGCTGATATGCTCAACCTTATTATTCTCTCCAAGATGTCCTGTTATTACAATAGTCTTGGTAGATTTCAGAGTCTTTGAGTCCATTCCACAGTGAACTGCTTGCACACGATTTCATCATCACCCCAAGATGTTGGAAAGGTAATGTGTCAACTGAAGCAATAAGGCCTTGGGAGCAGTTGGATCCCCTTTTAAATTATGGAGAGCAACTTCACAACCTTGCCTCCCACCTCTGAACAGGGCCTCAGAGGAAATGACATTCTGACCATATTCAAAAAAGGGGGGAAATCTAGTTGCTGCTGCTTGGAAAGTGATGGGAAAGATTGCAAAAAGTGATGAACAATGCCCAGTCCATCATGGAACACTGCTCAGTCCATCATGGATACTGGCCTCTCCACATTCGAAGGGATGTACAGGAGTCACTGCCTAAAAATGGCAGCCAGCAACAGAAACTCAAACACCCTGGCCACACTCATTTTCGCTCCTTCCTTCGGGAAGAAGCTATAGGAGCCTGAAAACTGTAAAGTCCAGGTCCAGGAGTTGCTTCTGCCCTCCAATTATCAAGCTAGTAATGTTCATAGTTTTGTCTGAGCCAAGTTTAATAGCCTGACATCTTGGTCTTTAATATAATTCATAATATTTTGTATAATTTGTTCCAATTTGTTCCCAGTCTCATACTTTCTAGTTTCATGTAATAGGAAGACCCATTTAATTCAGTTGTAAGTGGTTAAATATCCCAAACTCTCCAGTAGCCTGAGGCAAAGCTTTGTGCATTAACCACCTTGCAAATCAGAGAAAGAGATATTCCTGCATTCACATGAGTCATTTAGAGAAAATGTTACTTACCAATTTTGCTCTGCACATTCAAACCAGGAGCAAACGCTTACTTAGAATGAGGTGCAGAAATGTTTGTTCAGCATTCAGACAGGTCCCTGCAGTCACGGATCAGTGTATGGAACCACTCAAATGTTGCTCTGAATTTGAGAAAACTGAAACCAAAATGTTGTGATCATGACGAACGCATGATATCATCACCCTGCTTGCTTCCAGGTCTTCAATCTTCCCAATCTGCCGTTCTGTGCATCCCACTTTGTTGTACCATCCTTATCAAACCTTCCAGCTGCCGTGAATGTATCCTCTGAAATTTAGGCACTTATAAAAAAATAATTTAAGGGACTTCAGGGAAATAGCAAGAAAAATGTTGCTTTGCATGGAACAAGCAGCCTTCTTCTAAGCCATAGAGTATCTATGATTCAAATTCCTTCTCCATGTTTTTCCAATTTGCACTTATTTGGGCCTCTATTTTCTATAAGAATTGTCAAAAGCACATTGAAATTGAGCAACTTTATCTGGAATCTTGTTCCAAGCATGAAGACAAGTGCAGTTGTCACATAATTTTCCAACACTTTTACCAACCCTTCATTGTCTTGACAAAGGTGTATTTCCAGAAAATATTGGCTTTTCTTCTTGCAACAAAATCTGATGATCTGGGACTTTTATCTAACTCCCTGAATTCTGCTCCATCCTAATATTTAATCACTTCTGAGAATAGGAATTTCAGCTGGCAGCCAACAGAAAAGGAGAGAGAGGAGTTATCTGGGATGCTTCATTCTGCAATAGATGTTGTGCATGTCCCTGGCACAGCTTAATGCAACTAACTCCCACTCAGTCCTTCTTGACGAAGTCTGCATAGACCTTAGTGATCTCCCGGTTGCTCAACACTCGAATTCCCCTTCCCATTCCCACACTGACCTTTCTGTCCTGGGTCTCCTCCACTGTCAGAGTGGGACCAAATGGGAATTGGAGGAACAACACCTCATATTTCGCTTGGGTGGCTTACAACCCAGCGTTATGAGGATGGATTTCTCTAACTTCAAGTAATGCTTGCTTTCCCTCTCTATCCATTCCTCCCCCACCCTCGTTCTCCGACCAGTTTCACTGTCCTCCTGATTAATTTCAGCGTTTGTTTGCCTCACTGTCATTTTCCCCTCAGCCAACAATGAACCATTCTACATTTCCTTGATCATCGTCTGATTTGATCTGTCATTTTCACATCTTATAGTCTCTATGTACCCTTCCGTATCTCCAGTTTCCCTTTCCCCTAACACTCAGTCTGAAGATGGGTCTCAACCCACAACGACACCCATTCCTTCTCTCCACTGATGCTCCCTGCCCAGCTGGGTAACTCCAGCATTTTGTGTCTATATTCCCACACAGTGACTCCAGGGGAGCAGATATTTGGAATGGTTGGAATTGCCAAGGGAACTAACACCCACCTAATTCCATTTGTGTCTTGGGTGGGAAAGGAACACCCAAGAGTGTAACGGCAGATTTTCAAATCTTTCAGGTAATAAGCACCCTAGCCACTATTTGGATGAGAATGGTTGAAGGGGGTATCTTCTAAATGCATTCAAGCTCACTCACAGAGACCTTCAGAGCTTCTTCTCAGATATGGCTTAAAAACACAGTCTTTTGATGAATAAATGCTTTATTGTTGATTGAAAACAGTAAGATACATCCAAGTTTCTTCCGACTCGTTAATACAATCTTCTTCCAACTCCAGCTTATTACTTTAGACATAAGTAAACTCCTCGTGTCTCTGTAACATTGACATGATCCGCATGATCACGCATGATCTCACCTGGACCCCGCATGGCCCGCATGGTAGAAGGGTTAACCTTCTCCATCGTCTCTCCAAACTAATCTAAAAACTAAATTTCTGCGCAAGCATCTTAGCTCCAAACACACGTCATAAATCCCACCCACAATATAACGGGCAGTCTAAAATTTAAAGGCACATGCCATCGTCAATGACATGCAAAACAGGCCAAATGGCCACTACAAAGAGAGATTAGGATGGCATGAATTCCAATCATATTAATGAAGCTGTGGAAATGTTTGTTGCTTTCACCTCTGGGTTAGATGATGATATATTCAAGACCAACTGCAGAGCCACAAGAACAACAATCCTAATTGGCGGTTCCATACTGAACGGGGAACTGCCGGGAATGTTGCCTTTTTACATATGTATTCCTTCCACTGAGATTCTAAACTTTGATTGTAATCTGCTAACTCAAAGTGGCATAAAAGGATCCTTTCGCACCAAGCCATGGAAAGGAAGTTTTGAATGGCAGACAACCCAATTTTAACTTCACATCTGCATTGCTAACCACAAAGCCTGATTAACTGTGTATTTTCAATGTGTTAAAAAAACACTGTTGAAGGCAGCATTGTGGTCCAGCTGATACAACAGCTATCTCACAAGAACCAGAGACCTGGGTTTGATCTTGACGTTGGGTGTTGTTCTGTGTGGGGTTTGCATGTTCTCCCTGTGACCAAGTGGGTTTCCTCCAGGTGCTCTGGTTTCCACTCGCATCTCAAAAATGTGCAGATTTGTAGGTTAATCAGCTTCTGGAATATTCTCCGTGTGTAGGGAGTGGATGCAAAAGTGAGATAATGTAGAACTAGTGTGAACAAGTGATCAGCACAGACTCAGTGGACCCAAAGGCCAGCTTCCATGCTGTATCTTTCAATCAAAAATCAATTCAATTAACTCAACAAGTCAGGCAACATCTGTGGAGGGAGATTAACAGTTGACATGTCTGGTCGGAACCCTTTGTCACACTGATTGGAGTGGGGAGGAGGAAAAGAGCGCTGGGGGTGGGACAAAGCCTGGCATGTGACTGATGGATACAGGTGAATTCCCTGCCTGGCAGAGGAACCATGCACTTGTCTGTCCTTGAGGTGAAGAGTTGTCTACCCTGGCAAGAACAACATGTCCAACTTCTACCCTGACCAGCAAGTACTTCTGAAACACGGCAGCTGATTTATCCACTGCAGATTCACACAAAGAATAATGTGCCATTTGTGCGAGTTTTCTGCGCACAAATTGACCAGCAGATTTCTCACACTTCAACAGTGTCTATATTTTAATGACTGCATTTTACTTTCAGACACCCAGAACATGATATCTTCGCTCTTTCACTCACCCCTTGCTTCATTGTTATCCGTCATGTCCACACATTTGGAGATGGCTGGCTTTCAAGTTTGGGCGACACGGTGGCGCAGCGGTAGAGTTTCTGCCTTACAGCGCTTGCAACGCTGGAGAGCCGTGTTCCATCCAGACTACGGGTGATGTCTGTGTTGAGTTTATACGTTCTCCCCGTGACCTGTGTGGGTTTTCTCCGAGATCTTGTGTTTCATCCCACACTCCAAAGACGTACAGGTATGTAGGTTAGTTGGCTTGGTATAAGTATATATTGGCCCTGGTGTGTGTAGGATGGTGTTAATGTGCGGGGATTGCTGGTTGGCATGAACCCAGTGGGCCGAAGGGCCTGTTTCTGCACTGTACCTCTAAACTAAACTAACGTTTCACCTCCTGTCTGTAGTTGAATTCATTGCTCTGCCATTCAATCATGGTTGATCTAATCTGATTTTCCTGCCTTCTCTCCATAACCTCTAAATCTGCCTTAAAAATATCCATTGACGGCCCCCACAGCCTTACGTATCAAAGAATTCCACAGATTCATCATCCTCTGACTAAAGAAATTCATCATCATCTCCTTCCTAAAGGAACGTCCTTTAATTCTGAGCCTATAACCTCTTGTCCTAGACTCTCCCACTAGTGGAAACATCCTCTCCACATCCACTCTATCCAAACCTTTCACTATTCGGCAAGTTTCAATGAGGTCCCTGCTCATCCTTTTAAACTCCAATGAGTACAGGCCCGGTGCCATCAAATGCTCGTCATATGTTAACCCACAAATTCCTGGGATCATTCATGTAAACCTCCTCTGGACACTCTCCAGAGCCAGCACATCCTTCCTCAGATATGGTACCCAAAATTGCTTGCAATACTCCAAATGCAGCCTGATCAGTGCCTTATAGAGCCTCTGCATTACATCCCTGTTTTTGTATTCTATCCCTCTTGAAATAAATGTTAGCATTGTTTGTCTTCCTTATATTCGACCTCCAAATTAATTTTGGGAATCCTGCACCAATACTCCCAAATCACTTGGCACCTCCGATTTCTGGATTCTCCCCATTTAGAAAATAGTCTATGCCTTTATTCCAACTACCAAAATGCATGATCCACATTTTGCTACACTACATTTTATCTGTCACTTCTCCACCCTCTTTCCAAACCTGTCCAAGTCTTTCTGCAGAGTCCCAGCTTTCTCTACAGAACCTGGCCCTCCACCTATTTTCGTATCATCTGCAAACGGCCACAAAGCCTTCAATCACCTGATATCCAAATCATTAATATATAACGTGAAGAGAGCGGCCCCAACACTGAGCCCTGCGCAACTCTGCTAGTCCCTAGCAGCCAACCTAGAAAAAGCCCTCGTTATTGGCACTCTTTGCCTTCTGCCATCCAGCCAACCTGCTATCCACGCTAGTATCTGCCCTTTGATGCGATAGGTTCTCATCTTCCTTTGCAGCCTCACCTGTGGCATCTTATCAAGGCTTTCTGAAAATCTAGTTAAACAGCATCCACCAACTCTCCTTAAGGGCCTGTCCTACTTGGCGATTTTTTCGGCAACTGCCGGCATCATTGACTGGCGTATCAGGTCACCGAAAAATACACGGTGTGATGCGGCGTGATGACGTATGATCAGGTGGTGATGCGGCGTGATGACGCATGAAGCGGCAGTGATGCGGTGTGATGACTTATGACGGGTTTTTTCAAGTGTCGCAACATTTTTTTGTCGCCGCTGGATTTTGAAATGTTTTAAATCTTTTGGCGACACTGATATGACGCCGTAAAAATGTCCAAGTGGGACAGGCCCTGTAGTCTGTCCTGCTATTTACTTCTTCAAATAATTCCATCAGGCAAGATCTCCCCTTCACAAAACCATGCTGACTTTGGCCTATTTTATCGTGAACTTTTAAGTGCTCCGTAATCTCATCCTTTATAATGGACTCTAAAATCTTACCAACCACTGAGGTCAGACTAACCAGCCTATAGTTCCCACTATTCTGCATTGCTCCCTAGTACAGCTGGATAATATTAGTAATTTTCCAATCGTTTGGAACCACTCCTGACTCTAGTGATTCATGAAATATCACCATTAATGCCTCGACAATCTCTAAAACCACCTCTTTCAGAACCCTGGGGTGCAGTTCTACTGGTCCAGGTGACTTATCCGCCTTCAGCCCTTTCTGCTTCCCAAGCATCTTCTCCCAAAGCCACTCCATTAACTTCCACCCTCTGACTCTCTTGAACTTCAGGCACGTTGCTGGTGTCTTCCACTGTGAAGACTGATGCAAAAAAAGTATTCAATTCCTCTGCTATTTCTTTATTCCCCATTATCACTTCTCCTGCATCATTCTCCAGCAGTGCAACTTCCACTCTTGCCTCTTTCTTACTCTTTATATAACTGAACAAATGCTTGCTATCCTCTTCTATATTATTGGCCAGCTTACCTTTGCATTTTATCTTTTCTCCCTGTATTGCCTTTTTAGTTACATTCTGTTGTTTTTGAAAAGCTTCCCAATCCTCTGGCTTCCTACTAATCTTTACATTGTTATATGCTTTCACTTTTAGTTTTACGCTGTTCTTGACCACAGTTACTTCGTTCTCCCCCTAGAATCTTTCTTCCTCTTTGTAATGGAAAAAATCCTGCATCTTCCAAATTATTCCCAGAAATTGCCATTGCTGTTCCACTGTCATTCTGCAATCAATTTTGGGCAGCTCCTCCCTCATGCCTCTGTAGTCCCCTTTGCTCAGCTGCAATGCCGACACATCCGATTTCACCTTCTCCCTCTCAAATTGCAGGTTAAATCTTATGATATTGTGGTCGCTACCTCCTAGTGGTTAGGAAATCTGCTCCCAAGAAGAGGCTTTCCATTCTAAGCGTCCAAGATATCTTCTTTCTTTAGTAACGATGGTTTCCCCCCTGTGTCATAGATGGATACCTCACCTGAATCCCCTCTGTGTCCTCCTCACAGATGGAATAAGGATACAGTTCCTCAGGTCTTCATGTTCCACCCCACCAGCTTCCACATCTAATACATCATTTTCTGACATTTCCGCCACCTCCAACGTGATCCTACCACCCGTCACATCTTCCCACCTTCCACAGAGAATGCTCCCTCCGCAACTCCTCGGTTCACTCATCCCTTCCCACCCAAATCAGACCCTCCCCATTTACTTTCCCCTGCAACTTCAGGAGTTATAACACCTTTCCCTATACCTCTATCCTCGGGTCATTTCAGGGACTCAGCGGTCCGTCCCAGATGAAACCGTGTAACCGCCTCTAACCTCGTCCACAGGTTGGTCTCCTTGATTGGTCTCCTTTTCATCAGCGAGACCAACCGTAGAGTCGGTGACCATTTTGCTGAACGCTTACACTCGGTCTGCCAAGGCCTGATGGATCACTCGGATGCTAACCATTATAAAATCTCTTCCCCTTCCAATGCCTCCTCCATTGCCAGAGTGAGGCCATGTGGAAACTGGAGGAATAGCACCTCATATTCCGCTTGGATAGTTCACAACCCAATGGTATGAACGTTGAATTCTCCAATTTTAGTTAACTTACCAAAACCCTCCCCCTTCTTCCCCCCCACCATTGTTTCTCCCCCTCTCTTCCCTATACCCCACCTGGACTCACACCCATTTCTCCCCTCTTCTTCCACCTCCATTTCTTGCTTTGGCTTTGCAATTCAGAACTCTTCCATCCGTATCTCACCCCTTTAGTCTTTTCATCTCTGGCCTTTGTCCGACCATCTGATAATCTAAAACAGGGGTGGGGAACCTGTGGCCTTAAGGCCACATGGGGCCTTCTCGGCCATTAAGTGCGGCCTTTTGAATGAATCCAAATGTTGTAATTGGCCAAATAAAAGTTGTAACAAAATGGAAAATCTCTGCATTTGCAAAGCCTGCTTGGCCTCTTTCTGTGAAAGTTGCAAGCTGTTAGTCACAGCTCCAAGGAGTCTGGACCCTAGATGGAAGTTGAGGATAAGGTGAGGTCCAGATGTCCTTCCTTTTGTTAATATGAATGAGGGTTTTGAAGAAGAGCCGAGCAGGTTTGCAAATGCATGATTAGGATTGGTCATAGGATAGGTGTTGAGTATTGTTAATTATGTTGCAGAGTGTTTGTGCTGTTATCTTGTGATTGGTTACAGTGTGAAGTCTTGTTGAAATTGTTTATACTACCTGGGAACATGTTTCTTTACTTTGGTTAACTGTCTTCCAACTAGATGGAAGTTGAGAATAAGGTGAGGTCCAGATGTCCTTCCTTTTGTTAATATGTATGAGGGTTTTGCAGAAGAGCTGAGCAGGTTTACAAATGCATGATTAGGATGAATTAGCCCTCAACGTAACAGAACAACTTCACGCAATACTTCAAAAGGAAAATATATATTATTCAATTGCTTTGGATGAATAAACTGATACTACTGACTCGGTGCAGGTTTTATACTTCACTCGGGCCATAACAGAAGGTTTTCTTTGCTACGAAGAGTTACTCGCTTTGGGCACTCTAATGGGTAGAACAAAAGGAATAGATTTCTTCAACAACATTCAAGATAAATGTCATGAAGGACTGGATTTGGTTAATTTTGTGAGTTTCCATTACAAGAAAACGTGAAGGATTTATTGCACAGATAAAAAAGGTATCATCAGATCCAGGTGCTCTCATTTATTTTCACTGTATCTTACATCAGCAAAATATCTGTGCTATTTTAAGTGACACTTTGCAACAAGTTATGTATTGTTAACTATATTCATGCAAATGCAACATGGCATCGTCAGTTTTGTAATATGCAAAAGTTGGATGATGAGGCATTCAGTGTGGATTTGCCATATCATTGTAAAGTGCGTTGGCTATCGCAGCGACAGGTGTTAGCAAATTTTTTATCTTTGTGAGAACAGATAGTTAAATTTCATGAAGAACAAAATCAGCAATGTGAATTATTGAAAGAGGATTTCTATAGAAATACTGCATTTCTGTGTGATATCATGTCAAAGCAAAATGAATTGAATGTTTCTTTGCAAGGTAAAACTAAGTCTATATATATGTGGCAAAAAATTCAAGCATTTCAAAAAATGCTATCTTTTTTTCAAAACTCTTCTTCAAAATGAAATTTCGGATGAACATTTTCCTCATTTAGCGAAGGTCATTAATGAGCAGGAGGATTCATGCGAATCATTTGAAGAATACACAGCTGTTATAGACTTATTAATTAAAGAATACAATGAAAGCTTCACTGACTCTGAGAATTTTAGTCACCAGTCTCCCGTGCGGGACCTTATCAAAGGCTTTCTGAAAGTCTAGATACACTACATCCACTGGCACCCCTTCATCCATTTTACTTGTCACATCCTCAAAAAATGCCAGAAGATTAGTCAAGCATGATTTCCCTTTCATAAATCCATGTTGTTTTGGACTAATCCTTTTACTGCTATCCAAATGCCCCATTATTACCTCTTTTAATAATTGACTCCAGCATCTTTCCCACCACCGAAGTCAGGCTAACTGGTCTGTAATTCCCCGTTTTCTCTCTCGCTCCTTTCTTGAAAAGTGGGATAACGTTAGCTATCCTCCAATCCACAGGAACTGATCCTGAATCAATCGAACATTGGAAAATAATCACATATGCGTCCACAATTTCTAGAGCCACCTCCCTGAGGACCCTGGGATGCAGACCATCAGGCACAGGGGATTTATCATCCTTCAGTCACATTAGCCTACCCAATATTATTTCTCGCCTAATGAAAATTTATTTCAGTTCTTCTACCCCCCTTAGATCCTCTGTCCTCCAGTACATCTGGGAGATTGTTTGTGTCTTCCTTAGTGAAGACAGATCCAAAGTACCTGCTCAACTCTTCTGCCATTTCCTTGTTACCCATAATAATTTCACATGTGTCTGCCTTCAAGGGACTCACATTTGACTTTGCTACTCTTTTTCCCTTAACATATCTAAAGAAGCTTTTACTGTCCTTCTTTATATTCTTGGCCAGCTTCCCTTCGTACTTCATCTTTTCAGCCCGTATTGCCTGTTTTGTTTCCTTCTGTTGTCCTATGAAAGTTTCCCAATCCTCTGGCTTCCAGCTACTCTTTGCTGTGTTATACATATTTTCTTTTAGTTTTACTCTATCCCTAACTTCTCTTGTCAGTCTTTAAAGTCCTTATTTGACGCTAAGAAAGATCCGATTGAAATATGGAAAAATGCAGGAGAATACCCACGTCTTCGGCAACATGCACGAAAAATGCTTCCTTGCTTTTCAACCACTTATTGCTGCAAATCTACATTCTCCTACCTAACCCAAATCAAGACGCCCTTAAGGTCACAAATGACGGATACCCATCTAGAAGATCAGCTGAAACTGCGAACCTCCATGTTGCAACCAAATATTCAAATGCTTTCCCACAAAAAGCAGTCACAACAAAGTCATTAAAAGGTTAGTTAACTTTAGAATTAACAAATTGTTTTCATTTTCTTGAAGTTAGTACATAGTAGTTCGATTTTTACAAAATAATGTACATTTTGAAGTACATCTAATTGAAGTTTCTTGGTTGCGGCTTTATTAGATTACAGCTAACTTAATGCGGCATTCCAACATGAAAAGGTTCCCCACCCCTGATCTAAAACCTCTCTCACCTCTGCCCATCTATCACTTGCCAGGCTTTGTCCTGCCTCTCTTCTCTTCCAGCTTTCTTCCCTTCACGGCCACAATTAGTCGGAAGAGGGGTCACTACTCAAAATGTTATCTATCCATGTTTTCCACAGATGCTGCCTGATCTGCTGAGTTACTCCAGCACATTGCATTGTGTTTTGTAAACCAGGATCTCCAAGTCCATGTTCCTCAGTTATAAAACCTGATTAGAATAGGCGAATTTGGCTGAAGAGCCTGTTTCCATGCCAAATTACTTCATGACTCTATGAGATACATGAAAATAATCAAAGGAACATTCTCATTTTGTGCAACAGATTTTTTATCTCCAACGTTTGCAAACATCTGTAACTTATAAAAAATGTGAAACATAGCCTTATAGATTTTCCCCTTTGAAACAGACATTAAATCATTGATTTATTGTTCAGATCTGATCCTCAATGCTGATATAACTGAACTGAAAATATATTTGTTAATTATAATCCAGGATTTAATATCGATTAAAGAGGGGAAATTGATAGTGAGTCATTGTGCAAGGTTTCAAATAAATCTAATTATATGTGGCAGAAGCCATGTGATGAAGGCAGGAGACCATTGACTTACAATTTGACTTGTAATTCAGGTCATGTGAAAGCTTAATTTTCTTTTGGCTTGTCAATAGCTTAAACCATAGTGACAACTAAAATACGTTTGTTCTTGCCTTTTGATCTTAAGAGAAACAAAGCGTGGTAAGTAATATCAAAGACTTAATGAAACAATTAAGTTGAACATAACAATTTTCTTCCCTTTGCAAGTTCTGGAGCAACATTATAACCTAATATGTATCTGAAATGTTGATCTCAGTAAACAAAGGTTGTCCTGCTCCTTTTCTCCGGAGATGTGGTCTGACACGTTGAGTTACTCCAGCTTTTTGTGTTTATCTTCGGTTTAAATCAACATCTGCAGTTCCTTCCTAAACAAAAGTTGCTGTTATCTATACAAAATACAAGGCAGTATTATTGGTAGTTTTGATAGGCCAGCATTCACCATGAGGTGAAGAAAGAATAGAAGACATAATTATATAACATTTTATAGCCAATTTGCATCCAATTGGGAAGATACTTTAATGCAATACTGAGGAAATTCTGCACTGTTGGAACAGTCCACTTATATAAGTATAAGTATAAGTATAAGTATAAGTATCCTTTATTGTCATTCAGACCTTCCAGTCTGAACGAAATTTCGTGCCTTGCAGTCATACATAGAATAAAATAACAAAAACACACAATAAACACAAATTTTACATCCACCACAGTGAGTTCACCAGGCACCGCCTCACTGTGATGGAAGGCAAAAGTCTTAAAGTCCTTGTCTCTTCCATCCTTGTTCTCCCTCTGCGTTGAGGCGATCCAGGCCTCCGATGTTGTGACCCCGCCGGGTGATGGTAAGTAAGTCAGTCCCGCGGTTGAATCCGAGCTCCGCGAATGGGCCGGTTCAAACTCCGCGGCCCGGGGCGGTCGAAGCTGCCGAAGCTGCCGCCCTCCAGTCCAGCGGACGAAGCTGTTGTTGCGGGAGCTCCGGAAAAACAGGTCACCAACCTGTGACCTGCGAGCTCCTGACGATGTCGTCCACAGGAACTGTAGCCCAGTCTGCTCTCTCGGGTGACCACAAGAATTCCTATGGTATTACTTAGAAGAAGAGTGAGATACTTATTCCAGCTAATACTGGCCTAAAGAGTACAGGTGGTCTGGGCCATTATCATGTTGCCATTTGTGGGAGCCTGCTGTGCATACTTTTTCTACAGTGCTTCAAAACCTCCTCAATAACTGTAGAGTATGTTGGGATGAAGACACAAGGGACTGCAGATGCTGGAATCATGAACAAAACACAAAGTGCTGGGGGAACTCAGCAGGTCAGGCAGCATCTGTAGAGGGAATGGATAGGCAATGTTTTGGGTTGGGACCCTTCTTCAGACTCATTTTGGGATGTTCTGTCAGGGATGTTCTTTCATCAGTAAGTTTCACTATGTGTATCCCCACTTCAGTCATCTGAATAATAATAATAATAATAATGGATGGGATTTATATAGCGCCTTTCTAATACTCAAGGCGCTTTACATCGCATTATTCATTCATTCCTCAGTCACACTCGGTGGTGGTGAGCTACTTCTGTAGCCACAGCTGCCCTGGGGCAGACTGACGGAAGCGTGGCTGCTAATCTGCGCCTACGGCCCCTCCGACCACCACCAATCACTCACACACATTCACACACATTCACACGCAGGCAAAGGTGGGTGAAGTGGCTTGCCCAAGGACACAACGACAGTATGCACTCCGAGCGGGATTCGAACCGGCTACCTTCCGGTTGCCAGCCGAACACTTAGCCCATTGTGCCATCTGTCAGCCTCTGAAGAGCCATTCCCACCATGAAACTGTGCTCCCCTTGTTCTGTTCCCCTCATCGCCGCGGTTTTGAGATGAAACACAGGAGAAACTTCACCCATTGCCTCTTTTGTAGCACCCGACAAAAGCTTTTCACTGTACCATGGTACACGTGACAATAAACTAAACTGAACTGATAAACTAAACGGAACTTCTCCTCCCACAGTGCTAGGTCAAAATCACTTAGTCCAGTTGGGACAGCAAAGTCCTTAAACTTGTGTTTTATATAGTGTAAATAATGCAGACCACAATATAGTCTAGGAATATCTGACATTGACTGGACGATCACTCAGCTTTATATTACGAGCTTTCGATAGTTGGAAAGCAAATTCATCTGCTGTCCATTGTAGTAGAGATAAATAGTTTCAGGTCCACATGCGTGCTCTCCAAATTCCTGTCACTGTTATAACTATATACTATTCCCAATAGTATAAACTATTCACATATTATACTCTATTAAAGGATTAAATTAATTCAAATAACCATTATGGCTTTAGAATTAACAAATCACCTTCCTATGTATTTTATTCTTCAGATCCTGATTATGATAATCTATAAGAATTTACGTTTTTCACAAATCGCCTCATTCCATTATCTCGCACTGTTCACTTTGAGTGCTTTGGCAATTATTCCAAGACCAACCATCACATTCTGCATTGTTTTCATGCCTCTCATCAGACCCCCAAAACAGTCTCAAATTTCTCGAATTTCATGTAACCCTTGCATTCCCTCCCTCCCCCTCCGCCACCCTAGACCGCCTACTAGTTGCATCTTTGTATCCCTTCATTATCTCATCTTCTCTAGCCAACAATGGACCATTATGGGCTCCACTCTTCCTTGGTCATCTGTTGCCAGTCCTGCTTTATTCTGGCCTTTTGTTACCTTCAGCTCCCTCCACTCAACTTTCAGACTGAAGAAGGGTCCCGACCCGAAATATCGTCCTTCATTTTTCTCCAGAGATGCTGCCTGATCTGTTGACTTACTCCAGCACTTTGTGTCTATCTTCGGTGTATACCAGCACCGGCAGTTCTTTTCTATGCACTCTATTTCATGCTCTGTCACAGGAACAGATTGCCAGCACGCTTGAGAGTGGGCCACATCTCCACTGCTTCCTGTACCTTGGTACACGTGACAATAAACTAAACTCAAACTCAAACTCCTGAGAATCCCTGGCTCATAATCAGGCCAAGTGGAGAAGGAGAGTTCAAAATGACATTTTGAACCTTAAATCCGGTGTTCAGAGCCCACAGTATCCCTGAGTAAATAGTGAAAGAGGCAGCCCACCTCATTAACCACCTTCTCAAGTCCTCATCACCCTCTCTATGAGGCATCTCCTGTCCAATCTGTGGGACAGATTACATTTCCATATTAGCCGTATCAGACACTTTGGAACTCACAAAAGAGAGGAAGCAAGCCAACCTGAATCCCAAGGGACTGCTTGAGAATATCATCACCAAGTAATGTCCTGGGATTGACGATGGCTTCCTACCATCCCGCTCTTCCGAGTTCTGAAGTGGTTATGGAGGCCAGTGTGGGCAGTGCAGACTCTGCCATGCAAGGGGAGGCAGCGGAGGGCACGTCGGTAGTTTATTAGATATTCCCATTCTTCTGCCACATACATCTGGCTTCCGTGTGCTTGCAATGCTTGGCCTTGAGGTTCTTTCACCGATCATAGGCAAGGGAATCACAGGAATCAAAAGGAATGTAGCATTTCTTAAATCAGATTTCGGGTACATAGACTTTACTTTAGGCTTTAGACTTTAGAGATACAGTGTGGAAACGGGTCCTTTGTCCCACCAAGTTCACACCAACCAGTGATCACCCAATACAGTAGCACTATCCTACATACTAAGGACAATTTACAATTTTACCTAAGTCAATTAACTTACATAACTGTACATCTCTGGAGTGTGGGAAGAAACCAGAGCACTCAGAGAAAACCCACTTGGTCACAGGAAGAACGTACAAATTCCGTACAGACAGCACCGGTAGTCAGGTTCAAACCCGGGTCTCTGGCACTGTTAAGGCTCTGTCTTACATGTTTGCGGTCATCAGCGGTGAAGCGCGGCTTCGCCTGTAGAGTGGACCGCACGGCAACGGCGAGAGCGCCGAGCCTATCCACGGGAGCGCCGCACGGATGCTGCGCGGGGGCCGAGTGATTCAAATACGGCTGGTCCCACGTGCTTGCGGTAAGTAAAAAAAAGGGAGGGCCGACTGCGATGACGTCGGCCCGCCGCACGTGACTCACTGGCGGCGGCTGTGGCGGCGGCCGTCCTGATCGCGGCACTGTAGCGGTGGCTGTGCCTGCGGCCGTGCCACACACGTGCCTCACTGGCGGAGGCTGTGGCAGTGCAAGTTTGACGCACGGCGCTCGAGCCACACTGGCGGCGGCCCGTGCGGGCGGCCGTGCCGCACTCGTGCATCACTGGTGGCGGTTGTGCGGTAGGAAAATATTTTTCAACAGTGTAGGTTTTATTTTAGCACCGTGCGGTGTTGGGAACACCGCCGCACGGCCCCGGAATTGTGCGTTCTCATGAGTGCGCGGTCTATGGAGGCAGATTCTTCCCGTTTCGCCGCCAATGACCGCAGACTCGTGAGACAGGCCTTTTAGACAGCAACTCTACCGCTGCGCCACCATGCTGCCCTCATTCAATCTTTCCCTTTCTCCGTCTGGTAATTCCCCTTTCCTGACCGTCCTTATCCATCGTGTTGCAGCCAAATCTTTTCAATAATTGCTTTTTCTCCTTCTTCCTCTACCCTCGATCGTTTAGTGCTCATGTGTACTGCTTTTGGACTGAATAACTGAGTCCACTTTAGTCTGCCCAACATAATTTGTGTTTGTGAAACCTTTGTGTCGAACAAAGCTTTTAGTCCAAGGCAAGGCTAGGGTTAGAGAGGGATAAATTGGAAACAATCAGGAATGGTTAGATGGTGACAAGTTTTCTATAAAAAAAACAAGTGAACTCCTGAAAGAAGGGGAAATTGGGGAACTTAAAGGGAAATGTCAATTTCAGACTTCTACTGTCTGGAATTGACAGAGTTGAAGGCTGAGCTATACCAGTGATGACTTGACATAATTATTCTTTGGACCAGTTTTATTAGATGGTAAAGATTGATTTTGTATTTTAAGCCTGACTGATTACGATTTGTTCATGAAGGCATATTAGATATAAGTTCTAATTAAGTGAGTTCTTATGAAAGTCCGAAGAGAAGGAGACAAAACACGAAATGATGATATGCAGGGTCAGCTTAGTTAGGCAGTAGATTAAAACTCTTCAGCTTCATTCAAACTGGATGAACAGAATATTAAAGAAGGTCTGCTTGGTGAAAGATTTAGTGGAAACAATGTCGTGAAATGATGGTCTTATGATTTATGTGCAGATGGCTTAGTAAGATCAGGCAATATGGTGATATAGGTTGTAGGAAGGAAATGCAGATGCTGGTTTACACTGAAGATAGAGACTGAAGAAAGGTCTCGACCCAAAACTTCACCAATTCCTTTTCTCCAGAGATACTGCCTAGCCCGCTGAGTTACTCCACCTTTTTTAATCTATCTTTGGCAATAAAGTTATAATCCTTATAGGCTGCCGGGAATATTGATCTGGAGATGAGATTAACACTCAACATGGCAGCTAAAGCTAGAATTCAAATTCTTCTTACTAGCAACCATTAAACGACAGGAATTTGTCAATCCTATCTGTTGCGCAAATGTACTTCTGTCATTGTCGTCTGGTCTGGTCTAGTGTTGACTCTAAGCTCTGAGCAATATGTCTAACCCTTCCTTCTGAAACACCATCACAAGCAACTCATCTCCAGCCCTGTGCAATGAGGGTCAGAGACTAACTGCTAGCCGAGCTGGCAACACCCACAACCTGTGAATGATTAAATAAAAATTAAATTCATGTTGTGACTCAGTTCCATTGAAATCATTGGAAATGAATTTTGGAAATGGAGTGCATAACCGAAGCAACAAAGTGGAAATATCTACTCCAATAAGTAACTGTGTTTTGATTTAAAGCATTAAACTGATTGCAAAACAATGTAAGCCAAATTTCCACTGTGAAGCAACTTTTTTTAATATAGAATCAGAACATTTTGGAGACACTCTGCAAGTCAGGCATTATCTGTGGAGAAAGAAACAAAGTTAACATCTCTGTACAAAGACCAGCGTACTGGCACAGCTGGTAGAGCCACTGCCTTACAACGCCAAAGACCCGGGTTTAATCCTGACCTCGGGTGCTGCCTGACTGTGTGAAGTTCGCACGTTCTCCCTGCGACTGCATAGCTTTCCTCTGGGTGCTTTGTTAAACCCACACCCCCCACCCCACTGACATTTCAAAGGCGTGCAGGTTTGTAGGTTAATTGGCCCTCTGTAAAACTGCCCCCTAATGTGTGGGCAGTGGGATAACATAGCACTAGTATAAACGTGTGATCGATGGTCGGCTTGGACTCAGTGGGCTAAGGGGCCTGTTTCCATACTGTATCTCAAGCAAAAACATAGGAATGCTCACCATTATATTGCTCTTTAGCATAGAGAGACACCATCCAACCCAATGGAGACATCTAATCTTGGTTAATACTGGTTAAGTGACCTTGTGATATATGTAGAAATGACTGATGAAAGAAAACACATGAAATGAAATATGTTGGGTTGATTTCCAGACAGTCACTTCCATTGGAACCTGCCTGCCATCAATTAGGGGGGTTTGGAGACTGAAGTCTTCCTCGTGAATCCATCAATGAGCTGTTCTCGGAGCAGGTGAGTGTAAGATGGGGAAGTGATCTGCAGACCTTTAGAGTTAAATACTCTGTGGAAGAGGGTGTCATAACCACATCATGCCATATACTAATTCTTGGACTCTCGAAGATTGTAACCCAGTGTTGCTTCTGGACCTCACCAGTGTGGCTAATACAGTTCACACTCAGGGCAATTGCACAGTGGCCAACTAACCAACCCTTTACAATCCTTTGCAATATGTGAGGAAACTGAAACATCCAGAGAAAAGCCACACAATCACAGGGAGAACACGCAAACATTTTAGCTAACTGTGTTCCACCCCAGCAATTGGTTTGGGTTGAACTATTGATCCTGAGCCCATGTCTCACTTTGAACATGAGCGGAGACATTAGACTACTGGTTTTGTTATTATACCCAAACAACACAATAATCCAATATGCAGAATCCCCATGCAGTACTGAACAGCAACACTATTTAGGTACTTTAATGGCATTCTAGAGACTTTTAGATGGACTCATAGGTATGCAGGAAATGGAAGTATATGGATCACATGCAAGCAGAGGAGATTACTTTAAATTGGCATCATGTTCAGCAAGGACATTGTGGGCTGAAGGGCCAGTTCCTAAACTGTACTGTTCCACATTCTACGTGGTATTAAGTCCAGCTGGAAAGCACAGCACATCAATAATGATTGGAACTCCAATCAGGGAATTTAAACAAAATCCTTAAAAATTCTCTCAAGCATGTATATGCTGCAGGAAATTTGTTTAACTGGAACTTACAGGAATATAAGGATATTCTATACATCAGTAGAGGGGAAAGATTTAAAGAAGGAAAGGAAAGGTTTGAAAGGTCCTGAGAGGCAACTTTTTCCATACAGAGGGTGGTGCGTATAAAGAATGAGCTGCCAGAAGAACTATTGGAGGTGAGTACAACGACAACATTTAAAAAGCAATTAGACGGGTACATAGATAGGAAAGATATGGCCCAAGGCAGACAAGTTGGACTACCTAGGTTAGGCAATTTGGTCAGCATGGACTAGTTGGGCTGAAGGGTCTCTTTCTTTCTGTACTGTACATCTGTTTGACTTTATTACTCTATCATCAATAACGTGTGAAGTCTAGAATGTTACACAAGTAAAAGCCGATATATAGGCAGAAGAAATGGTTTTGGTTTGCATGATGGCAATAGTGTTAAAGATGCCAGTATGTACTGGAACCATACGCACTTTGAACTACAGAGAACACCAGGCTAACAGTTTGGATGCAGTACCACAAAGTTTCCATTAAATCCAGCCGCTGGTAATGAAACTAAAATCTTCCAACCCAATCCGTTAGAGGTTCAGTCAGTGCCCTCTGGTGGATAAAGAGATTTTCAGGAAAGGTTGCAGGAGCAGCCAGCTTCTGAGCAAGAACAGATGTCAGGAACAAAATCAGCTAAAGGTTCCAACAATGGCAGATCAGTGGAGGTTTTTTTAATATAAACTCAGAAGACCTGAACAAATTGTAAAAAATGCACCATCGTTTGGGGTTTTTCATCCAAGTCGAACTCTTTGAAGGCTTTGCAGGTGCACCTTGAAATGGGTAAAATGATGTTTGTTTGGGTATGGATGAATAGCTTATGTACCTCTCAGTTTTTTGCCCTGCGGTAAAATGGCTTCTGGTAATCTTCCAAACATTAATACCTTATCAAAGTTCACGTTTAACATACTGATTCTTTTTTTCTTAATGTCAGCTTATCAATCATTAATGTAGAGTCTCAGTTACTGCTTCTTGCTTGAGTGCAATGTATATTTGGCTGCTCCAGTGTGGAACCACTTGGAATTATATTAAGAAAAAGGCCATATCATTCGTATTCCAGTCTTTTCACATATTGGGGCAAAGCTGAATAGAAAGTAGGAATTCTTCACACATGGACAGCTATAGTGTGTAGGAAAGAACTGCAGATGCTGGTTTAAATCGAAGGTAGACTATAAATGCTGGAGTAACTCAGCGGGACAGGCAGCATCTCTGGAGAGAAGGAATGGGTGACGTTTTGGGTCGAGACCCCTCTTCTGACCTTCTTCAGTCTGAAGAAAGGTCTCGACCCGAAGTGTCACCCGTTCCTTCTCTCCAGCAATGCTGCCTTACCCGCTGAGTTACTCCAGCATTTTGTGTCTACCTTGGACAGGTTTAGTGAATGAATATACAGACCAGGAGACCGTTTGGATAGACTTCAAAAGAGTGTGACAGAAGGAGCCAGCAGAGAAATTTACAGGCCAAGAAAGTGGCAGTAGTATAATGACCCTCAGCACATGTTGTACTATGAACCTATTTCAGATGATTTGACCGCCAGTCAACCGGAGGAGAAGCAGGACAGACACACCTGATCCCATTTTACTTTTGGAGTAACATGCATGGGAAGTCTAGGTTGCTTAAATGGCACATATGGTAAATTATCTGGGTGGCAGTGAATCATAGAAACATAGAAACATAGACAATAGGTGCAGGAGTAGGCCATTCGGCCCTTCGATCCAGCACTGCCATTCAATATGATCATGGCTGATCATCCAAAATCAGTACCCCGTTCCTGCTTTCTCCCCGTAGCCCTTGATTCCGTTAGTCCGAAGAGCTATATCTAACTCTCTCTTGACATTTTCCAGTGAATTGGCCTCCACTGCCTTCTGTGGCAGAGAATTCCACAGATTCACAACTCTGCGTGAAAACGTTTTTCTGCATCTCAGTCATACTGGACATAGCTCAAAAAGTTTTGTCCCTAACAGAAAGTAATTGACCTGAGCTGACATGATGGCAGAGTTTTTAATTGGCTTCAGTATCATGTAGCTGGGGGATTGGGAGAGGGGTTGGACTGTGGTGGGATGTGGGGACAATAGAGAGATTCCTATTGTGTTCTTGGTTCTCATCACTTTTCCACCAGTAATTTACTGGAGTATTGTGAGCAGTTTTGGGCCCCATATCTGAGGAAGGATGTGCGGCCGTTGGAGATGGTCCAGAGGAGGTTTACAAGAATGATCCCAGGGATGATTGGGTTATCATATGATGAGCCTTTGACGGCACTGGGCCTGTACCTGCTGGAGTTTAGAAGGATAAGAGGGACCTCATGGAAACTTACTGATTAATGAAAAGCCTGGATAGAGTGGATGTGGAGAGGTTGTTTCTACTAGATGGATAGTCTAGGACCAGAGGCCATAGCCTCAGAATAAAAGGATGTACCTTTAGAAATGATATGAGGAGGAATTTCTTTAGTCAGATGGTGGTGAATCTTGGAATTCATTGCCAAAGACGGCAGTGGAGGCCGGTGCATATTTTTAAGGAGGAAATTGATAGATTTGGCAACTTGTGCATGTGTGATCTGTGCAAAAAGGATGTCACTGTACAATGCACACACGACAATAAAGACCATTGAACCATTGCACTTACTATTGGATGCATGTGAAAATGTGTTGATTTGAAGTAAAAAGGATTTTAATCTTCAAAAGTCGACGGCTCAAGTTTGCTTGCTTTTTGCTTCTGCATCCTGAAACATCTTGGGCTGACAGTATTCAAATTTGTATGTTTTAAGATGTCAAACGCAATGGTATTTTGGATTGCATGCTGATGTTTGGCTCGGAGCCAAAGATGTTGAAGACAGATTGACAGCGGAATAATAGGCAACATTTTTAAATTAAGGGTTAATGCCTCCAGAGTAGATAGACAGTGGGAATATAAAATGCTTTGAAGCTCAGATTTATGTTATAGGCAGTGCATATTTGGGGAAAAACCTAGAACATTTACATGCCCGAAGTGTACATTAGTTCTCACTGTGAAATCGTTGTTAAACCCATCAGGTGATATTTGCATATCCCTATTACACACGTTCTTCTTTGAAGCACTTGCAACGCTCTATCTAAAATGAAATATTGGACCGTACATTTCAGTAATGAGTGCGATCTGTTGAAATGATTCAACAGAGAAGTCTATAGATCAAGAAATGTCTTGCAATTTATCACGAGGCAATGCTTTTACAGTCGCTTGTCCATTGTTGTATATTGGTGCATTTGCTAAACATTGAATGTAGAAATGTGTGAGCACTGAGCCCCAGTTCTCAGGCTTGCTGAGCTGAATTTCAGAAATTCCACCCACAATTGTCACTACAACACTCATCAACTCAAGAAACAGAGTGTCTGCGTCTACCTGTGGGAATATTCCCATTCTTGTCACAGAGACTAATTCACCATTAAAAACAAGATAATCTCACTGAGATGTGTATCAATGGGATATTATAGGAGTAGATTGGGTGAGAATATAGTTCTCACAATTTCAGGAACCGTTTAGTTTATTTAGTTTAGAGATACAGCATGGAAACAGGCCCTTCGGCTCACCGAGTCCTCACCGACCAGCGATCCCTGCTCATTAACACTACCCTACACACAGTAGGGAGAATGTTACATTTATATCAAGCCAATTAACCTACAAACCTCGATGTTTTTGTCGTGTGGGAGGAAACCGACGATCTCGGAGAAAGCACGGGAGAACATACAAACTCCGTACAGACAGCACCTGTCGTCAGGATCAAACCCGGGTCTCTGGCGCTGTAAGGCAGTAGCTCTACCGCTGCGCCACTGTGCCGCCTTTAACAGTCAAACTGGTTTAAATTTAGGTTTATTGGTGTCACAAGTATCAAGATACAGTGAAAAGCTTTTGTTTGTATGCTATCCAAAAAAATTAGATAGTACTATATGTGAGTACAATCAAGCCAAACACAAGTGCAACAGGTCGAGCAAAGGGAAAAGACCAGAGTGCAAAATATAGTTGCTCAACATTGTTTGTCTAACATCGGTAGTGGGGAAACTGCTAGAGTCAGTTATTAAAGATGGGATAGCAGCACATTTGGAAAGTGGTGAAATCATTGGACAAAGTCAGCATGGATTTACGAAAGGTAAATCATGTCTGACGAATCTTATAGAATTTTTCAAGGATGTAACTAGTAGCGTGGATAGGGGAGAACCAGTGGATGTGGTGTATCTGGACTTCCAGAAGGCTTTCGACAAGGTCCCACATAAGAGATTAGTATACAAACTTAAAGCACATGGCATTGGGGGTTCAGTATTGATGTGGATAGAGAACTGGCTGGCAAACAGGAAGCAAAGAGTAGGAGTAAACGGGTCCTTTTCACAATGGCAGGCAGTGACTAGTGGGGTACCGCAAGGCTCAGTGCTGGGACCCCAGCTATTTACAATATATATTAATGATCTGGATGAGGGAATTGAAGGCAATATCTCCAAGTTTGCGGATGACACTAAGCTGGGGGGCAGTGTTAGCTGTGAGGAGGATGCTAGGAGACTGCAAGGTGACTTGGATAGGCTGGGTGAGTGGGCAAATGTTTGGCAGATGCAGTATAATGTGGATAAATGTGAGGTTATCCATTTTGGTGGCAAAAACAGGAAAGCAGACTATTATCTAAATGGTGGCCGTATATGAAAAGGGGAGATGCAGCGAGACCTGGGTGTCATGGTACACCAGTCATTGAAAGTAGGTATGCAGGTGCAGCAGGCAGTGAAGAAAGCGAATGGTATGTTAGCTTTCATAGCAAAAGGATTTGAGTATAGGAGCAGGGAGGTTCTACTGCAGTTGTACAGGGTCTTGGTGAGACCACACCTGGAGTATTGCGTACAGTTTTGGTCTCCAAATCTGAGGAAGGACATTATTGCCATAGAGGGAGTGCAGAGAAGGTTCACCAGACTGATTCCTGGGATGTCAGGACTGTCTTATGAAGAAAGACTGGATAGACTTGGTTTATACTCTCTAGAATTTAGGAGATTGAGAGGGGATCTTATAGAAACTTACAAAATTCTTAAGGGATTGGACAGGCTAGATGCAGGAAGATTGCTCCCGATGTTGGGGAAGTCCAGGACAAGGGGTCACAGCTTAACGATAAGGGGGAAATCCTTTAAAACCGAGATGAGAAGAACTTTTTTCACACAGAGAGTGGTGAATCTCTGGAACTCTCTGCCACAGAGGGTAGTCGAGGCCAGTTCATTGGCTATATTTAAGAGGGAGTTAGATGTGGCCCTTGTGGCTAAAGGGATCAGAGGGTATGGAAAGAAGGCAGGTACGGGATACTGAGTTGGATGATCAGCCATGATCATATTGAATGGCGGTGCAGGCTCGAAGGGCCGAATGGCCTACTCCTGCACCTAATTTCTATGTTTCTATGTTTCTATTGTAGTGTAAGAGTAGCAGAGGTAAAGATCAGCGTCCACGATGTGGTCGGTTGGAAAACGAGGCTGTTTCTGGCTCATGGAAGCAACAGTTAGACAACAGATAACAGAGGGGAAGAAGCCGTTCCTGAGTCTGGTGGTATTTGTTTTCAAGCATTTACATCTTCTGCCCGACGGGAACATGGAGAAGAAGAAATGACAGGCTGGAAAAGGCCGTTGATCTGTTGGCTGCTTTCCCGAGGCAGCATGAGGTGTAGGTGGAGTAAATGGTGGAGACTTCTTCTTGCGTATGACGTGCACAGCCTAAAGTTGTAGACACCAAAACACTACATCTATTTGTTTGTGCACAGCAGGTTGATTGCATTAGTCGAAACAGGGTGGACCACGTGAAGGTTGCAATCTCCCACCCCAATGGTGGAGTGTCTGGTCAGTATGATGGACTGAGGTACAGCCACAACTCTCTGCAATTTCTTGGTCTTAGGGTCCAAGCTGTCACTACTTGCCTGGAGGATTGACCCTGGTACCTCAATGAGTAAAAGCTCAAAAACACTTATTTGTCTTATCTTCATTTTAGCACGTTTCCATCTCTTCAGTCCCCATTTATTCCTGAAGTTTTTAGCCATGTATGATAATTACTTGCATCTGTTTTGATTGTGTTTTCACATATCAAGAAATAATTGGAATAGGAAAAAAAGTTATTATGGCTAAAATAAGCAAACTGCTGGAGGAACTTAGTGGGCCAGGCATCATCTGTGGAGGGAAGCAGTTAGATGACGTGTCAGATGGGATCCTTATTCAGTTCCAACCCAGAACTTTGTCTATCCATTTCCCTTTACAGATTCTGCCTGGTCTGCTGAGTTCCACCAGCAGTTTGCTTGTTACTCAAGATTCCAGCATTTCCAGTCTCTTGGGTCTTGAGAGTATTAGACCTAATAGCTTGACACTTTTTGACCAATATTAAACAAACTACCCACCTTTTTACCATTTCCCCCTAGTTTGATCCCCAACTATCAGTACATTCCAATGCTCCAAACTCATCTCTAATTTTGAATTTTAATTTCCTCTTTGGTCATTGAATGTGAAATTGCAAATTTGTTTTCAACGGGAGAGAGTTTTCTGCTTCTGGCACCCATTAAAAGGCAATTTACAGCTGTCTTATCTCATTTTACATAAGACTCTTACAGCTGTCAAAGAGAGGAAACTTGCTTCATATTAATCAGGGCTCGGTTCAAATGCTTGTAATAGGACACTACTGAAACACATGACATTAGTCAGTTGCCCTGGACCTCTTCTGATTTACTCATTTGTTCTGCTGAGTAGTTCACCCAATGGAAAGGAAAAATCAAAAAAGCCCAGCTCTGTTTACCAATGTTATTTCAGGACATGCTATACTTGAATGTTGTGAACTGGCTCACATGAACTGCGCAGTTCCCGTCCATGCTCATGGGGCAGTGTTGTGGTGCAGCGGTTAATGCCGCTGCCTTGCAGCTTCTGAGATCTGGATTCATACCTGACCCTTCACTACTATCTGAGGAGTTTGCCTGTTCTCTCCGTATGGGTTTCCCCCTGGGTGATCTGGTTTCCCCCCCATGTGCCAAAGACACGCTGGTTGGTACGTTAATTGATTACCATAAATTGTGCCTATTGTGGTGGATGGCAGGAGAATTAGTAGGTGGTGCGAGCTGATAAAATGCAAGAGGAATAATGGTTCTGATGTAGACCACTAGTGGGAGAGTATAGGACCAGAGGACATAGCCTCAGGATAAAAGGACATACCTTAAGAAAGGAGATGAGAAGGTATTTCTTTAGTCAGAGGGTAGTGAATCTATGGAATTCATTGCCACAGATGGCTGTGGAGGCCAATTCAATTGATATTTTTAAGGCAGAGATAGTCAGATTTTTGATTAGTAAGGGTGTCAGGGAAAGACTAGATGGGTCAAATGGTCTTATTCTGCTCCTTGAACATGAACTTAGATGGATGTTCAATATTCAACGTGCTAAGTGGGCCAAATGATCTGTGCTCATGGTATATGACTCAAAATTGTCAAATTTATTTTACCACCTGTTTCCATCTTTTTGTTCCCCATTTTTTTTGCTGAAGGTTTTAACTTCTGTTGGGTTATGACTTTGAGCATTTCTAATTGGCCTCTTAAATTGCCCCTAATGATTAGGGAGTGTATGAGAAAGTGGGATAACATAGAATTAAAGTGAACGGGGATCAATGGTCGGTGTGGTTCGGTGGGCCAAAAGGCCTGTTTCCATGCTGTATCTCTGAACTAAACTAAAACTAAAGCCTAAGGTAGACAAAATTGCTGGGGAAAGTCAGCGGGTGAGGCAACATCTATGGAGCGAAGGAATAGGCAACGTTTTGGGTCGAGACCCTTCTTCAGATCTTCGATTTGCGACATCTGCAGTTCTTTCTTAGACATAAAACTAAAGCAGTCACGGCAAAGTTCAATCCTGTTCTCATCCATTCTGGAAACACGCAAGCCTCTCACATGACTCAAAGAACTAGGAATGGATAAGCAGACTGTTGGATCTGACTCAAGTCCTGAAAGCTGGAATCAATTGTAATCCCTTCCCCACCCCTGCAATCCACCAACCTCAAATGGATTTATTTCAGCAAGCCTTCAGCAATGGTCAAAACCCTGATGGTCTCTATTCATCTGCACCATGGAGACACCTTCACCAGCCAATCTGTAATGGTTCATCGTTACAAGGACAATTGGAAATGGGAAATGTATGTTGTTAAGCGGGAAATGGTGCAGAATAGATTTACGAGGATGTTGCCAGGACTCGAGGGCCGGAGCAAGAGGATGAGCAGGCAAGGACTTTATTCCTTGGAGCGCAGGTGGATGAGCAGTGATCTTGTAGATGTGTACAAGATCATGAGAGGAATAGATCGAGTAATTACACAGAATCTTTTACCCAGAGTAGGGAAATCGAGAACCAGAGGTCATATGTTTAAGATGAGGGGGAAAAGATTTAATAGGAATGTGAGGGGCATGTTTTTTTACACTAAGGGTGACAGTTATATGGAACCAGTTTCCAGAGGTGGTTGTTGAGGCAGGCACTGTCACGAAGTTTAAGAAACATTTAGACAGGTACATGGATAGGATAGGTTGGAGGGATATGGGCTGAACGCGAGCAGGTGGGACTAGTGTGGATGGGGCATGTTGGATAGCCTAGGCAAGTTGGACTGAAGGGCCTGGTTCCACGCTAGTATGGCTCTATGACTCTATGTCGGCTTCTGAAATTATTATTTTTTTAAGATTAAAATAAAAAACTGACGATTATACCTGGGCAGGCCTATTTTGCCTTGTGGAATTATATTTATTTTACCAGCTAAGTTACGGTGAATGCAGTGTCAAAATTCCAAAGAGGAATCACATCAGATATTTGGATATGGGGCTAGATTATAGGACAGGACATGGAACGTAGAACATAGAATATTGAATAGAACAGAATAGGAAAAGGTGATTTGGCCCACAATCTTGGTGATGAACACAATGACAAATTAATCCCTTCTGCTCACACATGATCCATATGCCTCCATTCCCTGGATCTCAATGTGCCTGTCTTAAAACCTCTTGAACACCACTATTGCATCCTCCCACACCACAATCCCTGGCAACACATACCAGGCACCCACTGTGTGAAAAACATGCACTTGCCTCTCTGAGCTTAAACTTATGCCATCTAGTGTTTGACATTTCCACGTTAGGAAATGTCAAAGACTGTATTCTGTGCACGCTATCTAGGCCGGTCTCCTTGTTTTGCCCTTGTAATTGCCAAACTGCCTTTAAACAACATAATTAGTGTCATTGGCTCACTGGTTCATTATAGACGGGGCCCACCATACCAGATCTTTATTACTCAACCTGCAGTACATCCCAGTCTACATTTTTTCATGGCATGGTTTGTACTGATTTGCTTTCATCCCGAAAATACATCAGCTCAACTTCAAGAGAGATTCAATACACTTTCTTAACCTCTCTTGTCAACCTTAAAAGAAAGATTGATTTTAATTACAGTCAGTGTAATATTTTGACCAATCTATACCCAGAAGAAGCAATAGTTTATCTAAAAAAAATATTTCTCCGAGGATTTATTGAGTTTATAATACTTCTGTGAAATGGTTATTGACTAACTCTGCTGTGCAATCTGTTATTGTAGGACCTCAAGTAATAACTTGAAGTTTTGGATCAAAGCACAGCTTCAAGCCATGTACACTTCACAGATTATGTAGCAATGAACAGCAGGTTCATATCAATAAAATTAATTAAACTATTGTTTTGACGTGTCAGGTTCTGAAATTACAACTACAGTTCAGATGAGAGATAAATATATAGGGGAATATGGGTGGTTTTGTGGATTAAGATATTTGTCATCCATTTCTTGAATGTAGAATTCATATCCACAATGATTAAAAGGTTAAATGTCAACCATTCATTCTTCATTGCAGGAGTGTCACTTGAAATAGATTTCAAACATACTTTGACTTACAGATTTTGACTTACTTTGTAACAAAGCCAACCACAATATCGCAAATTAAAACGGAGTGAAATGTTGAGTGTAAGTGGAAATGTCAGATCTGAATGGTGCAGATTGCAATTTGAGCTAGTAACTCCACCTACCCTTGTTTACACAGAATCCATTGAATTATATTTCACATCTGGTTGTATTGAAATGACCTGGGATCATTCATTGCCAACACTGGGAGCCAAAAATAAATCAGTTCTCTGCTCTGAGATCACAGGATACTCCAAACTATTTTAACTAGTTGTGTTATTCGCTGTCCTCCACTGCCTTCCACCTCATACATTCTCACTTCAGCTATTTTTGCCTGTACCGTTTCTCCCCTTGTTTCCACTCAATCCATTTCCATGTCCATATTATGCTTCACAATTTCAGCCCTGATTCCTTCCATTGACTCTTGCTACCTTTCTTCACCTCCTGTTGTTTTGAATGGGACTGGAAGTGAAGCAATAATTTCATTGCATCTTGTCTTGGTGAATCCTCTTACATGAAGATCATGGAGCACAATTGGGTGCACTGTACACACATTTTTGTAAATTATGTGCAACTCCTCTGTGTTTAAGCCATACTAACAAATGCAACCCACTTCAAATAAATATTTGCTTAGTTGATACATGCAAATCTATTCGATATAAATAGAGACAATAGATGGTACAGACTTTGCACACTAACTGGAGGGTGGAGGCCTACATTGTTTAGTCTAAGGAGGCTATTTCTAGATGAATGTTGGGGAGCTTAAACAATCCAACCCTTCAAAAAAACTCTGCAAGGTCATACAGATTGTAAGGGGGAACTCACGAACCACCAGTTGAACGAGGTGCATCTTTCCTTCTGTCGTCAGGCTTCTGAACGGTCCTTCTATAAGCTAACAGTCCAGTTCTCTTGTACTTCATTACGGATATTGGACTTTTTCTCTGGAACTGTTGCGCTATAATGCTGAGAACTATATTCTGCAATTTTTATCTTTTCCTTTGCTCTAACCATTGTATTTGTGATTGGCTTGATTGTACATATGTATAGTATGATCAGATTTGGTTGGATAACTTGTATTTTATTGATAAGTTGTCTATGAGTACTGTGTTTACAGGCTTGTTATACTGCTGCAAAGAAAGAATTGAATTCCTCTGTTGTCAGTACATATGAGAATTAAACACTCTTGACTCTTGAACAATGTCTCTAACAGTCTCTTTTGAGCTGCACGGTGGTGCAGCGGTAGACTTGTTGCCTTACAAGTTTTCTCAGGTGCTCACGTTTCCTCCCTCACTCCAAAGACATGGTTTGCAGGTTAATTGGCTTGGTAAAATTGTAAACTGTCCCTAGTGTGTAGAATAGTGTTAGTGTATGGGGATCGCTGGTCAGCACGGACTCGGTGGGCCGAAGGGCATGTTTCCGCACCGTATCTCTGAACTAAACAAAGCTTTTCATTATACCCTGGTACACATAATAATAAACCTACGCTAAACCTATGGATTCTCAATGCTGTCCTATACTGTAGAGAGAGAGGCTAAACGCAAATACGAGGAACAGCATCTCATATTTCACTTGGGCAGCTTACAGCCCAGTGGTATGAATATTGATTTCTCTCACTCCAGGTAGCCCTGGCATTCTATCTCTCTCTATCCCTCCCCCACCCAAGTCACACTAGCTTCTCATTTTCACCCTACAAACAGCTAATAATGGCCTGTTTCCTTTATCATCGTTATTTTTTTGCATAACTTTCATTCATTGTTCTTTATCTCTCCACATCACCGTCTATATCTCTCATTTACTTTATCCCTAACCAGTCTGAAGAAGGGTCTCGACCCGAAACGTCACCCATTCCTTCTCTCCAGAGATGCTGCCTGTCCCGCTGAGTTACTCCAGCTTTTTGTGTCTATATATGGTATCTGTAAATATATCCAGATAACATGCCTGCCATGGTATCTCCAGATGGTACCAGTGGTTGCCTTGTGGAGCATCCAGTGAAAATGGAGGAGGTGCTGCAGAAGACTTCAGTGAGGCTCTTGCCTTTCACAACTGATGAAGATACTGGCTGAGTGCCTCTCATGAGTAATGGAGGATGGGACCTCAGCAATGACATGAACCTCAGAGCCATTTCAGGAATTCACAACAAGAAGATTCAGTGTTGAAATAGTAGCCTCAGTGAATGCAAACTTGGAGGATTGTCCTTTGCGGGAGTGTCTAGGACTAGAGGCCACAGCCTCAGAATTATAGGACGTTCTTTTAGGAAGGAGATGAGGAGAAATTTCTTTAGTCAGAGGGTGGTGAATCTATGGAATTCTTTGCCACAGAAAGCTGTGGAGGCCAGGTCAGTGGATATATTTAAGGCAGAGATAAATAGATTCGTGATTAGTACAGGTGTCAGAGGTTATGGGGAGAAGATAGGAGAATGAGGTTAAGAGGGAGAGATAGATCAGCCATGATTGATGGGCCGAATGGCCTAATTCTACTCCTATCACTTTTGCCATTGTCGGTGTTCCAGGCATGGAGATGAAGCTAAAAGTCTAACGGTGCTTTGGTTTCCCAATTCAGGCCCTGTCGTATATACTCTCAAACCACCGGTGGTGCCACCTGCAGTGGCTGCCTCGCCAACAGTCTGTCTGTCCTTCCTTTTTTGTTATTTTTAGTATGTGTTAAAAGTATATTTTCGTGTTCCTTGGTTTGTTTTATGTGGGGGTGGGGGAGGTGGTGGAGTTGGGGGAAACATTTTTCCAATCTCTTACCTTGACGGAGATGACATTTTTTTCCGTATCGATTCTCTGTCCCCACTGTGGCCTAACATCGTGGAGTTGGTGGCCTTTGCTGGAGACCGACCTGAGAAAGTTTAAAGATTTAAAAGTTACAAAATGGATTCAGCTGTAGATTTAGAAGCAATAAAATGGATGCTTAACCTTTCTCCTATTAACACTAATAGCCCTGTCCCACGGTGCGAGTTCATTCCAAGAGCTCTACCGAGTTTAAAAAAAATCAAACTCGTGGTAAGCACGGAGAATGAACGTAGCAGTTATGTCGGAGCTCGGGGACGTCTCTTAGCACTAACGGCAGGTAATCAGGAAGACTCGCTAACGGCAGGTAAGCACGGGAAGACCCGTGAAGATTTTTCAACATGATGAAAAATGCCCACGAGAGCCCCGAGTACCGACGAGTGACCATTACCGTAAATCTCCGAGTTCGAATCAGGGCAAACTCAGGAGAAAACTTGGAATGAACTCATACCATGGGACAGGGGTTTAACAAGGCTACAGCACTATAACAGAAATGTTTTCGCCCTTCTTCTATAACACTAGCGAGATAACAGCACAAATACATGAATGTTTTCCTCTATGATATAAACAATCAGGAGAATGTTCAGACACTTGGCTCTTACCCTTTACTTTACAAGATTGTAATGTGCAACAATAAGGTAAAAAAAAACAAGTGCTTGAATCTGCATAACCATATATGGGCTAACCTTTCCACTATCGGAAGAACCTGTCAATCCGAACAGGCAAGAGGCTGTACAATGCTCTGTAAGATAAAGTATTGCTGAATTGCTGATTATTGGGGTATAAATATATCTGTGTGTGTTGAACATTACCTGTGTGTGTGGGGATAGAGTGACTCTATAGTCTATATTTTACATACTGTGAGAGTTGACTGCCACACCCGCCTGGGCGAAATAAAGATTATAATGCTTTATTACTAATTTTTATGTTGTTATCGGTTTGAAGTAAAAACAAACCTTAACAGACCCGGCGCTCCAGCAGCAGGAGTCTGCGGGACTTTACCATCACGGAGCTTGTGATCCCTTTGCCGCGGATCGAAGCTCCAAACCGTGGGGCCTGTGGACTTTAACATCATGAAGCCCGCGGTCTCTGGTAAGAAGAAGCCGATTCAGGAGCTTCATGCCGTGGAGAGTGTTTCCGTTGCGCCGATGCGGGAGTTTCGATCACCTTGATAGGGGCTTCGATCGTCAGCTGTGGGGGCTTGGATTGCCCTGACTGCGGATGGTTTGACTGCCCCGACTGCAGGAGAACAAAGAGGAAGAAGATTGAACTTTATTGCCTTCTGTCACAGTGAGGAATGTGGAATCCACTGTGGTGGATGTTTATCTTAACTTTTATGCGGTTGTGTGTCTTGGTGCTTTTGATTAAGTATGGCTGTATGGTAACTTAAATTTCACTGTACCTTAACTGGTACATGTGACAATAAACTGACCTTAAAACCATTCCTTGTTCTTTTTCCTACTAATCCATTAAATCGATCGAGCAACAATCAATGATAGCAATCTTCCGTATTTTCAGCTGAATAGTTTTAAGAAACTTCCTTCTAGCTGGTGAGCTTTGGGGTAGAGGTTAATACCCCGTTAAAAGGAGTGAGATTAGAATACTGCACGTTGAACTTTACCAGCAGTTCCATTGACTACAGACAGGAACAGAATTGTAAATGGATTTAGGGGAAGCAGCCACGGCAGGTAGCGAGCCTGGGGAAGATGAAAGGGTAATAACACGTAACAAGTAGGAATTTCAAGGGTATAAGAGGGCAGGTGAGTTTGAGGTGTGAAAAAATGGCAATTTTGAAACACATTTCAGTTCCTCTGGTGCTTTTAATCTAACTCAGTGAACATATCGGTCTTTTTTTTTCCGTGGGCTGTGTGTTTTGACAATAACATGAACACAGATGAACACATTGTTATGCAAAATCCAGTTAAAATGAATGATAATTAAACCAGCCATGTGGCTAATTAGTGCAACTAGCCCTCAAAGATAGTTTAGAAGAGAGAGAGGAAAAATGGACTAATGCAAAGTGAGCAGTTTCAAAATGGAAGATTAAATATTTCCATTCATATGTTAAATATCAAAGCAACATTAAATATTTCATTTTATATAACACTTTATTGAGAATTTCATAACATGTATAAAATTGCTGGAAAATTTAAAAAGCCCTTCGGTGTCAAATCTTTGGCTACAAGGAATATTGAGATTGTTTTTTTCTTGAGGGGCCATTTAGTTCAGTTTCAGGCCACACACTTTTAGAAAGCAAAGAAAAATAAATCTGACATCTTCACACTGAATTCCTGTCTCTTTCAAGATGCCAGCAGAATGCACACAGAGGAAAATAATAAATGTTGGCTTTCAGATGAAAGTGCAGCAAACTGCCTTCCATGAGCGAAATATAATAATCAGGACATAGTTTCTGGATGATAGGTTTGCATTTACTGAAGCAAGCTATCCAAAAATTGTCAGGTAAAGCAGTCAAGCAAAGCTGTGATGTGAAATGTGGCACAGGCAAGATGCGTCATTTAGAAGAGGATTGAGTGGCAAGCCAACTTAATCACAGAAGAGCCCCCCCCCCCCCCTTGCTGCTCACGACAACAAATCAGCAGAGTTGAGAAGAGCCAGCTGATGCTGCAGGCTAGTAAGCTCTACTCCTTTTCGTCTCCTTTAGTCCTCTTTTGTCACCTTTTTGTCTCCTTATCATCTCTAACATTTGTCCGCCCCTCTGCCAATTGGTAAGCTCTCTCGTCTGTATCCAACTATCACTCATGTAGGAAGGAACTGCAGATGCTGGTTGAACCTGGAGATAGATGCAAAAAGTTGGAGTTACTCAGCACGTCAGACAGCATCACGGGAGAAAAGGAATTGGTGACGTTTCAGGTCGAGACTATGAGGAAGGATCTCAATCCGAAATGTCACCTTTTCCTTTTCTCCAGCGATGCTGTCTAACCCGCTCAGTTACTCCAGCTTTTTGTGTCTAACCATCTTCAAACCATCACTTGCCAAGCTCTATTCACTTGCCTCAGCTTTCTCTCCCCTACTACAATCAGTCTGAAGAAGATTGTCTATCCCTGTCCTCCAGAGAGGCAGCCTGAACACTGAGTTACTCCAGTACTTTGTGTTCTAGGGAAGATTCCACCATCAGCAGTTCCTCATGTATAGAAAACTCTTCCTTCATTTCTTATTTTAATCCGATCACAAGTGATTGGGTGAGACTATTTGCTGCCAGCTGTATCTATTCCAGTTGGAAGGACTCTGGACAGACTCAACTGATTCATAAAAACCTCATTGTATGCAGCACTTAACTCTGAGCAAATTTGAGCAACGCAGACATATTTATTAGCTTTTTACATTTCTTTGGCTACCATTGGTACCACTGCATCACCACCTTTTTCTTGCGGTAATGATATGATATGGTAGTTCGCTCAATGTTGAAAAAGTTTTGCATCACTTTTCTCCTCTGGATCATACCTGCTCTTGGCAGAAATTCACCTATTTTTATAAATCTGTGTTGTTTGGAAGGGTATTGGGTACTTTTCTGGGATTGGAATTGGTTCGGAATAGAAACTTTCACTGAACTGTATCCTTAAAGTAGCACTTTCCGGACCTGTTAATATTTCCCCAACTAATGACCACAAAAGTTCACCAACAAAAGCACATCTAGCCAAGTCTTGAAATGGCAATCAAGAGTGGCTGACTAAACCTTTAAACAATCAACTTGAATTGGAGACACAAGGAACAGCTGGAATCTTGAGTAAAACACAAAGTGCTGGAGTAACTCAGCAGATTCATTATGTGGAAGAACCGTATTCACTGGTGAATATACTGCAGCCATGAAACATACTATGTTCCTTATGATGCTCTGCACTTGATGTAACTGGAGTCTTTGAGTAATAAGATTAATGGTCCATTTGAGCTACAATTCCACATTTTAGAATCAATGTCACAAATGTCAAGTCCAATCCACTAAAATGTCAAATCTAAATAACATTCCTAAACAGCTATCTGAATCCAGCTTGCACAGTTCCAAACATGCAAACTCGGTTCATTATCATCCTAATTTAGCACATCGGTAATATCATGCTTTCAGTCAGCATCAGTTATCTTTCACATACTGTATATAATCTGACAAACCGAAAAAACAATTATGTTGCATGGCTGGTCTCTGACAGATAGCTGCCTCAGGACAGAATTCCAATGCACTCTGCCATTCAGACAATGTCCCGGACTTTCCAAGAGAATCCCAATATATGCTCTGTCCCACCACCAGAGCAAACCCAGTGGTACCAACAAAGTGGTGTACAGTTTGAAAGGATTGGCTCTGGCAATCCATATTTCCATGTGTTCATTGGAACTATACACCTATACTACTAAATGTACCTCACTCTAAAACACTCCTCCGGACCCTGTCATCCACTATGAAAGTCCTGCCCTGGTTTGACTTCCCAAAATGCCACACCTCACACTTTTCTGTATTAAACTCCAATAGCCATTCCACAGCCCACTTACCCAGTTGATCAAGAGCCTGCTGTCCTTATTGATAACTAACTTCGTTATCTATGATAACACCCACCATAGTGTCATCGCCAAACTTATTAATCATGCCCTATATATTTTAATCTAAATCATTGATATAAACCACAAACAGCAATGGGCCCAGCACTAATCCTTGAGGCACACCACTCTTCACAGGCCTCCAGTCTAAAAAACACCCTTCCACCACCACCCTCTGCTTCCTTCCTTCCATGAAGTCAATTCTGTATTCAGTTAACGAGCTCTCCCTGGATCCCCTGCGATCTAATCTCTCAGAGAAAGCTACCATATGGAACCTTATGAAAGGCCTTGCTGATGTCCGCATAGACAATGTCTATGGCCTTATGCTCGCCAACCTGGTCAAACTATTCCTATTACCCTACTTGCCTTGTTTACTCACATGCAGGAATCCATGAATCCGTTGCTAGTTACCACCCTAACAACACAAAGCATTAGATCTGAAAAGAAGATAACCCCCTGCAAATTGAAGTAGAGCAGTTTCTGGAGGATATGGTGAGAAGATAATTATGTGAAGGCCAGTGATGGTGAGTGATGAGTGGGGGGGGGGGGGGGTAATAGGGGGGCAGTACTGTCAGTTACCTCTGTGAATGTGAGCAGATTGACAAATGGTCTATTCCTAGCCTTAACTTCTCCCTTCCAGGACATCTACTGTTGTCAAATTCAAGAGACAGTTTTATTTTGTACGAGTGGCAAGCGTAGCCCCGTAAGCATAACATCAGCCCATGTTCACATTGGTAAGACAATAGCAACAGCAAAAGAATACAGCTGATCCCTGTGACCCCGAAACAAACATCCACACCGTTATTTTCTGTAACGCACACCCCTTTTTTCCCCCATTGAATCCCTTGTTATAACCAGAGACATTTTCTCTGATGCATAAGATTCCTGCATGCAGGAATAGTTTGGGAAATGGGGCTACTGGGGAAAGGGTAGGATTCGAGGATCAGGGTTCATTGGAGAAAGATGGTGTGGATGAGTTCGGTGTGGAGGTGGGGGGTAATGGGTTGGAGCGTAATGTCAGTGGAAGAGGAGTAAAGGCGGAGGGATTACTTAAAGGAGCTGATTATAGTGCCATGGCTCACCACATTGCAGTGCATCAGAGGAAATGTCCGCAGATGAAGAGCGCGGCAGCACTGCAGTCTGAGTCATGTGTTCACATCACCCCGGGCTGGAGAGGG
>CM075983.1:50591908-50674164 GCA_038087875.1 Malacoraja senta | reverse complement strand
ACCGTATTGCCGCATGTTAGTGGGGTAAAAAGGAATAGGCCTGGCGAGGAAGAGGAAGAGCGTGAGGCGAAAATTAGGGCAGGTGAGGGGGTTGATTCCGCTATCGGGTGGTGAGGTGAGCTCCCCTGGGGAGTGTCCACTGGGTCGGAGGAGGTCCCCTCGTTTCAGAGGCCTCTTGAGGGTGATGGAACGCCAGAGGATGGGGTATGTGCCCCTGGTAGTGGGGCCCCTGAGATGGGGGATGAGCAGAGTCAGCCCGAGGGGGGTGGTTCGGGGGCTGTGGTGTTCCAGTCTATGCTGCACATCAGAGCCAGTGGTGGTAATGGGGGGTGTGCTGCATCGCCGGATGAGGTGGAAGGGGAGAGGCTAAAAGAAAGTGGAGAGCCTCTGGGTGTTGCCAGTGGAGGGGATGCTATAGGTGCTGTGGAGGTCGGGGATAGTTCGGGTGGTGATTTCCCTTTAGTTTCCAGGGGTGCCAGTGTATCCCAGGCCCTGGGGGTGCCTAGTGTTTTTGTTTCCCCAGGCCAAGGCGTGGAGGGTGATGGTAGCGTGCAGGTGCCAAGCCAGTCAGGGGGATGCCTGTTGCAGTTGGGGGTTTCGGGGCCGTTACCCGGCATTGATCCTGGGGATGGTGTCTTGCTGGAGGAGGGGGAGTGTGCTCAGGAAAGTTTGTGTAGTGGGGGTGAGGAGCTGTCGGAGGGCTCTGGGCGTTCAATTACTGAAAGAGACCTTGAACGGTGTGCTGTGGAGCCTGTTGGTGCAGGTGCGAGTGAGTTGGCCGAGTGCCCAGGCTCCAAGGCCGAGTCTCTTGTATGTGTTATACAGGCGGTTCGAGAATTTCTCAGAACAAACTGCTCCATCAGAACAAGATTGGAGGCTGCTAAAAGGCGGTGGGATGATCTGCCAGGTTTGATTCAGACTCTCGAGGCTATTCTTGGCAACAGGGAGAGTGATCTTCCTGACTTAGAGGAGAGGCAGTTTGGGGACTTTTTGGTGTTCCTCAGACAGAAAGTTGTTGTGTCTATGGGGAGTGTGGGGGTTTAATATAGTGGGCCTTTACATTCACCGTCGCAACATTAAACTTAAACGGGAGTAGAGCGAGTTTTCGTAGATTTCAGCTTTTATCAGTCCTTAAAGAGGGGAGATTTGCAGTGTGTTTTTTGCAGGAGACGCACACAGTTGTTAGTGATGAACCTACCTGGAGACTGGAGTGGGAAGGGGGGGTTTACATGAGCCATCTCAGCTCGAATTCGAGTGGGGTGGCCTTTCTGTTGGCCCAGAATTTCCTGCCAACAATTTTAAAAGTGAACGAAGTTGTGCCAGGACGGTTGCTCCATCTGGCAGTGAGCTTGGATGGCATGCCATTGCATTTCATTAACGTGTATGCCCCTAGCTCCGGTACGATGCAGGCCGGCCTAATTCAGGAGGTGACTGCTCTGTTGAGCACTATTGATAGGGGAGAGTGTGTTTTCCTTGGTGGGGACTTTAATTGCACACTTCAGGCGCGAGATCGTTCTGGTACTCAGTGTGCCCCTGCTGTAGCGAAGAAGTTGAGAGGGATGATTGAATCCTTTGAGTTGGTTGATGCATGGCGGAACCTCCACCCGGATTCCACTCCTTTTTCGCGGAGGTATGAGGATGGTGGTTCCCGTATTGACAGAATATATATTTCCCGAGCGTTTGTTGCCCGTGTGTCAGAGGCTTCTATGCGGGTGGTGCCATGTTCGGATCACTGTTTGATGCGTGCGGACTTCAATCCGGCGCACACTAGGGCTGGGTCCGCGTACTGGCACTTTAACAACCGGCTGCTGGAGGATCTGTGTTTCCGGGAGTCATTCAGTCGGTTTTGGGGGAAGTGGAGAGAGGGGCGGAGGTGCTTCTCTTCCCTTAGGCAGTGGTGGGGTGGGGAAGGCTCACATTCGTCTCTTTTGTAAGGAGTATACGTGGGGGTCGACCGGACGGAGGGACTCAGCGGTTGCAAGGCTTGAGAGGGAGCTACTGGGTGCAGAGTCTCGCCTGGGTCGGGATGGTGAGGACTCCTTTGAATGGGGAGAGTTTCAGGAGAAGAAGGAAGCCTTGAGGAATCTGCTGCTTGAGCTTTCGTGAGGGCGCGGGTCCAGATGATGCAAGATCTGGACCGAGCTTCGCCTTTCTTTTTCTCTTTGGAGAAAGGGAGGGGAGCCTGCAAGCAGCTCGTAGAGCTGCTCGCAGATGATGGCTCCTCTGTCACTGATCCGGAGAGGATCAGTGAGGAGGTCAGGTCCTTTTATGGGTCCCTGTTCTCCGCAGGGGGATTTAACGGGGAGGCTCAGCAGGACTTTGTGGGAGGGTCTACCGACTGTTGATAGGGAGGTGGCCGATCTTCTTGATGGCCCCTTATCTTTGGAGGAGTTGACTTGTGCATTGTTTCAGCTCAGGAAGGGTAAGTCACCCGGGCTGGATGGGTTGACGGGAGAGTTTCTTAGAGCTTTCTGGGATATCCTGGGGGGTGATTACATGTTGTGCTGGGGGAGAGTCTGGCGGCCGGGGCGATGCCCGTCTCGTGGCGTAGGGCAGTTGTTGTCTTGCTGCCTAAGAAGGGTGAACTCCGCTTGTTGAAGAACTGGAGGCCGGCATCTCTCCTATGTACAGTGTATAAAGTATTTGCACGGGCAATGGCAAATCGCCTGGGCCCTGTGCTGTCTCAAATGATTCATTTTGACCAGTCCTATACAGTCCCTGGCAGGTCCATTCAGGATAACACCCACCTGGTTAGGGACCTGATTCATCTAGTTCAGGGTACTGGTCAGTCAGCTGCTTTTCTGTCTCTTGATCAGGAGAAGGCTTTTGATAGGGTAGAGCATGATTACCTATTCGGAACGTTGCAAGCGTTTGGATTTGGACCGCATTTTGTGGCCCGGGTCCGGCTTCTGTACGCTGCAGCGGAGTGCCTGGTGAAGGTTAATGGTGCGTTGTTGGCTCCCTTTCATTTTGGGAGGGGGGTCCGTCAGGGGTGCCGCATGTCGGGTCAGTTGTACTCGGTCTGTGTGGAGCCGTTCCTGTGTCTTCTTCGGAGGAGGTTGACAGGCCTGGCCCTACCTGGGCCGGGGTTGGAGGTGGTTCTTTCAGCGTATGCAGATGATGTCCTCCTTATGTTCACTGATCCTGGTGACCTGCGGAGGATGCGTGACTGCCAGGAGATTTTCTCAGCTGCATCTTCTGCCAGGATTAACTGTAAGTGTTCTGGTCTTTTAGTGGGTCAGTGGCAGGTGGATTCCCTGCCGGAGGAGATGGAAAGGTATGTGTGGAGCACCACACATCTCCTCTATCTGGGGGTTTACCTGAGTCCCACTGAGAATGCTTGGCCGGCGAACTGGCAGGAGTTGGAGACGAAGGTGGTTGCCCGGCTGGGGTGCTGGTCGGGCTTGCTTGGAGTTCTTTCTTTTCGGGGGAGGGTGATGGTCATAAATCAGCTGGTGGCCTCTATGTTATGGTACCGGCTGGCTACTCTTGTCCCACCTTCCATATTTGTAAATGCTCTTCAGAAGAAGCTGGTAGATTTCTTTTGGGGAAATAGGAAGCACTGGGTCTCTGCAGCGGTCCTGAGTCTCCCGTTAGAGGAGGGCGGTCAGTCCTTGGTATGCGTGTGCACCCAGGTGGCGGCTCTCCGTCTCAGGACTCTGCGGAGGTATATGTATGAAGAGAATCCCCCAGATGGCATGCTCTGGCCACGTATTTTTTTCGTCGTGGTCGTTGCCTGGGGGGGGGGGGGGGTCTCGCGGCTCCCGGTGGCGGGCATCAGTCAACCCGCCCTAAGGGGTTTGCCTGTTTTCTACCGGGATGTGATCAGAGTGAGGAATTTGGTTGTTTTCAGCCAGCGTGTTGTTCTACGAGGGGAGGGGGATGGTGCGGCTGCGGGAGTGGCCGGTCCTCGCCCAGTCATGGCGGGTGTCGAGGAGAGGCGAGCGCCTGGAGTGGTTCTGGCTGAGCTTTCAATTGCTCCGTCAGATCTGCTCATCGGGCCTAGGCTCCGGGATATATCTCGGGCACCGGATCTACACAACCTGAGCTGCCTTTCTGAGATGATCAGCATACCGTTTCGTGATGCGAAGAGACGCACATTGGATAGGATGTTCCTGCACATTCTGCACCTCCTTGCCTTTGTTTCCCGTCCTGACACACCTTGGCGGACGGTGTTACCACCTGACGGTGGGGGGGGGGGGGGGCGTCCCTGGTGGGGGTCCTTCTATAAGGGAGTTGTCCCCCTTTACATTGGGGACCTGGGGTGGAGACTGTTGCATGGAGCGGTGGTTTGTAATAAACTTTTGAGTCGGTTCACAGGTTCGTCCGCCGCGTGTATTTTCTGTGGCAAGGAAGAAACCGTGTTCCACGTATACATGGAGTGTGAGAGGTTACTGCCCCTGTACCAATATCTGAAGGGGTTGTTCCTTAAGTTCTGGTTGCATTTCAGTCCCACGATTCTAGTGTGTGGGCATAAGGTAGGGTGTGGGGAGAGCCAAGTGGGGGGGTGGGACCTCCCTGTCGGTTTGCTCCTGGGTCTGGTTAAGATGGCCATTCGTGGGTCCAGGCAGCGGGGCGGTCGATGGTGAGGCGAGAGTTGGCTGCCTGCCCCTCTGCCGGGCGTACGTCCGTGCATGGGTGTCCCTGGAGCGGGAATATGCGGTGTCCATGGGGACTCTGGAGGCCTTCCGTGGGCGATGGTCACCACGTGGGGTGGAGAGTATAATAAATAATGAATGTACTGTTGTACTATAATGATGTGTTTTGATATAATGTATCTTTTGATTATGTATTGATGTGATGTATCATTGAGTGTGTTGAATAAAGTTTTGAAAAGTAAAAAAAAAAAAGAAGAAAAAAAAAGAGAGAGAGAGAGAGGCTGTGTTTTTTTCAGCTCCTTCAGTGGAGAAGGATTGAAACAGCTTTTCAAGGACTTTGTCGATGGGGAAGGAACAGAGGCAGAGGGGCTTCATAGTTTAACTTATTGTTGGACTGGTGAAACGTTTCTCTGCTCTAGGAATCCTCCCACAAGTGCGAAAATTCCGGAGATTTTTCTCCATTGTCGAGGGTGCGGTTGTCTTTGGCGGACTGCCAAGAGTGCCTGGAGATCGAGGGAATGATGATTGCGGTGTTTTGTTCTGTTATTAGCACCGTTTCTCTGCCCTAAAGTCATTTTGCTCAGGCGGATGCCGGGGCTTAATGTGAAGATGGTACTTTTGAGTCCGGCAAGACTGGGATAGAGCTTTCAAGAAGCTGCTCTCGGCTGTGGATGTATTTGGGGATTTTTTGGCTTTAGCTGGAGGCTTCTGAGTTCTGCTACTTGTTTGACTGTGACTGTTTGCGGGACATAACATGGAGCTGAGCTGCTGGGCCGACTGGAGCTGGTTGTGCCTCTGTCAGGATGGCGATGGCTGGGGCGCGGCCGAAGGACCGGAGCTACGCAGTAGTGGCATCACAGGCGGATGCGAGGACATCGGAGTATGAGCCTTATGTGGACTTGGATTGGGGCAGGTTTGGTATCGTGGTCCAAACTGGGCCCCAGATGTCAAGGGGAGTCATTACCAAGGCCATGAATGACCTTATTGGGGGGCGGGCTGTTGTCTCTTCCGAGCTTGAAAGAGGAAAGGTGGAGATGATATTAAAGACCCGGGAGGGTGTGGAAATGGTGTTGGAGAGGGGGATATCAGTGGGGGGGATCCAATTACAGGTGGATCCGTGGTTGTCTAGGGTGAGACCGGTTCTCCTGCGGAGTTGCCCCACATATATTCCGGATGTTGCACTTATTCCACACCTGTCTAAGGTTGGGGAGGTGAGGTCTAAGTGCTTTAGGCTCAGGCACCTCGGGGTGGACCCGGAGGAAAGAGGGATCTTGAGTTTTAAGGAGGAGGGTGTTTATGAAGGTGGGTGAGGGCGAAGGCGGGGAGGGGAGCTTTGAGGTGGAGTGTAAGGGTCTCCGTAGAACCGTGTATTGGAGTTGGGGGAAGGCAAGGTGTCATACGTGTGGAGCATTTGGACATTTCCATAAAGAGTGTCTTTCTCGCGGGGTCGATGCTAGAAGTTCTAGCGTAGCGGCCCAGGATTGCAATGCTGGCCCATCCGGGGTGGTACATCATCCCTCGGTGGCGCTGGGCGGCACTGCTGACCTGGCTAGGGCGGCTAGCTCTACCTCGGGGATCCGGGGCGGAAGTGATAGGCCATCTGGGTTCTGCCTTGCGGACCCGGGGCGGGGAAGGCCTCCGGCCCCTGCGTCCTGAGACTATGGAGGTGGTGGTGGCTAATGGTGAGGTGGAGGGAGAGGGTGGAGAGGGGGAGGAAAAAGACGGGGAGGGGAAGTGGGAGGTGAAGAAGTCGAGGATGAGGAGGGGAAAGGGCCATCCAGAGAGTATAACGCAATCTGAGAACACCAAGGGGTGCGTGTCAGCTCTAGTGAGGTCCAGAGTGTGCTTGCTGTGGCCCAGCAAGGCGATGAGGTCGCTCAGACGGGGGAAGGGATGGTAAAGTGTGCGGGTGGTACAGTGGATGGGGGTAGTGAGGAGGTGGAAGACCCTTCCTTTATGGAGGTCACCGTACTGCCGCATGCTAGTGGGGTAAAAAGGAATAGGCCTGGCGAGGAAGAGGAAGGGCGTGAGGCGAAAATTAGGGGGACGACTTTTTCCAGACCTTCCACCACTGATGTGGTTGGGGGTCAAGAAATGGTGTCTTGCGGGGTGGAGGGTGAGTATCCAGTTCAGGGATCCTCCGCGGGGAGTATAGGATCAGGTGAGGGGGTTGATTCCGCTGGAGTTGTGTCCTCTGGGCGGGTGGCTGGCCCTTCATTTCAGGGGCCCTCCGATGGAGTTATCTCATCGGGTGTTGAGGTGAGCTCCCCTGGGGGTGTGTCCTCTGGGTCGGAGGAGGTCCACTCATTTCAGAGGCCTCTTGAGGGTGATGGAACGCCAGAGGATGGGGTATGTGCCCCTGGTAGTGGGGCCCCTGAGATGGGGGATGAGCAGAGTCAGCCCGAGGGGGGTGGTTCGGGGGCTGTGGTGTTCCAGTCTATGCTGCACATCAGAGCCAGTGGTGGTGATGGGGGGTGTGCTGCATCGCCGGATGAGGTGGAAGGGGAGAGGCTAAAAGAAAGTGGAGAGCCTCTGGGTGTTGCCAGTGGAGGGGATGCTATAGGTGCTGTGGAGGTCGGGGATAGTTCGGGTGGTGATTTCCCTTTACTTTCCAGGGGTGCCAGTGTATCCCAGGCCCTGGGGGTGCCTAGTGTTTTTGTTTCCCCAGACCAAGGCGTGGAGGGTGATGGTAGCGTGCAGGTGCCAAGCCAGTCAGGGGGATGCCTGTTGCAGTTGGGGGTTTCGGGGCCCTTACCCGGCATTGATCCTGGGGGTGGTGTCTTGCCGGAGGAGGGGGAGAGTGCTCAGGAAAGTTTGTGTAGTGGGGGTGAAGAGCTGTCGGAGGACTCTGGTCGTTCAATTACTGAAAGAGACCTTGAACGGTGTGGTGTGGAGCCTGTTGGTGCAGGTGCGAGTGAGTTGGCCGAGTGCCCAGGCTCCAAGGCCGAGTCTCTTGTATGTGATATACAGGCGGTTCGAGAATTTCTCAGAACAAACTGCTCCATCAGAACAAGATTGGAGGCTGCTAAAAGGCGGTGGGATGATCTGCCAGGTTTGATTCAGACTCTCGAGGCTATTCTTGGCAACAGGGAGAGTGATCTTCCTGACTTCGAGGAGAGGCAGTTTGGTGACTTTTTGGTGTTCCTCAGACAGAAAGTTGTTGTGTATACGGGGAGTGTGGGGGTTTAATATAGTGGGCCTTTACATTCCCCATCGCAACATTAAACTTAAACGGGAGTAGAGCGAGTTTTCGTAGATTTCAGCTTTTATCAGTCCTTAAAGAGGGGATATTTGCAGTGTGTTTTTTGCAGGAGACGCACACAGTTGTTAGTGATGAACCCACCTGGAGACTGGAGTGGGAAGGGGGGCTTTACATGAGCCATCTCAGCTCGAATTCGAGTGGGGTGGCCTTTCTGTTGGCCTAGAATTTCCTGCCAACGATTTTAAAAGTGAACAAAGTTGTGCCAGGACGGTTGCTCCATCTGGCAGTGAGCATGGATGGCATGCCGTTGCATTTCATTAACGTGTATGCCTCTAGCTCCGGTACGATGCAGGCCGGCCTAATTCAGGAGGTGACTGCTCTGTTGAGCACTATTGATAGGGGGGAGTGTGTTTTCCTTGGTGGGGACTTGAATTGCACATTTGAGGCGCGAGATCGTTCTGGTACTCAGTGTGCCCCTGCTGTAGCGAAGAAGTTGAGAGGGATGATTGAATCCTTTGAGTTGGTTGATGCATGGCGGAACCTCCACCCGGATTCCACTGCTTTTTCGCGGAGGTATGAGGGTGATGGTTCCCGTATTGACAGAATATATATTTCCCGAGCGTTTGTTGCCCGTGTCTCAGAAGCCTCAATGCAGTTGGTGCCATGTTCGGATCACTGTTTGGTGCGTGTGGACTTCAATCCGGCGCACACTAGGGCTGGGTCCGCGTACTGGCACTTTAACAACCGGCTGCTGGAGGATCGGTGTTTCCGGGAGTCATTCAGTCGGTTTTGGGGGAAGTGGAGAGAGGGGCGGAGGTGCTTCTCTTCCCTTAGGCAGTGGTGGGATGTGGGGAAGGCTCACATTCGTCTCTTTTGTAAGGAGTATACGTGGGGGTCGACCGGACGGAGGGACTCAGCAGTCGCGAGGCTTGAGAGGGAGCTACTGGGTGCAGAGTTTCGCCTGGGTCGGGATGGTGAGGACTCCTGTGAATGGGAAGAGTTTCAGGAGAAGAAGGAAGCCTTGAGGAATCTGCTGCTTGAGCGGTCCCGAGGCTCTTTCGTGAGGCCGCGGGTCCAGATGATGCAAGATCTGGACCGAGCTTCGCCTTTCTTTTTATCTCTGGAGAAAGGGAGGGGAGCCTGCAAGCAGCTCGTAGAGCTGCTCGCAGATGATGTCTCCTCTGTGACTGATCCGGAGAGGATCAGTGAGGAGGTCAGGTCCTTTTATGGGTCCCTGTTCTCCGCAGGGGGATTCAACGGGGAGGCTCAGCAGGACTTGTGGGAGGGTCTACCGACTGTTGATAGGGAGGTGGCCGATCTTCTTGATGGCCCCTTATCTTTGGAGGAGTTGACTTGTGCATTGTGTCAGCTCAGGAAGGGTAAGTCACCCGGGATGGATGGGTTGACGGTAGAGTTTGTCAGAGCTTTCTGGGATATCCTGGGGGGTGATTACATGTTGGTGCTGGGGGAGAGTCTGGCGGCCGGGGCGATGCCCCTCTCGTGGCGTAGGGCAGTTGTTGTCTTGCTGCCCAAGAAGGGCGAACTCCGCTTGTTGAAGAACTGGAGGCCGGTATCTCTCCTATGTACAGAGTATAAAGTATTTGCACGGGCAATGGCAAATCGCCTGGGCCCTGTGCTGTCTCAAATGATTCATTTTGACCAGTCCTACACAGTCCCTGGCAGGTCCATTCAGGATAACATCCACCTGGTTAGGGACCTGATTCATATAGTTCAGGGTACTGGTCAGTCAGCTGCTTTTCTGTTTCTTGATCAGGAGAAGGCTTTTGATAGGGTAGAGCATGATTACCTATTCGGAACGTTGCAAGCGTTTGGATTTGGACCGCATTTTGTGGCCCGGGTCCGGCTTCTGTACGCTGCAGCGGAGTGCCTGGTGAAGGTTAATGGTGCGTTGTTGGCTCCCTTTCATTTTGGGAGGGGGGTCCGTCAGGGGTGCCCCATGTCGGGTCAGTTGTACTCGGTCTGTGTGGAGCCGTTCCTATGTCTTCTTCGGAGGAGGTTGACAGGCCTGGCCCTACCTGGGCCGGGGTTGGAGGTGGTTCTTTCAGCGTATGCAGATGATGTACTCCTTATGTTCACTGATCCTGGTGACCTGCGGAGGATGCGTGAATGCCAGGAGATTTTCTCAGCTGCATCTTCTGCCAGGATTAACTGGAGTAAGTGTTCTGGTCTTTTAGTGGGTCAGTGGCAGGTGGATTCCCTGCCGGAGGAGATGGTAAGGTATGTGTGGAGCACCACACATCTCCTCTATCTGGGGGTTTACCTGAGTCCCACTGAGGATGCTTGGCCGGTGAACTGGCAGGAGTTGGAGACGAAGGTGGTTGCCCGGCTGGGGCGCTGGGCGGGCCTGCTTGGAGTTCTTTCTTTTTGGGGGAGGGTGATGGTCATAAATCAGCTGGTGGCCTCTATGTTATGGTACCGGCTGGCTACTCTTGTCCCACCTTCCATATTTGTAAATGCTCTTCAGAAGAAGCTGATAGATTTCTTCTGGGGAAATAGGAAGCACTGAGTCTCTGCAGCGGTCCTGAGTCTGCTGTTAGAGGAGGGCGGTCAGTCATTGGTATGCGTGCGTACCCAGGTGGCGGCTCTCCGTCTCAGGACTCTGCAGAGGTATATGTATGTAGAGAACCCCCCCAGATGGCACGCTCTGGCCACGTACTTTTTTCGTCGTGGTCATTGCCTAGGGGTGGTCTCGCGGCTCCCGGTGGCGGGCATCAGTCGACCCGCCCTAAGGGGTTTGCCTGTGTTCTACCGGGATGTGCTCAGAGTGAGGAATTTGGTTGTTTTCAGCCAGCGTGTTGTTCTACGAGGGGAGGGGATGGTGCGGCTGCGGGAGTGGCCGGTCCTCGCCCAGTCATGGCGGGTGTCGAGGAGAAGCGCGCGCCTAGAGTGGTTCTGGCTGAGCTTTCAATTGCTCCGTCAGATCTGCTCATCGGGCCTAGGCTCCGGGATATATCTCGGGCACCTGCTCTACACAACCTGAGCCGCCTTTCTGAGATGATCAGCATCCCGTTTCGTGATGCGAAGAGACGCACACTGTATAGGGTGTTCCTGCACATTCTGCACCTCCTTGCCTTTGTTTCCCGTCCTGACACACCTTGGCGGACGGTGTTACCACCTGACGGCGGGGGAGGTCACTGGTGGGGGTCCTTCTATACGGGAGTTGTCCCCCTTTACATTGGGGACCTGGGGTGGAGACTGTTGCATGGAGCGGTGGTTTGTAATAAACTTTTGAGTCGGTTCACAGGATCGTCCGCCGCGTGTATTTTCTGTGGCGAGGAAGAGACCGCATTCCACGTATACATGGGGTGTGAGAGGTTACTGCCCCTGTACCAATATCTGAAGGGGTTGTTCCTTAAGTTCTGGTTGCATTTTAGTCCTACGATTCTAGTGTGTGGGCATAAGGTAGGGTGTGGGGAGAGCCAAGTGGGGGGGGGGGTGGGACCTCCCGGTCGGTTTGCTCCTGGGCCTGGCCAAGATGGCCATTCGTGGGTCCAGGCAGCGGGCGGTCGATGGTGAGGCTAGAGTTGGCTGCCTGCCCCTCTTCCGTGCGTACGTCCGTGCACGGGTGTCCCTGGAGCGGGAATATGCGGTGTCCATGGGGACTCTGGAGGCCTTCCGTGGGCGCTGGTCACCACGTGGGGTGGAGAGTATAATAAATAATGAATGTACTGTTGTACTATAATGATTTGTTTTGATATAATGTATCTTTTGATTATGTATTGATGTGTTGTATCATTGAGTGTGTTGAATAAAGTTTTTGGAAAAAAAAAAAAAAAAAAAAAAAGAGAGAGATAGAGAGATAGGGGGGGAGGATGTAGAAGGGAGGGGAGTAGGCGAGGCAGGGAATGGGCCCACATACTTATGGGGAAGAGCTGTGAGTGTGAACGAGGGAGGGAGGGAGAGGATGTGGGACGGAGGGAAGGGAGGGGAGGTGGGGTGGAGTGCCTCTTCTTAATTTATAGAGACCCATATTTGATTTTCACCCGTACCTTTACTGAGTTCTCCAACTGTAAAGTTTGTTTCCTTTGTGAATAACATTGAAAAGTATTAATTTAAGACCTCCCATATAACTCAATCATAAAGAGATAAAGCCCTGTCCCACTGTACGAGTTCATTCAAAGAGTTCTCCCAAGTTTGCCCTGATTCAAACTCGGAGATTTACGGTAATGGCCGCTCGTCGGTACTCGGGGCTCTCGTGGACATTTTTCAACATGTTGAACAATCTTCACGAGTCTTCCCGAGCTTACCGCATTTCCCGAGTACCTGCCATTAGCGTTACGACCCACTAAGAGACGTCCCTGAGCTCCGACGTACCCGCTACGTTCATTCTCCGTTCTAACCACGAGTTTAAACTCGGGAGAGCACTTGAATGAACTCGTACAGTGGGACAGGGCCATTACAGCGCAGAAACAGGCCCTTTCTTTTTTTTCTTTTTTTTTTAAATTATTTTTATTAGAAGTACGGTAAATTACAGTAATACACAACACTTATATCTTAATACATTCTTTATACCGCTTCATTTTTTTAAGCTTTAAGAGAAAGATAGAAGTAAGAAAAGTAAAGAAAGTGCGCAAGAGTCGTGAGGTGCAAGAGAGTGTTGTGAAAAGAAAGTCCCTTGGAAAAGAAGTTAGAGAAGGAAGTAAAGTAAGAAAGTAGATCCTAGAAAAGAAAGAAAAAGAGAGTAGGAACAATCGCAGAAAGGGAACCACCAACCAAGTCTGTTTTTATTGTTTTACCTCCCATTACCAGGTCCTGATACCATTTCTTTATTTATTTATTTTTTAAATTACTATTGCACCTCATGCTTGTAATAGGTCCAAAAACGTAGACCACGTCTTTTGGAATTGGTCTGCTTTCCCTGCTAAGAGGAATCTCATCTCTTCCAGATGTAATGTTTCCAACATATTTGATGTCCACATTTTTATTGTTGGTGTGGGCGCATTTTTCCAGAATTTAAGTATAAGCCTTTTTCCCATTATTAGCCCGTAATTGAATAAGTTCTTCTGATACACGTTTAATTCAGGGATACCTTCCGATATTCCAAAAATGATCCATTCTGGATTTGGTACCAGTTTTATTTTAATTAATTTTGAGAAAATATCAAATATTTCATACCAGAATTTTTGGATTTTTGTACAAAAAACAAATGAATGCGCTATGGTAGCTTCTTGACATAGACATTTATCACAGATTGGTGAAACATTAGGAAAGATTTTATTTAATTTAGTTTTTGAATAATATAGTCTATGTAATGTTTTGAATTGGATGAGCGTATGTCGTACGTTGATCGAACATTTATGCACCTGTAGTAAGTGGTTATCCCAGCTCTCTTTTGACATTTTTATAGCTAATTCTTGTTCCCAGTCTCTTCTAATTCCTTCTGTTGTGGGTATTTCTATGTTTAAAATGATATTATATAAGTACGATATTAGATTAGCTGATTCCGCCTTTGTCTTCATTGCTTCATCTAGTAAGTCGGAAGGCATATTATGATAGTCTTTTGTGTATTTTTTCAGGTAATCACGGATTTGTAGATATTTAAAATATTGATTATTTTTCAGATTATATTTCAGTTGTAGTTGTTGAAATGGAGCGAAGGAAATAGGCAACGTTTCGGGTCGAGACCCTTCTTCAGACTGGTAGTCTGGTTGGCCCGAAATGTTGCCTATTTCCTTCGCTCCATAGATGCTGCCTCACCCTCTGAGTTTCTCCAGCATTTTTGTCGACCTTCGATTTTCCAGCATCTGCAGTTCCTTCTCAGACCATCAAGCACCTAGTTATATTAATCCTAACCTAATCCATCCTCTAATTCACATCAACTCCGCACACCCACAGATACCACAACCCACTTTTGGGATGATTTGCAAAGGCATATATTTGGAATATGGTAGAACACCAGAACATCCAGAGGAAACCCACAAAATCACAGGGATAGAAAACATTCATCACACATGTAGCATCAGAGGTGAAGATTGAGCTTTATGGCCCTGTCCCACGGTACGAGTTCATTACAAGAGCTCTCCCGAGTTTGCCCTGATTCGAACTCGGAGATTTACGGTAATGGCCGCTCGTCGGTACTCGGGGCTCTCGCGGACATTTTCAACATGTTGAAAAATCTTCACGAGTCTTCCCGAGCTTACCTGCCGTTAGCGAGTCTTCCTGAGTACCTGGCGTTAGCGTTACGAGCCGCTAAGAGACGTCAACGAGCTCCGACGTACCCGCTACGTTCATTCTCCGTGCTTTCCACGAGTTTGATTTTTTTTAAACTCGGAAGAGATTTTGGAATGAACTCGTACCGTGGGACAGAGCCATTATTCAGTGCAATTGTGAGGCTTCTGGTTCCACCGATGGCTCACCTTGTTTCGAATGAGTCCTACTTTTTCCCTTAATATTCATACAGAATGCCTTAAAATTTACAGTATCTTTATCCTGTCGGTGACTTTCATGACCTTTCTCAGAGTTTGCGTTTTCCTTTTTTACGCATCTCCTTACACTTTCATACTCTAGACAGGCCTTCCCCGCCATCAGTTCCTCATATGGTTCATTTTTTCTCCTTATCCAACCTCAATATCTCTCAGTAGCCAGTGTTACCCCTTGTCTTTGACCCTTACAGGAACATGTTGAACTGTTACTATTTCTCCTTTAGATCCTAGTCACTGTGCGGCTGTAGACTTATCTGCAAGTATATCCATGCTGATATGCTCAACCTTATTATTCTCTCCAAGATGTCCTGTTATTACAATAGTCTTGGTAGATTTCAGAGTCTTTGAGTCCATTCCACAGTGAACTGCTTGCACACGATTTCATCATCACCCCAAGATGTTGGAAAGGTAATGTGTCAACTGAAGCAATAAGGCCTTGGGAGCAGTTGGATCCCCTTTTAAATTATGGAGAGCAACTTCACAACCTTGCCTCCCACCTCTGAACAGGGCCTCAGAGGAAATGACATTCTGACCATATTCAAAAAAGGGGGGAAATCTAGTTGCTGCTGCTTGGAAAGTGATGGGAAAGATTGCAAAAAGTGATGAACAATGCCCAGTCCATCATGGAACACTGCTCAGTCCATCATGGATACTGGCCTCTCCACATTCGAAGGGATGTACAGGAGTCACTGCCTAAAAATGGCAGCCAGCAACAGAAACTCAAACACCCTGGCCACACTCATTTTCGCTCCTTCCTTCGGGAAGAAGCTATAGGAGCCTGAAAACTGTAAAGTCCAGGTCCAGGAGTTGCTTCTGCCCTCCAATTATCAAGCTAGTAATGTTCATAGTTTTGTCTGAGCCAAGTTTAATAGCCTGACATCTTGGTCTTTAATATAATTCATAATATTTTGTATAATTTGTTCCAATTTGTTCCCAGTCTCATACTTTCTAGTTTCATGTAATAGGAAGACCCATTTAATTCAGTTGTAAGTGGTTAAATATCCCAAACTCTCCAGTAGCCTGAGGCAAAGCTTTGTGCATTAACCACCTTGCAAATCAGAGAAAGAGATATTCCTGCATTCACATGAGTCATTTAGAGAAAATGTTACTTACCAATTTTGCTCTGCACATTCAAACCAGGAGCAAACGCTTACTTAGAATGAGGTGCAGAAATGTTTGTTCAGCATTCAGACAGGTCCCTGCAGTCACGGATCAGTGTATGGAACCACTCAAATGTTGCTCTGAATTTGAGAAAACTGAAACCAAAATGTTGTGATCATGACGAACGCATGATATCATCACCCTGCTTGCTTCCAGGTCTTCAATCTTCCCAATCTGCCGTTCTGTGCATCCCACTTTGTTGTACCATCCTTATCAAACCTTCCAGCTGCCGTGAATGTATCCTCTGAAATTTAGGCACTTATAAAAAAATAATTTAAGGGACTTCAGGGAAATAGCAAGAAAAATGTTGCTTTGCATGGAACAAGCAGCCTTCTTCTAAGCCATAGAGTATCTATGATTCAAATTCCTTCTCCATGTTTTTCCAATTTGCACTTATTTGGGCCTCTATTTTCTATAAGAATTGTCAAAAGCACATTGAAATTGAGCAACTTTATCTGGAATCTTGTTCCAAGCATGAAGACAAGTGCAGTTGTCACATAATTTTCCAACACTTTTACCAACCCTTCATTGTCTTGACAAAGGTGTATTTCCAGAAAATATTGGCTTTTCTTCTTGCAACAAAATCTGATGATCTGGGACTTTTATCTAACTCCCTGAATTCTGCTCCATCCTAATATTTAATCACTTCTGAGAATAGGAATTTCAGCTGGCAGCCAACAGAAAAGGAGAGAGAGGAGTTCTCTGGGATGCTTCATTCTGCAATAGATGTTGTGCATGTCCCTGGCACAGCTTAATGCAACTAACTCCCACTCAGTCCTTCTTGACGAAGTCTGCATAGACCTTAGTGATCTCCCGGTTGCTCAACACTCGAATTCCCCTTCCCATTCCCACACTGACCTTTCTGTCCTGGGTCTCCTCCACTGTCAGAGTGGGACCAAATGGGAATTGGAGGAACAACACCTCATATTTCGCTTGGGTGGCTTACAACCCAGCGTTATGAGGATGGATTTCTCTAACTTCAAGTAATGCTTGCTTTCCCTCTCTATCCATTCCTCCCCCACCCTCGTTCTCCGACCAGTTTCACTGTCCTCCTGATTAATTTCAGCGTTTGTTTGCCTCACTGTCATTTTCCCCTCAGCCAACAATGAACCATTCTACATTTCCTTGATCATCGTCTGATTTGATCTGTCATTTTCACATCTTATAGTCTCTATGTACCCTTCTGTATCTCCAGTTTCCCTTTCCCCTAACACTCAGTCTGAAGATGGGTCTCAACCCACAACGACACCCATTCCTTCTCTCCACTGATGCTCCCTGCCCAGCTGGGTAACTCCAGCATTTTGTGTCTATATTCCCACACAGTGACTCCAGGGGAGCAGATATTTGGAATGGTTGGAATTGCCAAGGGAACTAACACCCACCTAATTCCATTTGTGTCTTGGGTGGGAAAGGAACACCCAAGAGTGTAACGGCAGATTTTCAAATCTTTCAGGTAATAAGCACCCTAGCCACTATTTGGATGAGAATGGTTGAAGGGGGTATCTTCTAAATGCATTCAAGCTCACTCACAGAGACCTTCAGAGCTTCTTCTCAGATATGGCTTAAAAACACACTTTTGATGAATAAATGCTTTATTGTTGATTGAAAACAGTAAGATACATCCAAGTTTCTTCCGACTCGTTAATACAATCTTCTTCCAACTCCAGCTTATTACTTTAGACATAAGTAAACTCCTCGTGTCTCTGTAACATTGACATGATCCGCATGATCACGCATGATCTCACCTGGACCCCGCATGGCCCGCATGGTAGAAGGGTTAACCTTCTCCATCGTCTCTCCAAACTAATCTAAAAACTAAATTTCTGCGCAAGCATCTTAGCTCCAAACACACGTCATAAATCCCACCCACAATATAACGGGCAGTCTAAAATTTAAAGGCACATGCCATCGTCAATGACATGCAAAACAGGCCAAATGGCCACTACAAAGAGAGATTAGGATGGCATGAATTCCAATCATATTAATGAAGCTGTGGAAATGTTTGTTGCTTTCACCTCTGGGTTAGATGATGATATATTCAAGACCAACTGCAGAGCCACAAGAACAACAATCCTAATTGGCGGTTCCATACTGAACGGGGAACTGCCGGGAATGTTGCCTTTTTACATATGTATTCCTTCCACTGAGATTCTAAACTTTGATTGTAATCTGCTAACTCAAAGTGGCATAAAAGGATCCTTTCGCACCAAGCCATGGAAAGGAAGTTTTGAATGGCAGACAACCCAATTTTAACTTCACATCTGCATTGCTAACCACAAAGCCTGATTAACTGTGTATTTTCAATGTGTTAAAAAAACACTGTTGAAGGTAGCATTGTGGTCCAGCTGATACAACAGCTATCTCACAAGAACCAGAGACCTGGGTTTGATCTTGACGTTGGGTGTTGTTCTGTGTGGGGTTTGCATGTTCTCCCTGTGACCAAGTGGGTTTCCTCCAGGTGCTCTGGTTTCCACTCGCATCTCAAAAATGTGCAGATTTGTAGGTTAATCAGCTTCTGGAATATTCTCCGTGTGTAGGGAGTGGATGCAAAAGTGAGATAATGTAGAACTAGTGTGAACAAGTGATCAGCACAGACTCAGTGGACCCAAAGGCCAGCTTCCATGCTGTATCTTTCAATCAAAAATCAATTCAATTAACTCAACAAGTCAGGCAACATCTGTGGAGGGAGATTAACAGTTGACATGTCTGGTCGGAACCCTTTGTCACACTGATTGGAGTGGGGAGGAGGAAAAGAGCGCTGGGGGTGGGACAAAGCCTGGCATGTGACTGATGGATACAGGTGAATTCCCTGCCTGGCAGAGGAACCATGCACTTGTCTGTCCTTGAGGTGAAGAGTTGTCTACCCTGGCAAGAACAACATGTCCAACTTCTACCCTGACCAGCAAGTACTTCTGAAACACGGCAGCTGATTTATCCACCGCAGATTCACACAAAGAATAATGTGCCATTTGTGCGAGTTTTCTGCGCACAAATTGACCAGCAGATTTCTCACACTTCAACAGTGTCTATATTTTAATGACTGCATTTTACTTTCAGACACCCAGAACATGATATCTTCGCTCTTTCACTCACCCCTTGCTTCATTGTTATCCGTCATGTCCACACATTTGGAGATGGCTGGCTTTCAAGTTTGGGCGACACGGTGGCGCAGCGGTAGAGTTTCTGCCTTACAGCGCTTGCAACGCTGGAGAGCCGTGTTCCATCCAGACTACGGGTGATGTCTGTGTTGAGTTTATACGTTCTCCCCGTGACCTGTGTGGGTTTTCTCCGAGATCTTGTGTTTCATCCCACACTCCAAAGACGTACAGGTATGTAGGTTAGTTGGCTTGGTATAAGTATATATTGGCCCTGGTGTGTGTAGGATGGTGTTAATGTGCGGGGATTGCTGGTTGGCATGAACCCAGTGGGCCGAAGGGCCTGTTTCTGCACTGTACCTCTAAACTAAACTAACGTTTCACCTCCTGTCTGTAGTTGAATTCATTGCTCTGCCATTCAATCATGGTTGATCTAATCTGATTTTCCTGCCTTCTCTCCATAACCTCTAAATCTGCCTTAAAAATATCCATTGACGGCCCCCACAGCCTTACGTATCAAAGAATTCCACAGATTCATCATCCTCTGACTAAAGAAATTCATCATCATCTCCTTCCTAAAGGAACGTCCTTTAATTCTGAGCCTATAACCTCTTGTCCTAGACTCTCCCACTAGTGGAAACATCCTCTCCACATCCACTCTATCCAAACCTTTCACTATTCGGCAAGTTTCAATGAGGTCCCTGCTCATCCTTTTAAACTCCAATGAGTACAGGCCCGGTGCCATCAAATGCTCGTCATATGTTAACCCACAAATTCCTGGGATCATTCATGTAAACCTCCTCTGGACACTCTCCAGAGCCAGCACATCCTTCCTCAGATATGGTACCCAAAATTGCTTGCAATACTCCAAATGCAGCCTGATCAGTGCCTTATAGAGCCTCTGCATTACATCCCTGTTTTTGTATTCTATCCCTCTTGAAATAAATGTTAGCATTGTTTGCCTTCCTTATATTCGACCTCCAAATTAATTTTGGGAATCCTGCACCAATACTCCCAAATCACTTGGCACCTCCGATTTCTGGATTCTCCCCATTTAGAAAATAGTCTATGCCTTTATTCCAACTACCAAAATGCATGATCCACATTTTGCTACACTACATTTTATCTGTCACTTCTCCACCCTCTTTCCAAACCTGTCCAAGTCTTTCTGCAGAGTCCCAGCTTTCTCTACAGAACCTGGCCCTCCACCTATTTTCGTATCATCTGCAAACGGCCACAAAGCCTTCAATCACCTGATATCCAAATCATTAATATATAACGTGAAGAGAGCGGCCCCAACACTGAGCCCTGCGCAACTCTGCTAGTCCCTAGCAGCCAACCTAGAAAAAGCCCTCGTTATTGGCACTCTTTGCCTTCTGCCATCCAGCCAACCTGCTATCCACGCTAGTATCTGCCCTTTGATGCGATAGGTTCTCATCTTCCTTTGCAGCCTCACCTGTGGCATCTTATCAAGGCTTTCTGAAAATCTAGTTAAACAGCATCCACCAACTCTCCTTAAGGGCCTGTCCTACTTGGCGATTTTTTCGGCAACTGCCGGCATCATTGACTGGCGTATCAGGTCACCGAAAAATACACGGTGTGATGCGGCGTGATGACGTATGATCAGGTGGTGATGCGGCGTGATGACGCATGAAGCGGCAGTGATGCGGTGTGATGACTTATGACGGGTTTTTTCAAGTGTCGCAACATTTTTTTGTCGCCGCTGGATTTTGAAATGTTTTAAATCTTTTGGCGACACTGATATGACGCCGTAAAAATGTCCAAGTGGGACAGGCCCTGTAGTCTGTCCTGCTATTTACTTCTTCAAATAATTCCATCAGGCAAGATCTCCCCTTCACAAAACCATGCTGACTTTGGCCTATTTTATCGTGAACTTTTAAGTGCTCCGTAATCTCATCCTTTATAATGGACTCTAAAATCTTACCAACCACTGAGGTCAGACTAACCAGCCTATAGTTCCCACTATTCTGCATTGCTCCCTAGTACAGCTGGATAATATTAGTAATTTTCCAATCGTTTGGAACCACTCCTGACTCTAGTGATTCATGAAATATCACCATTAATGCCTCGACAATCTCTAAAACCACCTCTTTCAGAACCCTGGGGTGCAGTTCTACTGGTCCAGGTGACTTATCCGCCTTCAGCCCTTTCTGCTTCCCAAGCATCTTCTCCCAAAGCCACTCCATTAACTTCCACCCTCTGACTCTCTTGAACTTCAGGCACGTTGCTGGTGTCTTCCACTGTGAAGACTGATGCAAAAAAAGTATTCAATTCCTCTGCTATTTCTTTATTCCCCATTATCACTTCTCCTGCATCATTCTCCAGCAGTGCAACTTCCACTCTTGCCTCTTTCTTACTCTTTATATAACTGAACAAATGCTTGCTATCCTCTTCTATATTATTGGCCAGCTTACCTTTGCATTTTATCTTTTCTCCCTGTATTGCCTTTTTAGTTACATTCTGTTGTTTTTGAAAAGCTTCCCAATCCTCTGGCTTCCTACTAATCTTTACATTGTTATATGCTTTCACTTTTAGTTTTACGCTGTTCTTGACCACAGTTACTTCGTTCTCCCCCTAGAATCTTTCTTCCTCTTTGTAATGGAAAAAATCCTGCATCTTCCAAATTATTCCCAGAAATTGCCATTGCTGTTCCACTGTCATTCTGCAATCAATTTTGGGCAGCTCCTCCCTCATGCCTCTGTAGTCCCCTTTGCTCAGCTGCAATGCCGACACATCCGATTTCACCTTCTCCCTCTCAAATTGCAGGTTAAATCTTATGATATTGTGGTCGCTACCTCCTAGTGGTTAGGAAATCTGCTCCCAAGAAGAGGCTTTCCATTCTAAGCGTCCAAGATATCTTCTTTCTTTAGTAACGATGGTTTCCCCCCTGTGTCATAGATGGATACCTCACCTGAATCCCCTCTGTGTCCTCCTCACAGATGGAATAAGGATACAGTTCCTCAGGTCTTCATGTTCCACCCCACCAGCTTCCACATCTAATACATCATTTTCCGACATTTCCGCCACCTCCAACGTGATCCTACCACCCGTCACATCTTCCCACCTTCCACAGAGAATGCTCCCTCCGCAACTCCTCGGTTCACTCATCCCTTCCCACCCAAATCAGACCCTCCCCATTTACTTTCCCCTGCAACTTCAGGAGTTATAACACCTTTCCCTATACCTCTATCCTCGGGTCATTTCAGGGACTCAGCGGTCCGTCCCAGATGAAACCGTGTAACCGCCTCTAACCTCGTCCACAGGTTGGTCTCCTTGATTGGTCTCCTTTTCATCAGCGAGACCAACCGTAGAGTCGGTGACCATTTTGCTGAACGCTTACACTCGGTCTGCCAAGGCCTGATGGATCACTCGGATGCTAACCATTATAAAATCTCTTCCCCTTCCAATGCCTCCTCCATTGCCAGAGTGAGGCCATGTGGAAACTGGAGGAATAGCACCTCATATTCCGCTTGGATAGTTCACAACCCAATGGTATGAACGTTGAATTCTCCAATTTTAGTTAACTTACCAAAACCCTCCCCCTTCTTCCCCCCCACCATTGTTTCTCCCCCTCTCTTCCCTATACCCCACCTGGACTCACACCCATTTCTCCCCTCTTCTTCCACCTCCATTTCTTGCTTTGGCTTTGCAATTCAGAACTCTTCCATCCGTATCTCACCCCTTTAGTCTTTTCATCTCTGGCCTTTGTCCGACCATCTGATAATCTAAAACAGGGGTGGGGAACCTGTGGCCTTAAGGCCACATGGGGCCTTCTCGGCCATTAAGTGCGGCCTTTTGAATGAATCCAAATGTTGTAATTGGCCAAATAAAAGTTGTAACAAAATGGAAAATCTCTGCATTTGCAAAGCCTGCTTGGCCTCTTTCTGTGAAAGTTGCAAGCTGTTAGTCACAGCTCCAAGGAGTCTGGACCCTAGATGGAAGTTGAGGATAAGGTGAGGTCCAGATGTCCTTCCTTTTGTTAATATGAATGAGGGTTTTGAAGAAGAGCCGAGCAGGTTTGCAAATGCATGATTAGGATTGGTCATAGGATAGGTGTTGAGTATTGTTAATTATGTTGCAGAGTGTTTGTGCTGTTATCTTGTGATTGGTTACAGTGTGAAGTCTTGTTGAAATTGTTTATACTACCTGGGAACATGTTTCTTTACTTTGGTTAACTGTCTTCCAACTAGATGGAAGTTGAGAATAAGGTGAGGTCCAGATGTCCTTCCTTTTGTTAATATGTATGAGGGTTTTGCAGAAGAGCTGAGCAGGTTTACAAATGCATGATTAGGATGAATTAGCCCTCAACGTAACAGAACAACTTCACGCAATACTTCAAAAGGAAAATATATATTATTCAATTGCTTTGGATGAATAAACTGATACTACTGACTCGGTGCAGGTTTTATACTTCACTCGGGCCATAACAGAAGGTTTTCTTTGCTACGAAGAGTTACTCGCTTTGGGCACTCTAATGGGTAGAACAAAAGGAATAGATTTCTTCAACAACATTCAAGATAAATGTCATGAAGGACTGGATTTGGTTAATTTTGTGAGTTTCCATTACAAGAAAACGTGAAGGATTTATTGCACAGATAAAAAAGGTATCATCAGATCCAGGTGCTCTCATTTATTTTCACTGTATCTTACATCAGCAAAATATCTGTGCTATTTTAAGTGACACTTTGCAACAAGTTATGTATTGTTAACTATATTCATGCAAATGCAACATGGCATCGTCAGTTTTGTAATATGCAAAAGTTGGATGATGAGGCATTCAGTGTGGATTTGCCATATCATTGTAAAGTGCGTTGGCTATCGCAGCGACAGGTGTTAGCAAATTTTTTATCTTTGTGAGAACAGATAGTTAAATTTCATGAAGAACAAAATCAGCAATGTGAATTATTGAAAGAGGATTTCTATAGAAATACTGCATTTCTGTGTGATATCATGTCAAAGCAAAATGACTTGAATGTTTCTTTGCAAGGTAAAACTAAGTCTATATATATGTGGCAAAAAATTCAAGCATTTCAAAAAATGCTATCTTTTTTTCAAAACTCTTCTTCAAAATGAAATTTCGGATGAACATTTTCCTCATTTAGCGAAGGTCATTAATGAGCAGGAGGATTCATGCGAATCATTTGAAGAATACACAGCTGTTATAGACTTATTAATTAAAGAATACAATGAAAGCTTCACTGACTCTGAGAATTTTAGTCACCAGTCTCCCGTGCGGGACCTTATCAAAGGCTTTCTGAAAGTCTAGATACACTACATCCACTGGCACCCCTTCATCCATTTTACTTGTCACATCCTCAAAAAATGCCAGAAGATTAGTCAAGCATGATTTCCCTTTCATAAATCCATGTTGTTTTGGACTAATCCTTTTACTGCTATCCAAATGCCCCATTATTACCTCTTTTAATAATTGACTCCAGCATCTTTCCCACCACCGAAGTCAGGCTAACTGGTCTGTAATTCCCCGTTTTCTCTCTCGCTCCTTTCTTGAAAAGTGGGATAACGTTAGCTATCCTCCAATCCACAGGAACTGATCCTGAATCAATCGAACATTGGAAAATAATCACATATGCGTCCACAATTTCTAGAGCCACCTCCCTGAGGACCCTGGGATGCAGACCATCAGGCACAGGGGATTTATCATCCTTCAGTCACATTAGCCTACCCAATATTATTTCTCGCCTAATGAAAATTTATTTCAGTTCTTCTACCCCCCTTAGATCCTCTGTCCTCCAGTACATCTGGGAGATTGTTTGTGTCTTCCTTAGTGAAGACAGATCCAAAGTACCTGCTCAACTCTTCTGCCATTTCCTTGTTACCCATAATAATTTCACATGTGTCTGCCTTCAAGGGACTCACATTTGACTTTGCTACTCTTTTTCCCTTAACATATCTAAAGAAGCTTTTACTGTCCTTCTTTATATTCTTGGCCAGCTTCCCTTCGTACTTCATCTTTTCAGCCCGTATTGCCTGTTTTGTTTCCTTCTGTTGTCCTATGAAAGTTTCCCAATCCTCTGGCTTCCAGCTACTCTTTGCTGTGTTATACATATTTTCTTTTAGTTTTACTCTATCCCTAACTTCTCTTGTCAGTCTTTAAAGTCCTTATTTGACGCTAAGAAAGATCCGATTGAAATATGGAAAAATGCAGGAGAATACCCACGTCTTCGGCAACATGCACGAAAAATGCTTCCTTGCTTTTCAACCACTTATTGCTGCAAATCTACATTCTCCTACCTAACCCAAATCAAGACGCCCTTAAGGTCACAAATGACGGATACCCATCTAGAAGATCAGCTGAAACTGCGAACCTCCATGTTGCAACCAAATATTCAAATGCTTTCCCACAAAAAGCAGTCACAACAAAGTCATTAAAAGGTTAGTTAACTTTAGAATTAACAAATTGTTTTCATTTTCTTGAAGTTAGTACATAGTAGTTCGATTTTTACAAAATAATGTACATTTTGAAGTACATCTAATTGAAGTTTCTTGGTTGCGGCTTTATTAGATTACAGCTAACTTAATGCGGCATTCCAACATGAAAAGGTTCCCCACCCCTGATCTAAAACCTCTCTCACCTCTGCCCATCTATCACTTGCCAGGCTTTGTCCTGCCTCTCTTCTCTTCCAGCTTTCTTCCCTTCACGGCCACAATTAGTCGGAAGAGGGGTCACTACTCAAAATGTTATCTATCCATGTTTTCCACAGATGCTGCCTGATCTGCTGAGTTACTCCAGCACATTGCATTGTGTTTTGTAAACCAGGATCTCCAAGTCCATGTTCCTCAGTTATAAAACCTGATTAGAATAGGCGAATTTGGCTGAAGAGCCTGTTTCCATGCCAAATTACTTCATGACTCTATGAGATACATGAAAATAATCAAAGGAACATTCTCATTTTGTGCAACAGATTTTTTATCTCCAACGTTTGCAAACATCTGTAACTTATAAAAAATGTGAAACATAGCCTTATAGATTTTCCTCTTTGAAACAGACATTAAATCATTGATTTATTGTTCAGATCTGATCCTCAATGCTGATATAACTGAACTGAAAATATATTTGTTAATTATAATCCAGGATTTAATATCGATTAAAGAGGGGAAATTGATAGTGAGTCATTGTGCAAGGTTTCAAATAAATCTAATTATATGTGGCAGAAACCATGTGATGAAGGCAGGAGACCATTGACTTACAATTTGACTTGTAATTCAGGTCATGTGAAAGCTTAATTTTCTTTTGGCTTGTCAATAGCTTAAACCATAGTGACAACTAAAATACGTTTGTTCTTGCCTTTTGATCTTAAGAGAAACAAAGCGTGGTAAGTAATATCAAAGACTTAATGAAACAATTAAGTTGAACATAACAATTTTCTTCCCTTTGCAAGTTCTGGAGCAACATTATAACCTAATATGTATCTGAAATGTTGATCTCAGTAAACAAAGGTTGTCCTGCTCCTTTTCTCCGGAGATGTGGTCTGACACGTTGAGTTACTCCAGCTTTTTGTGTTTATCTTCGGTTTAAATCAACATCTGCAGTTCCTTCCTAAACAAAAGTTGCTGTTATCTATACAAAATACAAGGCAGTATTATTGGTAGTTTTGATAGGCCAGCATTCACCATGAGGTGAAGAAAGAATAGAAGACATAATTATATAACATTTTATAGCCAATTTGCATCCAATTGGGAAGATACTTTAATGCAATACTGAGGAAATTCTGCACTGTTGGAACAGTCCACTTATATAAGTATAAGTATAAGTATAAGTATAAGTATCCTTTATTGTCATTCAGACCTTCCAGTCTGAACGAAATTTCGTGCCTTGCAGTCATACATAGAATAAAATAACAAAAACACACAATAAACACAAATTTTACATCCACCACAGTGAGTTCACCAGGCACCGCCTCACTGTGATGGAAGGCAAAAGTCTTAAAGTCCTTGTCTCTTCCATCCTTGTTCTCCCTCTGCGTTGAGGCGATCCAGGCCTCCGATGTTGTGACCCCGCCGGGTGATGGTAAGTAAGTCAGTCCCGCGGCTGAATCCGAGCTCCGCGAATGGGCCGGTTCAAACTCCGCGGCCCGGGGCGGTCGAAGCTGCCGAAGCTGCCGCCCTCCAGTCCAGCGGACGAAGCTGTTGTTGCGGGAGCTCCGGAAAAACAGGTCACCAACCTGTGACCTGCGAGCTCCTGACGATGTCGTCCACAGGAACTGTAGCCCAGTCTGCTCTCTCGGGTGACCACAAGAATTCCTATGGTATTACTTAGAAGAAGAGTGAGATACTTATTCCAGCTAATACTGGCCTAAAGAGTACAGGTGGTCTGGGCCATTATCATGTTGCCATTTGTGGGAGCCTGCTGTGCATACTTTTTCTACAGTGCTTCAAAACCTCCTCAATAACTGTAGAGTATGTTGGGATGAAGACACAAGGGACTGCAGATGCTGGAATCATGACCAAAACACAAAGTGCTGGGGGAACTCAGCAGGTCAGGCAGCATCTGTAGAGGGAATGGATAGGCAATGTTTTGGGTTGGGACCCTTCTTCAGACTCATTTTGGGATGTTCTGTCAGGGATGTTCTTTCATCAGTAAGTTTCACTATGTGTATCCCCACTTCAGTCATCTGAATAATAATAATAATAATGGATGGGATTTATATAGCGCCTTTCTAATACTCAAGGCGCTTTACATCGCATTATTCATTCACTCCTCAGTCACACTCGGTGGTGGTGAGCTACTTCTGTAGCCACAGCTGCCCTGGGGCAGACTGACGGAAGCGTGGCTGCTAATCTGCGCCTACGGCCCCTCCGACCACCACCAATCACTCACACACATTCACACACATTCACACACAGGCAAAGGTGGGTGACGTGTCTTGCCCAAGGACACAACGACAGTATGCACTCCAAGCGGGATTCGAACCGGCTACCTTCCGGGTTGCCAGCCGAACACTTAGCCCATTGTGCCATCTGTCAGCCTCTGAAGAGCCATTCCCACCATGAAACTGTGCTCCCCTTGTTCTGTTCCCCTCATCGCCGCGGTTTTGAGATGAAACACAGGAGAAACTTCACCCATTGCCTCTTTTGTAGCACCCGACAAAAGCTTTTCACTGTACCATGGTACACGTGACAATAAACTAAACTGAACTGATAAACTAAACGGAACTTCTCCTCCCACAGTGCTAGGTCAAAATCACTTAGTCCAGTTGGGACAGCAAAGTCCTTAAACTTGTGTTTTATATAGTGTAAATAATGCAGACCACAATATAGTCTAGGAATATCTGACATTGACTGGACGATCACTTAGCTTTATATTACGAGCTTTCGATAGTTGGAAAGCAAATTCATCTGCTGTCCATTGTAGTAGAGATAAATAGTTTCAGGTCCACATGCGTGCTCTCCAAATTCCTGTCACTGTTATAACTATATACTATTCCCAATAGTATAAACTATTCACATATTATACTCTATTAAAGGATTAAATTAATTCAAATAACCATTATGGCTTTAGAATTAACAAATCACCTTCCTATGTATTTTATTCTTCAGATCCAGATTATGATAATCTATAAGAATTTACGTTTTTCACAAATCGCCTCATTCCATTATCTCGCACTGTTCACTTTGAGTGCTTTGGCAATTATTCCAAGACCAACCATCACATTCTGCATTGTTTTCATGCCTCTCATCAGACCCCCAAAACAGTCTCAAATTTCTCGAATTTCATGTCATCCTTGCATTCCCTCCCTCCCCCTCCGCCACCCTAGACCGCCTACTAGTTGCATCTTTGTATCCCTTCATTATCTCATCTTCTCTAGCCAACAATGGACCATTATGGGCTCCACTCTTCCTTGGTCATCTGTTGCCAGTCCTGCTTTATTCTGGCCTTTTGTTACCTTCAGCTCCCTCCACTCAACTTTCAGACTGAAGAATGGTCCCGACCCGAAATATCGTCCTTCATTTTTCTCCAGAGATGCTGCCTGATCTGTTGACTTACTCCAGCACTTTGTGTCTATCTTCGGTGTATACCAGCACCGGCAGTTCTTTTCTATGCACTCTATTTCATGCTCTGTCACAGGAACAGATTGCCAGCACGCTTGAGAGTGGGCCACATCTCCACTGCTTCCTGTACCTTGGTACACGTGACAATAAACTAAACTCAAACTCAAACTCCTGAGAATCCCTGGCTCATAATCAGGCCAAGTGGAGAAGGAGAGTTCAAAATGACATTTTGAACCTTAAATCTGGTGTTCAGAGCCCACAGTATCCCTGAGTAAATAGTGAAAGAGGCAGCCCACCTCATTAACCACCTTCTCAAGTCCTCATCACCCTCTCTATGAGGCATCTCCTGTCCAATCTGTGGGACAGATTACATTTCCATATTAGCCGTATCAGACACTTTGGAACTCACAAAAGAGAGGAAGCAAGCCAACCTGAATCCCAAGGGACTGCTTGAGAATATCATCACCAAGTAATGTCCTGGGATTGACGATGGCTTCCTACCATCCCGCTCTTGCAAGTTCTGAAGTAGTTATGGAGGCCAGTGTGGGCAGTGCAGACTCTGCCATGCAAGGGGAGGCAGCGGAGGGCACGTCGGTAGTTTATTAGATATTCCCATTCTTCTGCCACATATATCTGGCTTCCGTGTGCTTGCAATGCTTGGCCTTGAGGTTCTTTCACCACTTTCAGTGATCATAGGCAAGGGAATCACAGGAATCAAAAGGAATGTAGCATTTCTTAAATCAGATTTCGGGTACATAGACTTTACTTTAGGCTTTAGACTTTAGAGATACAGTGTGGAAACGGGTCCTTTGTCCCACCAAGTTCACACCAACCAGTGATCACCCAATACAGTAGCACTATCCTACATACTAAGGACAATTTACAATTTTACCTAAGTCAATTAACTTACATAACTGTACATCTCTGGAGTGTGGGAAGAAACCAGAGCACACAGAGAAAACCCACTTGGTCACAGGAAGAACGTACAAATTCCGTACAGACAGCACCGGTAGTCAGGTTCAGACCCGGGTCTCTGGCACTGTTAAGGCTCTGTCTTGCGTGTTTGCGGTCATCAGCGGTGAAGCGCGGCTTCGCCTGTAGAGTGGACCGCATGGCAACGGCGAGAGCGCCGAGCCTATCCACGGGAGCGCCGCACGGATGCTGCGCGGGGGCCGAGTGATTCAAATACGGCTGGTCCCACGTGCTTGCGGTAAGTTAAAAAAAAGGCGGGCCGACTGCGATGTCGGCCCGCCGCACGTGACTCACCAGCGGCGGCTGTGGAGGCGGCCGTCCTGATCGTGGCGCTGTAGCGGTGGCTGTGCCTGCGGCCGTGCCGCACACGTGCCTCACTGGCGGAGACTGTGGCAGTGGAAGTTTGACGCATGGCGCTCGAGCCACACTGGCGGCGGCCCGTGCGGGCGGCCGTGCTGCACTCGTGCATCACTGGTGGCGGTTGTGCGGTAGGAAAATATTTTTCAACAGTGTAGGTTTTATTTTAGCACCGTGTGGTGTTGGGAACACCGCCGCACGGCCCCGGAATTGTGCGTTCTCACGAGTGCGCGGTCTATGGCGGTAGATTCTTCCCGTTTCGCCGCCAATGACCGCAGACTCGTGAGACAGGCCTTTTAGACAGCAACTCTACCGCTGCGCCACCATGCTGCCCTCATTCAATCTTTCCCTTTCTCCGTCTGGTAATTCCCCTTTCCTGACCGTCCTTATCCATCGTATTGCAGCCAAATCTTTTCAATAATTGCTTTTTCTCCTTCTTCCTCTACCCTCGATCGTTTAGTGCTCATGTGTACTGCTTTTGGACTGAATAACTGAGTCCACTTTAGTCTGCCCAACATAATTTGTGTTTGTGAAACCTTTGTGTCGAACAAAGCTTTTAGTCCAAGGCAAGGCTAGGGTTAGAGAGGGATAAATTGGAAACAATCAGGAATGGTTAGATGGTGACAAGTTTTCTATACAAAAAACAAGTGAACTCCTGAAAGAAGGGGAAATTGGGGAACTTAAAGGGAAATGTCAATTTCAGACTTCTACTGTCTGGAATTGACAAGAGTTGAAGGCTGAGCTATACCAGTGATGACTTGACATAATTATTCTTTGGACCAGTTTTATTAGATGGTAAAGATTGATTTTGTATTTTAAGCCTGACTGATTACGATTTGTTCATGAAGGCATATTAGATATAAGTTCTAATTAAGTGAGTTCTTATGAAAGTCCGAAGAGAAGGAGACAAAGCACGAAATGATGAAATGCAGGGTCAGCTTAGTTAGGCAGCTGATTAAAACTCTTCAGCTTCATTCAAACTGGATGAACAGAATATTAAAGAAGGTCTGCTTGGTGAAAGATTTAGTGGAAACAATGTCGTGAAATGATGGTCTTATGATTTATGTGCAGATGGCTTAGTAGGATCAGGCAGTATGGTGATATAGGTTGTAGGAAGGAAATGCAGATGCTGGTTTACACTGAAGATAGAGACTGAAGAAAGGTCTCGACCCAAAACGTCACCAATTCCTTTTCTCCAGAGATACTGCCTAGTTCACCTTTTTTAATCTATCTTTGGCAATAAAGTTATTATCCTTATAGGCTGCCGGGAATATTGATCTGGAGATGAGATTAACACTCAACATGGCAGCTAAAGCTAGAATTCAAATTCTTCTTACTAGCAACCATTAAACGACAGGAATTTGTCAATCCTATCTGTTGCGCAAATGTACTTCTGTCATTGTCGTCTGGTCTGGTCTAGTGTTGACTCTAAGCTCTGAGCAATATGTCTAACCCTTCCTTCTGAAACACCATCACAAGCAACTCATCTCCAGCCCTGTGCAATGAGGGTCAGAGACTAACTGCTAGCCGAGCTGGCAACACCCACAACCTGTGAATGATTAAATAAAAATTAAATTCATGTTGTGACTCAGTTCCATTGAAATCATTGGAAATGAATTTTGGAAATGGAGTGCATAACCGAAGCAACAAAGTGGAAATATCTACTCCAATAAGTAACTGTGTTTTGATTTAAAGCATTAAACTGATTGCAAAACAATGTAAGCCAAATTTCCACTGTGAAGCAACTTTTTTTAATATAGAATCAGAAAATGTTGGAGACACTCTGCAAGTCAGGCATTATCTGCGGAGAAAGAAACAAAGTTAACATCTCTGTACAAAGACCAGCGTACTGGCACAGCTGGTAGAGCCACTGCCTTACAACGCCAAAGACCCGGGTTTAATCCTGACCTCGGGTGCTGCCTGACTGTGTGAAGTTTGCACGTTCTCCCTGCGACTGCATAGCTTTCCTCTGGGTGCTTTGTTAAACCCACACCCCCCACCCCACTGACATTTCAAAGGCGTGCAGGTTTGTAGGTTAATTGGCCCTCTGTAAAACTGCCCCCTAATGTGTGGGCAGTGGGATAACATAGCACTAGTATAAACGTGTGATCGATGGTCGGCTTGGACTCAGTGGGCTAAGGGGCCTGTTTCCATACTGTATCTCAAGCAAAAACATAGGAATGCTCACCATTATATTGCTCTTTAGCATAGAGAGACACCATCCAACCCAATGGAGACATCTAATCTTGGTTAATACTGGTTAAGTGACCTTGTGATATATGTAGAAATGACTGATGAAAGAAAACACATGAAATGAAATATGTTGGGTTGATTTCCAGACAGTCACTTCCATTGGAACCTGCCTGCCATCAATTAGGGGGGTTTGGAGACTGAAGTCTTCCTCGTGAATCCATCAATGAGCTGTTTTCAGAGCGGGTGAGTGCAAGATGGGGAAGTGATCTGCAGACCTTTAGAGTTAAATACTCTGTGGAAGAGGGTGTCATAACCACATCATGCCATGTACTAATTCTTGGACTCTCGAAGATTGTAACCCAGTGTTGCTTCTGGACCTCACCAGTGTGGCTAATACAGTTCACACTCAGGGCAATTGCACAGTGGCCAACTAACCAACCCTTTACAATCCTTTGCAATATGTGAGGAAACTGAAACATCCAGAGAAAAGCCACACAATCACAGGGAGAACACGCAAACATTTTAGCTAACTGTGTTCCACCCCAGCAATTGGTTTGGGTTGAACTATTGATCCTGAGCCCATGTCTCACTTTGAACATGAGCGGAGACATTAGACTACTGGTTTTGTTATTATACCCAAACAACACAATAATCCAATATGCAGAATCCCCATGCAGTACTGAACAGCAACACTATTTAGGTACTTTAATGGCATTCTAGAGACCTTTAGATGGACTCATAGGTATGCAGGAAATGGAAGTATATGGATCACATGCAAGCAGAGGAGATTACTTTAAATTGGCATCATGTTCAGCAAGGACATTGTGGGCTGAAGGGCCAGTTCCTAAACTGTACTGTTCCACATTCTATGTGGTATTAAGTCCAGCTGGAAAGCACAGCACATCAATATTGATTGGAACTCCAATCAGGGAATTTAAACAAAATCCTTAAAAATTCTCTCAAGCATGTATATGCTGCAGGAAATTTGTTTAACTGGAACTTACAGGAATATAAGGATATTCTATACATCAGTAGAGGGGAAAGATTTAAAGAAGGAAAGGAAAGGTTTGAAAGGTCCTGAGAGGCAACTTTTTCCATACAGAGGGTGGTGCGTATAAAGAATGAGCTGCCAGAAGAACTATTGGAGGTGAGTACAATGACAACATTTAAAAAGCAATTAGACGGGTACATAGATAGGAAAGATATGGCCCAAGGCAGACAAGTTGGACTACCTAGGTTAGGCAATTTGGTCAGCATGGACTAGTTGGGCTGAAGGGTCTCTTTCTTTCTGTACTGTACATCTGACTTTATTACTCTGTCATCAATAACGTGTGAAGTCTAGAATGTTACACAAGTAAAAGCCGATATATAGGCAGAAGAAATGGTTTTGGTTTGCATGATGGCAATAGTGTTAAAGATGCCAGTATGTACTGGAACCATACGCACTTTGAACTACAGAGAACACCAGGCTAACAGTTTGGATGCAGTACCACAAAGTTTCCATTAAATCCAGCCGCTGGTAATGAAACTAAAATCTTCCAACCCAATCCGTTAGAGGTTCAGTCAGTGCCCTCTGGTGGATAAAGAGATTTTCAGGAAAGGTTGCAGGAGCAGCCAGCTTCTGAGCAAGAACAGATGTCAGGAACAAAATCAGCTAAAGGTTCCAACAATGGCAGATCGGTGGAGGTTTTTTTAATATAAACTCAGAAGACCTGAACAAATTGTAAAAAATGCACCATCGTTTGGGGTTTTTCATCCAAGTCGAACTCTTTGAAGGCTTTGCAGGTGCACCTTGAAATGGGTAAAATGATGTTTGTTTGGGTATGGATGAATAGCTTATGTACCTCTCAGTTTTTTGCCCTGCGGTAAAATGGCTTCTGGTAATCTTCCAAACATTAATACCTTATCAAAGTTCACGTTTAACATACTGATTCTTTTTTTCTTAATGTCAGCTTATCAATCATTAATGTAGAGTCTCAGTTACTGCTTCTTGCTTGAGTGCAATGTATATTTGGCTGCTCCAGTGTGGAACCACTTGGAATTATATTAAGAAAAAGGCCATATCATTCGTATTCCAGTCTTTTCACATATTGGGGCAAAGCTGAATAGAAAGTAGGAATTCTTCACACATGGACAGCTATAGTGTGTAGGAAAGAACTGCAGATGCTGGTTTAAATCGAAGGTAGACTCTAAATGCTGGAGTAACTCAGCGGGACAGGCAGCATCTCTGGAGAGAAGGAATGGGTGACGTTTTGGGTCGAGACCCCTCTTTTGACCTTCTTCAGTCTGAAGAAAGGTCTCGACCCGAAATGTCACCCGTTCCTTCTCTCCAGCAATGCTGCCTTACCTGCTGAGTTACTCCAGCATTTTGTGTCTACCTTGGACAGGTTTAGTGAATGAATATACAGACCAGGAGACCGTTTGGATAGACTTCAAAAGAGTGTGACAGAAGGAGCCAGCAGAGAAATTTACAGGCCAAGAAAGTGGCAGTAGTATAATGACCCTCAGCACATGTTGTACTATGAACCTATTTCAGATGATTTGACCGCCAGTCAACCGGAGGAGAAGCAGGACAGACACACCTGATCCCATTTTACTTTTGGAGTAACATGCATGGGAAGTCTAGGTTGCTTAAATGGCACATATGGTAAATTATCTGGGTGGCAGTGAATCATAGAAACATAGAAACATAGACAATAGGTGCAGGAGTAGGCCATTCGGCCCTTCGATCCAGCACTGCCATTCAATATGATCATGGCTGATCATCCAAAATCAGTACCCCGTTCCTGCTTTCTCCCCGTAGCCCTTGATTCCGTTAGTCCGAAGAGCTATATCTAACACTCTCTTGACATTTTCCAGTGAATTGGCCTCCACTGCCTTCTGTGGCAGAGAATTCCACAGATTCACAACTGCGTGAAAACGTTTTTCTGCATCTCAGTCATACTGGACATAGCTCAAAAAGTTTTGTCCCTAACAGAAAGTAATTGACCTGAGCTGACATGATGACAGAGTTTTTAAATTGGCTTCAGTATCATGTAGCTGGGGGATTGGGAGAGGGGTTGGACTGTGGTGGGATGTGGGGACAATAGAGAGATTCCTATTGTGTTCTTGGTTCTCATCACTTTTCCACCAGTAATTTACTGGAGTATTGTGAGCAGTTTTGGGCCCCATATCTGAGGAAGGATGTGCGGCCATTGGAGATGGTCCAGAGGAGGTTTACAAGAATGATCCCAGGGATGATTGGGTTATCATATGATAAGCCTTTGACGGCACTGGGCCTGTACCTGCTGGAGTTTAGAAGGATAAGAGGGACCTCATGGAAACTTACTGATTAATGAAAAGCCTGGATAGAGTGGATGTGGAGAGGTTGTTTCTACTAGATGGATAGTCTAGGACCAGAGGCCGTAGCCTCAGAATAAAAGGATGTACCTTTAGAAATGATATGAGGAGGAATTTCTTTAGTCAGATGGTGGTGAATCTTGGAATTCATTGCCAAAGACGGCAGTGGAGGCCGGTGCATATTTTTAAGGAGGAAATTGATAGATTTGGCAACTTGTGCATGTGTGATCTGTGCAAAAAGGATGTCACTGTACAATGCACACACGACAATAAAGACCATTGAACCATTGCACTTACTATTGGATGCATGTGAAAATGTGTTGATTTGAAGTAAAAAGGATTTTAATCTTCAAAAGTCGACGGCTCAAGTTTGCTTGCTTTTTGCTTCTGCATCCTGAAACGTCTTGGGCTGACAGTATTCAAATTTGTATGTTTTAAGATGTCAAACGCAATGGTATTTTGGATTGCATGCTGATGTTTGGCTCGGAGCCAAAGATGTTGAAGACAGATTGACAGCGGAATAATAGGCAACATTTTTAAATTAAGGGTTAATGCCTCCAGAGTAGATAGACAGTGGGAATATAAAATGCTTTGAAGCTCAGATTTATGTTATAGGCAGTGCATATTTGGGGAAAAACCTAGAACATTTACATGCCCGAAGTGTACATTAGTTCTCACTGTGAAATCGTTGTTAAACCCATCAGGTGATATTTGCATATCCCTATTACACACGTTCTTCTTTGAAGCACTTGCAACGCTCTATCTAAAATGAAATATTGGACCGTACATTTCAGTAATGAGTGCGATCTGTTGAAATGATTCAACAGAGAAGTCTATAGATCAAGAAATGTCTTGCAATTTATCACGAGGCAATGCTTTTACAGTCGCTTGTCCATTGTTGTATATTGGTGCATTTGCTAAACATTGAATGTAGAAATGTGTGAGCACTGAGCCCCAGTTCTCAGGCTTGCTGAGCTGAATTTCAGAAATTCCACCCACAATTGTCACTACAACACTCATCAACTCAAGAAACAGAGTGTCTGCGTCTACCTGTGGGAATATTCCCATTCTTGTCACAGAGACTAATTCACCATTAAAAACAAGATAATCTCACTGAGATGTGTATCAATGGGTTATTATAGGAGTAGATTGGGTGAGAATATAGTTCTCACAATTTCAGGAACCGTTTAGTTTATTTAGTTTAGAGATACAGCATGGAAACAGGCCCTTCGGCTCACCGAGTCCTCACCGACCAGCGATCCCTGCTCATTAACACTACCCTACACACAGTAGGGAGAATGTTACATTTATATCAAGCCAATTAACCTACAAACCTCGATGTTTTTGGAGTGTGGGAGGAAACCGACGATCTCGGAGAAAGCACGGGAGAACATACAAACTCCGTACAGACAGCACCTGTCGTCAGGATCAAACCCGGGTCTCTGGCGCTGTAAGGCAGTAGCTCTACCGCTGCGCCACTGTGCCGCCTTTAACAGTCAAACTGGTTTAAATTTAGGTTTATTGGTGTCACAAGTATCAAGATACAGTGAAAAGCTTTTGTTTGTATGCTATCCAAAAAAATTAGATAGTACTATATGTGAGTACAATCAAGCCAAACACAAGTGCAACAGGTCGAGCAAAGGGAAAAGACCAGAGTGCAGAATATAGTTGCTCAACATTGCTTGTCTAACATCGGTAGTGGGGAAACTGCTAGAGTCAGTTATTAAAGATGGGATAGCAGCACATTTGGAAAGTGGTGAAATCATTGGACAAAGTCAGCATGGATTTACGAAAGGTAAGTCATGTCTGACGAATCTTATAGAATTTTTCAAGGATGTAACTAGTAGCGTGGATAGGGGAGAACCAGTGGATGTGGTGTATCTGGACTTCCAGAAGGCTTTCGACAAGGTCCCACATAAGAGATTAGTATACAAACTTAAAGCACATGGCATTGGGGGTTCAGTATTGATGTGGATAGAGAACTGGCTGGCAAACAGGAAGCAAAGAGTAGGAGTAAACGGGTCCTTTTCACAATGGCAGGCAGTGACTAGTGGGGTACCGCAAGGCTCAGTGCTGGGACCCCAGCTATTTACAATATATATTAATGATCTGGATGAGGGAATTGAAGGCAATATCTCCAAGTTTGCGGATGACACTAAGCTGGGGGGCTGTGTCAGCTGTGAGGAGGATGCTAGGAGACTGCAAGGTGACTTGGATAGGCTGGGTGAGTGGGCAAATGTTTGGCAGATGCAGTATAATGTGGATAAATGTGAGGTTATCCATTTTGGTGGCAAAAACAGGAAAGCAGACTATTATCTAAATGGTGGCCGTATAGGAAAAGGGGAGATGCAGCGAGACCTGGGTGTCATGGTACACCAGTCATTGAAAGTAGGTATGCAGGTGCAGCAGGCAGTGAAGAAAGCGAATGGTATGTTAGCTTTCATAGCAAAAGGATTTGAGTATAGGAGCAGGGAGGTTCTACTGCAGTTGTACAGGGTCTTGGTGAGACCACACCTGGAGTATTGCATACAGTTTTGGTCTCCAAATCTGAGGAAGGACATTATTGCCATAGAGGGAGTGCAGAGAAGGTTCACCAGACTGATTCCTGGGATGTCAGGACTGTCTTATGAAGAAAGACTGGATAGACTTGGTTTATACTCTCTAGAATTTAGGAGATTGAGAGGGGATCTTATAGAAACTTACAAAATTGGTTGGACAGGCTAGATGCAGGAAGATTGCTCCCGATGTTGGGGAGGTCCAGGACAAGGGGTCACAGCTTAAGGATAAGGGGGAAATCCTTTAAAACCGAGATGAGAAGAACTTTTTTCACACAGAGAGTGGTGAATCTCTGGAACTCTCTGCCACAGAGGGTAGTCAAGGCCAGTTCATTGGCTATATTTAAGAGGGAGTTAGATGTGGCCCTTGTGGCTAAAGGGATCAGAGGGTATGGAAAGAAGGCAGGTACGGGATACTGAGTTGGATGATCAGCCATGATTATATTGATCAAATGGCCTACTCCTGCACCTAATTTCTATGTTTCTATGTTTCTATTGTAGTGTAAGAGTAGCAGAGGTAAAGATCAGCGTCCACGATGTGGTCGGTTGGAAAACGAGGCTGTTTCTGGCTCATGGAAGCAACAGTTAGACAACAGATAACAGAGGGGAAGAAGCCGTTCCTGAGTCTGGTGGTATTTGTTTTCAAGCATTTACATCTTCTGCCCGACGGGAACATGGAGAAGAAGAAATGACAGGCTGGAAAAGGCCGTTGATCTGTTGGCTGCTTTCCCGAGGCAGCATGAGGTGTAGGTGGAGTAAATGGTGGAGACTTCTTCTTGCGTATGACGTGCACAGTCTAAGGTTGTAGACACCAAAACACTACATCTATTTGTTTGTGCACAGCAGGTTGATTGCATTAGTCGAAACAGGGTGGACCACGTGAAGGTTGCAATCTCCCACCCCAATGGTGGAGTGTCTGGTCAGTATGATGGACTGAGGTACAGCCACAACTCTCTGCAATTTCTTGGTCTTAGGGTCCAGGCTGTCACTACTTGCATGGAGGATTGACCCTGGTACCTCAATGAGTAAAAGCTCAAAAACACTTATTTGTCTTATCTTCATTTTAGCACGTTTCCATCTCTTCAGTCCCCATTTATTCCTGAAGTTTTTAGCCATGTATGATAATTACTTGCATCTGTTTTGATTGTGTTTTCACATATCAAGAAATAATTGGAATAGGAAAAAAAGTTATTATGGCTAAAATAAGCAAACTGCTGGAGGAACTTAGTGGGCCAGGCATCATCTGTGGAGGGAAGCAATTAGATGACGTGTCAGATGGGATCCTTATTCAGTTCCAACCCAGAACTTTGTCTATCCATTTCCCTTTACAGATTCTGCCTGGTCTGCTGAGTTCCACCAGCAGTTTGCTTGTTACTCAAGATTCCAGCATTTCCAGTCTCTTGGGTCTTGAGAGTATTAGACCTAATAGCTTGACACTTTTTGACCAATATTAAACAAACTACCCACCTTTTTACCATTTCCCCCTAGTTTGATCCCCAACTATCAGTACATTTCAATGCTCCCAACTCTTCTCTAATTTTGAATTTTAATTTCCTCTTTGGTCATTGAATGTGAAATTGCAAATTTGTTTTCAACGGGAGAGAGTTTTCTGCTTCTGGCACCCATTAAAAGGCAATTTACAGCTGTCTTATCTCATTTTACATAAGACTCTTACAGCTGTCAAAGAGAGGAAACTTGCTTCATATTAATCAGGGCTCGGTTCAAATGCTTGTAATAGGACACTACTGAAACACATGACATTAGTCAGTTGCCCTGGACCTCTTCTGATTTACTCATTTGTTCTGCTGAGTAGTTCACCCAATGGAAAGGAAAAATCAAAAAAGCCCAGCTCTGTTTACCAATGTTATTTCAGGACATGCTATACTTGAATGTTGTGAACTGGCTCACATGAACTGCGCAGTTCCCGTCCATGCTCATGGGGCAGTGTTGTGGTGCAGCGGTTAATGCCGCTGCCTTGCAGCTTCTGAGATCTGGATTCATACCTGACCCTTCACTACTATCTGAGGAGTTTGCCTGTTCTCTCCGTATGGGTTTCCCCCTGGGTGATCTGGTTTCCCCCCCATGTGCCAAAGACACGCTGGTTGGTACGTTAATTGATTACCATAAATTGTGCCTATTGTGGTGGATGGCAGGAGAATTAGTAGGTGGTGCGAGCTGATAAAATGCAAGAGGAATAATGGTTCTGATGTAGACCACTAGTGGGAGAGTATAGGACCAGAGGACATAGCCTCAGGATAAAAGGACATACCTTAAGAAAGGAGATGAGAAGGTATTTCTTTAGTCAGAGGGTAGTGAATCTATGGAATTCATTGCCACAGATGGCTGTGGAGGCCAATTCAATTGATATTTTTAAGGCAGAGATAGTCAGATTTTTGATTAGTAAGGGTGTCAGGGAAAGACTTGATGGGTCAAATGGTCTTATTCTGCTCCTTGAACATGAACTTAGATGGATGTTCAATATTCAACGTGCTAAGTGGGCCAAATGATCTGTGCTCATGGTATATGACTCAAAATTGTCAAATTTATTTTACCACCTGTTTCCATCTTTTTGTTCCCCATTTTTTTTGCTGAAGGTTTTAACTTCTGTTGGGTTATGACTTTGAGCATTTCTAATTGGCCTCTTAAATTGCCCCTAATGATTAGGGAGTGTATGAGAAAGTGGGATAACATAGAATTAAAGTGAACGGGGATCAATGGTCGGTGTGGTTCGGTGGGCCAAAAGGCCTGTTTCCATGCTGTATCTAGCAATGTTACAACATTTTGAGATTTAAAAAATAAAGTCTGCAATTTATCCCATCAGATAAAGCATAAAAAGAAGTTTAATTTGACACTTAATTCACTTTCATATCTTCAGTATTAAAAAGGTTATGGCCATTATCATACTCAGAAATTAGCATCTAGTTCCCTATTGCTTTTCCATTGACTTAACACAAAAGCTGTGATCGAGGACAGTTAAAAGCCCATAACTTTCTTAAAAATTATGGTAACTGAAAGAAATTTTCAGGTATTATAGATTGAAGCATTCTGAAACAAATATGAAACAATCTTACTTCGAAGACATGAAAGTAAAGCATATAATTAGTTAGTTACCTAATTGTAGCTAATTACAAAATCCAATTACTAGATCTAAACATCTATCAATTTCTTAAGAATAGATTAACATTTTTAAATAGCCTAAGTGTCCAAATAACATTCACACAATAATTCACAATATAACATAATTTTTAAATCTAATTTTCATGAATTTACAGGCCAAATGGAAGGAATTGAATGTTTAATACCTGTAAATTAATGGGGATTTAATTCATCTTGTCAGTGAGGATTATTGGAACGCGATCTTTTGGAACGTTGATTTGCGGTGAATTTAACCCCGTATTGGCATGAAAAATACTGCCGTTAATTCGGGGAATAAAATCACCGTGTCGCATGAAAAAATGTGAATTAAAGGCTTCTTAAGAAGCACTTTTATACATTTAAAGAAAGCACTTTCGTTTACCTGTCCATTGTGTGAAATCCGTCCCCGTTATCGGCGTTGACGCTTCAGGAGCTGCTTTTAAAATGACTGTAGCGCTGACATTGACGATTTAATAAAAATAAAAAATTCACAAAACGCCGGTAGGAACGATTTTGTCAGCTAAGGTTTGTACTCCAACAAAATATTTCCAGGACAAGGGAGGAGAAACCCACGTTTTAACCCCGCCCCCCCCTTAAAGGCGCCAAAATCGCGCACACGGCCAGTGGCAGAATTACAGCGCGACTGAAGGTAAGTTTTGTAACATACCTACTGTATCTCTGAACTAAACTAAAACTAAAGCCTAAGGTAGACAAAATTGCTGGGGAAAGTCAGCGGGTGAGGCAACATCTATGGAGCGAAGGAATAGGCAACGTTTTGGGTCGAGACCCTTCTTCAGATCTTCGATTTGCGACATCTGCAGTTCTTTCTTAGACATAAAACTAAAGCAGTCACGGCAAAGTTCAATCCTGTTCTCATCCATTCTGGAAACACGCAAGCCTCTCACATGACTCAAAGAACTAGGAATGGATAAGCAGACTGTTGGATCTGACTCAAGTCCTGAAAGCTGGAATCAATTGTAATCCCTTCCCCACCCCTGCAATCCACCAACCTCATATGGATTTATTTCAGCAAGCCTTCAGCAATGGTCAAAACCCTGATGGTCTCTATTCATCTGCACCATGGAGACACCTTCACCAGCCAATCTGTAATGGTTCATCGTTACAAGGACAATTGGAAATGGGAAATGTATGTTGTTAAGCGGGAAATGGTGCAGAATAGATTTACGAGGATGTTGCCAGGACTCGAGGGCCGGAGCAAGAGGATGAGCAGGCAAGGACTTTATTCCTTGGAGCGCAGGTGGATGAGCAGTGATCTTGTAGATGTGTACAAGATCATGAGAGGAATAGATCGAGTAATTACACAGAATCTTTTACCCAGAGTAGGGAAATCGAGAACCAGAGGTCATATGTTTAAGATGAGGGGGAAAAGATTTAATAGGAATGTGAGGGGCATGTTTCTTTACACTAAGGGTGACAGTTATATGGAACCAGTTTCCAGAGGTGGTTGTTGAGGCAGGCACTGTCACGAAGTTTAAGAAACATTTAGACAGATACATGGATAGGATAGGTTTGGAGGGATATGGGCTGAACGCGAGCAGGTGGGACTAGTGTGGATGGGGCATGTTGGATAGCCTAGGCAAGTTGGACTGAAGTGCCTGGTTCCACGCTAGTATGGCTCTATGACTCTATGTCGGCTTCTGAAATTATTATTTTTTTAAGATTAAAATAAAAAACTGACGATTATACCTGGACAGGCCTATTTTGCCTCGTGGAATTATATTTATTTTACCAGCTAAGTTACGGTGAATGCAGTGTCAAAATTCCAAAGAGGAATCACATCAGATATTTGGATATGGGGCTAGATTATAGGACAGGACATGGAACGTAGAACATAGAATATTGAATAGAACAGAATAGGAAAAGGTGATTTGGCCCACAATCTTGGTGATGAACACAATGACAAATTAATCCCTTCTGCTCACACATGATCCATATGCCTCCATTCCCTGGATCTCAATGTACCTGTCTTAAAACCTCTTGAACACCACTATTGCATCCTCCCACACCACAATCCCTGGCAACACATACCAGGCACCCACTGTGTGAAAAACATGCACTTGCCTCTCTGAGCTTAAACTTATGCCATCTAGTGTTTGACATTTCCACGTTAGGAAATGTCAAAGACTGTATTCTGTGCACGCTATCTATGCCAACCGGTGGCCGGTCTCCTTGTTTTGCCCTTGTAATTGCCAAACTGCCTTTAAACAACATAATTAGTGTCATTGGCTCACTGGTTCATTATAGACGGGGCCCACCATACCAGATCTTTATTACTCAACCTGCAGTACATCCCAGTCTACATTTTTTCCATGGCATGGTTTGTACTGATTTGCTTTCATCCAGAAAATACATCAGCACAACTTCAAGAGAGATTCAATACACTTTCTTAACCTCTCTTGTCAACCTTAAAAGAAAGATTGATTTTAATTACAGTCAGTGTAATATTTTGACCAATCTATACCCAGAAGAAGCAATAGTTTATCTAAAAAAAATATTTCTCCGAGGATTTATTGAGTTTATAATACTTCTGTGAAATGGTTATTGACTAACTCTGCTGTGCAATCTGTTATTGTAGGACCTCAAGTAATAACTTGAAGTTTTGGATCAAAGCACAGCTTCAAGCCATATACACTTCACAGATTATGTAGCAATGAACAGCAGGTTCATATCAATAAAATTAATTAAACTATTGTTTTGACGTGTCAGGTTCTGAAATTACAACTACAGTTCAGATGAGAGATAAATATATAGGGGAATATGGGTGGTTTTGTGGATTAAGATATTTGTCATCCATTTCTTGAATGTAGAATTCATATCCACAATGATTAAAAGGTTAAATGTCAACCATTCATTCTTCATTGCAGGAGTGTCACTTGAAATAGATTTCAAACATACTTTGACTTACAGATTTTGACTTACTTTGTAACAAAGCCAACCACAATATCGCAAATTAAAACGGAGTGAAATGTTGAGTGTAAGTGGAAATGTCAGATCTGAATGGTGCAGATTGCAATTTGAGCTAGTAACTCCACCTACCCTTGTTTACACAGAATCCATTGAATTATATTTCACATCTGGTTGTATTGAAATGACCTGGGATCATTCATTGCCAACACTGGGAGCCAAAAATAAATCAGTTCTCTGCTCTGAGATCACAGGATACTCCAAACTATTTTAACTAGTTGTGTTATTCGCTGTCCTCCACTGCCTTCCACCTCATACATTCTCACTTCAGCTATTTTTGCCTGTACCGTTTCTCCCCTTGTTTCCACTCAATCCATTTCCATGTCCATATTATGCTTCACAATTTCAGCCCTGATTCCTTCCATTGACTCTTGCTACCTTTCTTCACCTCCTGTTGTTTTGAATGGGACTGGAAGTGAAGCAATAATTTCATTGCATCTTGTCTTGGTGAATCCTCTTACATGAAGATCATGGAGCACAATTGGGTGCACTGTACACACATTTTTGTAAATTATGTGCAACTCCTCTGTGTTTAAGCCATACTAACAAATGCAACCCACTTCAAATAAATATTTGCTTAGTTGATACATGCAAATCTATTCGATATAAATAGAGACAATAGATGGTACAGACTTTGCACACTAACTGGAGGGTGGAGGCCTACATTGTTTAGTCTAAGGAGGCTATTTCTAGATGAATGTTGGGGAGCTTAAACAATCCAACCCTTCAAAAAAACTCTGCAAGGTCATACAGATTGTAAGGGGGAACTCACGAACCACCAGTTGAACGAGGTGCATCTTTCCTTCTGTCGTCAGGCTTCTGAACGGTCCTTCTATAAGCTAACAGTCCAGTTCTCTTGTACTTCATTACGGATATTGGACTTTTTCTCTGGAACTGTTGCGCTATAATGCTGAGAACTATATTCTGCAATTTTTATCTTTTCCTTTGCTCTAACCATTGTATTTGTGATTGGCTTGATTGTACATATGTATAGTATGATCAGATTTGGTTGGATAACTTGTATTTTATTGATAAGTTGTCTATGAGTACTGTGTTTACAGGCTTGTTATACTGCTGCAAAGAAAGAATTGAATTCCTCTGTTGTCAGTACATATGAGAATTAAACACTCTTGACTCTTGAACAATGTCTCTAACAGTCTCTTTTGAGCTGCACGGTGGTGCAGCGGTAGACTTGTTGCCTTACAAGTTTTCTCAGGTGCTCACGTTTCCTCCCTCACTCCAAAGACATGGTTTGCAGGTTAATTGGCTTGGTAAAATTGTAAACTGTCCCTAGTGTGTAGAATAGTGTTAGTGTATGGGGATCGCTGGTCAGCACGGACTCGGTGGGCCGAAGGGCATGTTTCCGCACCGTATCTCTGAACTAAACAAAGCTTTTCATTATACCCTGGTACACATAATAATAAACCTACGCTAAACCTATGGATTCTCAATGCTGTCCTATACTGTAGCAGGCATGGTCAGAGAGAGGCTAAACGCAAATACGAGGAACAGCATCTCATATTTCACTTGGGCAGCTTACAGCCCAGTGGTATGAATATTGATTTCTCTCACTCCAGGTAGCCCTGGCATTCTATCTCTCTCTATCCCTCCCCCACCCAAGTCACACTAGCTTCTCATTTTCACCCTACAAACAGCTAATAATGGCCTGTTTCCTTTATCATCGTTATTTTTTTGCATAACTTTCATTCATTGTTCTTTATCTCTCCACATCACCGTCTATATCTCTCATTTACTTTATCCCTAACCAGTCTGAAGAAGGGTCTCGACCCGAAACGTCACCCATTCCTTCTCTCCAGAGATGCTGCCTGTCCCGCTGAGTTACTCCAGCTTTTTGTGTCTATATATGGTATCTGTAAATATATCCAGATAACATGCCTGCCATGGTATCTCCAGATGGTACCAGTGGTTGCCTTGTGGAGCATCCAGTGAAAATGGAGGAGGTGCTGCAGAAGACTTCAGTGAGGCTCTTGCCTTTCACAACTGATGAAGATACTGGCTGAGTGCCTCTCATGAGTAATGGAGGATGGGACCTCAGCAATGACATGAACCTCAGAGCCATTTCAGGAATTCACAACAAGAAGATTCAGTGTTGAAATAGTAGCCTCAGTGAATGCAAACTTGGAGGATTGTCCTTTGCGGGAGTGTCTAGGACTAGAGGCCACAGCCTCAGAATTATAGGACGTTCTTTTAGGAAGGAGATGAGGAGAAATTTCTTTAGTCAGAGGGTGGTGAATCTATGGAATTCTTTGCCACAGAAAGCTGTGGAGGCCAGGTCAGTGGATATATTTAAGGCAGAGATAAATAGATTCGTGATTAGTACAGGTGTCAGAGGTTATGGGGAGAAGATAGGAGAATGAGGTTAAGAGGGAGAGATAGATCAGCCATGATTGATGGGCCGAATGGCCTAATTCTACTCCTATCACTTTTGCCATTGTCGGTGTTCCAGGCATGGAGATGAAGCTAAAAGTCTAACGGTGCTTTGGTTTCCCAATTCAGGCCCTGTCGTATATACTCTCAAACCACCGGTGGTGCCACCTGCAGTGGCTGCCTCGCCAACAGTCTGTCTGTCCTTCCTTTTTTGTTATTTTTAGTATGTGTTAAAAGTATATTTTCGTGTTCCTTGGTTTGTTTTATGTGGGGGTGGGGGAGGTGGTGGAGTTGGGGGAAACATTTTTCCAATCTCTTACCTTGACGGAGATGACATTTTTTTCCGTATCGATTCTCTGTCCCCACTGTGGCCTAACATCGTGGAGTTGGTGGCCTTTGCTGGAGACCGACCTGAGAAAGTTTAAAGATTTAAAAGTTACAAAATGGATTCAGCTGTAGATTTAGAAGCAATAAAATGGATGCTTAACCTTTCTCCTATTAACACTAATAGCCCTGTCCCACGGTGCGAGTTCATTCCAAGAGCTCTACCGAGTTTTAAAAAAATCAAACTCGTGGTAAGCACGGAGAATGAACGTAGCAGTTATGTCGGAGCTCGGGGACGTCTCTTAGCACTAACGGCAGGTAATCAGGAAGACTCGCTAACGGCAGGTAAGCACGGGAAGACCCGTGAAGATTTTTCAACATGATGAAAAATGCCCATGAGAGCCCCGAGTACCGACGAGTGACCATTACCGTAAATCTCCGAGTTCGAATCAGGGCAAACTCAGGAGAAAACTTGGAATGAACTCATACCATGGGACAGGGGTTTAACAAGGCTACAGCACTATAACAGAAATGTTTTCGCCCTTCTTCTATAACACTAGCGAGATAACAGCACAAATACATGAATGTTTTCCTCTATGATATAAACAATCAGGAGAATGTTCAGACACTTGGCTCTTACCCTTTACTTTACAAGATTGTAATGTGCAACAATAAGGTAAAAAAAAAACAAGTGCTTGAATCTGCATAACCATATATGGGCTAACCTTTCCACTATCGGAAGAACCTGTCAATCCGAACAGGCAAGAGGCTGTACAATGCTCTGTAAGATAAAGTATTGCTGAATTGCTGATTATTGGGGTATAAATATATCTGTGTGTGTTGAACATTACCTGTGTGTGTGGGGATAGAGTGACTCTATAGTCTATATTTTACATACTGTGAGAGTTGACTGCCACACCCGCCTGGGCGAAATAAAGATTATAATGCTTTATTACTAATTTTTATGTTGTTATCGGTTTGAAGTAAAAACAAACCTTAACAGACCCGGCGCTCCAGCAGCAGGAGTCTGCGGGACTTTACCATCACGGAGCTTGTGATCCCTTTGCCGCGGATCGAAGCTCCAAACCGTGGGGCCTGTGGACTTTAACATCATGAAGCCCGCGGTCTCTGGTAAGAAGAAGCCGATTCAGGAGCTTCATGCCGTGGAGAGTGTTTCCGTTGCGCCGATGCGGGAGTTTCGATCACCTTGATAGGGGCTTCGATCGTCAGCTGTGGGGGCTTGGATTGCCCTGACTGCGGATGGTTTGACTGCCCCGACTGCAGGAGAACAAAGAGGAAGAAGATTGAACTTTATTGCCTTCTGTCACAGTGAGGAATGTGGAATCCACTGTGGTGGATGTTTATCTTAACTTTTATGCGGTTGTGTGTCTTGGTGCTTTTGATTAAGTATGGCTGTATGGTAACTTAAATTTCACTGTACCTTAACTGGTACATGTGACAATAAACTGACCTTAAAACCATTCCTTGTTCTTTTTCCTACTAATCCATTAAATCGATCGAGCAACAATCAATGATAGCAATCTTCCGTATTTTCAGCTGAATAGTTTTAAGAAACTTCCTTCTAGCTGGTGAGCTTTGGGGTAGAGGTTAATACCCCGTTAAAAGGAGTGAGATTAGAATACTGCACGTTGAACTTTACCAGCAGTTCCATTGACTACAGACAGGAACAGAATTGTAAATGGATTTAGGGGAAGCAGCCACGGCAGGTAGCGAGCCTGGGGAAGATGAAAGGGTAATAACACGTAACAAGTAGGAATTTCAAGGGTATAAGAGGGCAGGTGAGTTTGAGGTGTGAAAAAATGGCAATTTTGAAACACATTTCAGTTCCTCTGGTGCTTTTAATCTAACTCAGTGAACATATCGGTCTTTTTTTTTCCGTGGGCTGTGTGTTTTGACAATAACATGAACACAGATGAACACATTGTTATGCAAAATCCAGTTAAAATGAATGATAATTAAACCAGCCATGTGGCTAATTAGTGCAACTAGCCCTCAAAGATAGTTTAGAAGAGAGAGAGGAAAAATGGACTAATGCAAAGTGAGCAGTTTCAAAATGGAAGATTAAATATTTCCATTCATATGTTAAATATCAAAGCAACATTAAATATTTCATTTTATATAACACTTTATTGAGAATTTCATAACATGTATAAAATTGCTGGAAAATTTAAAAAGCCCTTCGGTGTCAAATCTTTGGCTACAAGGAATATTGAGATTGTTTTTTTCTTGAGGGGCCATTTAGTTCAGTTTCAGGCCACACACTTTTAGAAAGCAAAGAAAAATAAATCTGACATCTTCACACTGAATTCCTGTCTCTTTCAAGATGCCAGCAGAATGCACACAGAGGAAAATAATAAATGTTGGCTTTCAGATGAAAGTGCAGCAAACTGCCTTCCATGAGCGAAATGTAATAATCAGGACATAGTTTCTGGATGATAGGTTTGCATTTACTGAAGCAAGCTATCCAAAAATTGTCAGGTAAAGCAGTCAAGCAAAGCTGTGATGTGAAATGTGGCACAGGCAAGATGCGTCATTTAGAAGAGGATTGAGTGGCAAGCCAACTTAATCACAGAAGAGCCCCCCCCCCCCCCCTTGCTGCTCACGACAACAAATCAGCAGAGTTGAGAAGAGCCAGCTGATGCTGCAGGCTAGTAAGCTCTACTCCTTTTCGTCTCCTTTAGTCCTCTTTTGTCACCTTTTTGTCTCCTTATCATCTCTAACATTTGTCCGCCCCTCTGCCAATTGGTAAGCTCTCTCGTCTGTATCCAACTATCACTCATGTAGGAAGGAACTGCAGATGCTGGTTGAACCTGGAGATAGATGCAAAAAGTTGGAGTTACTCAGCACGTCAGACAGCATCACGGGAGAAAAGGAATTGGTGACGTTTCAGGTCGAGACTATGAGGAAGGATCTCAATCCGAAATGTCACCTTTTCCTTTTCTCCAGCGATGCTGTCTAACCCGCTCAGTTACTCCAGCTTTTTGTGTCTAACCATCTTCAAACCATCACTTGCCAAGCTCTATTCACTTGCCTCAGCTTTCTCTCCCCTACTACAATCAGTCTGAAGAAGATTGTCTATCCCTGTCCTCCAGAGAGGCAGCCTGAACACTGAGTTACTCCAGTACTTTGTGTTCTAGGGAAGATTCCACCATCAGCAGTTCCTCATGTATAGAAAACTCTTCCTTCATTTCTTATTTTAATCCGATCACAAGTGATTGGGTGAGACTATTTGCTGCCAGCTGTATCTATTCCAGTTGGAAGGACTCTGGACAGACTCAACTGATTCATAAAAACCTCATTGTATGCAGCACTTAACTCTGAGCAAATTTGAGCAACGCAGACATATTTATTAGCTTTTTACATTTCTTTGGCTACCATTGGTACCACTGCATCACCACCTTTTTCTTGCGGTAATGATATGATATGGTAGTTCGCTCAATGTTGAAAAAGTTTTGCATCACTTTTCTCCTCTGGATCATACCTGCTCTTGGCAGAAATTCACCTATTTTTATAAATCTGTGTTGTTTGGAAGGGTATTGGGTACTTTTCTGGGATTGGAATTGGTTCGGAATAGAAACTTTCACTGAACTGTATCCTTAAAGTAGCACTTTCCGGACCTGTTAATATTTCCCCAACTAATGACCACAAAAGTTCACCAACAAAAGCACATCTAGCCAAGTCTTGAAATGGCAATCAAGAGTGGCTGACTAAACCTTTAAACAATCAACTTGAATTGGAGACACAAGGAACAGCTGGAATCTTGAGTAAAACACAAAGTGCTGGAGTAACTCAGCAGATTCATTATGTGGAAGAACCGTATTCACTGGTGAATATACTGCAGCCATGAAACATACTATGTTCCTTATGATGCTCTGCACTTGATGTAACTGGAGTCTTTGAGTAATAAGATTAATGGTCCATTTGAGCTACAATTCCACATTTTAGAATCAATGTCACAAATGTCAAGTCCAATCCACTAAAATGTCAAATCTAAATAACATTCCTAAACAGCTATCTGAATCCAGCTTGCACAGTTCCAAACATGCAAACTCGGTTCATTATCATCCTAATTTAGCACATCGGTAATATCATGCTTTCAGTCAGCATCAGTTATCTTTCACATACTGTATATAATCTGACAAACCGAAAAAACAATTATGTTGCATGGCTGGTCTCTGACAGATAGCTGCCTCAGGACAGAATTCCAATGCACTCTGCCATTCAGACAATGTCCCGGACTTTCCAAGAGAATCCCAATATATGCTCTGTCCCACCACCAGAGCAAACCCAGTGGTACCAACAAAGTGGTGTACAGTTTGAAAGGATTGGCTCTGGCAATCCATATTTCCATGTGTTCATTGGAACTATACACCTATACTACTAAATGTACCTCGCTCTAAAACACTCCTCCGGACCCTGTCATCCACTATGAAAGTCCTGCCCTGGTTTGACTTCCCAAAATGCCACACCTCACACTTTTCTGTATTAAACTCCAATAGCCATTCCACAGCCCACTTACCCAGTTGATCAAGAGCCTGCTGTCATTATTGATAACTAATTTCGCTATCTATGATAACACCCACCATAGTGTCATCGCCAAACTTATTAATCATGCCCTATATATTTTAATCTAAATCATTGATATAAACCACAAACAGCAATGGGCCCAGCACTAATCCTTGAGGCACACCACTCTTCACAGGCCTCCAGTCTAAAAAACACCCTTCCACCACCACCCTCTGCTTCCTTCCTTCCATGAAGTCAATTCTGTATTCAGTTAACGAGCTCTCCCTGGATCCCCTGCGATCTAATCTCTCAGAGAAAGCTACCATATGGAACCTTATGAAAGGCCTTGCTGATGTCCGCATAGACAATGTCTATGGCCTTATGCTCGCCAACCTGGTCAAACTATTCCTATTACCCTACTTGCCTTGTTTACTCACATGCAGGAATCCATGAATCCGTTGCTAGTTACCACCCTAACAACACAAAGCATTAGATCTGAAAAGAAGATAACCCCCTGCAAATTGAAGTAGAGCAGTTTCTGGAGGATATGGTGAGAAGATAATTATGTGAAGGCCAGTGATGGTGAGTGATGAGTGGGGGGGGGGGGGGGGTAATAGGGGGGCAGTACTGTCAGTTACCTCTGTGAATGTGAGCAGATTGACAAATGGTCTATTCCTAGCCTTAACTTCTCCCTTCCAGGACATCTACTGTTGTCAAATTCAAGAGACAGTTTTATTTTGTACGAGTGGCAAGCGTAGCCCCGTAAGCATAACATCAGCCCATGTTCACATTGGTAAGACAATAGCAACAGCAAAAGAATACAGCTGATCCCTGTGACCCCGAAACAAACATCCACACCGTTATTTTCTGTAACGCACACCCCTTTTTTCCCCCATTGAATCCCTTGTTATAACCAGAGACATTTTCTCTGATGCATAAGATTCCTGCATGCAGGAATAGTTTGGGAAATGGGGCTACTGGGGAAAGGGTAGGATTCGAGGATCAGGGTTCATTGGAGAAAGATGGTGTGGATGAGTTTGGTGTGGAGGTGGGGGGTAATGGGTTGGAGCGTAATGTCAGTGGAAGAGGAGTAAAGGCGGAGGGATTACTTAAAGGAGCTGATTATAGTGCCATGGCTCACCACATTGCAGTGCATCAGAGGAAATGTCCGCAGATGAAGAGCGCGGCAGCACTGCAGTCTGAGTCATGTGTTCACATCACCCCGGGCTGGAGAGGGTGTGGTACCAGACGGACTCAGCTGTCACTGGCAACCAAATAGCTGCCATGAATTTCGCAATGGTACGAAATTCACCTACAATATTGAGCAATAAGAATAGTCTTTAAAAAATATTTACGGCTGCACGGTGGCTTATGCGTGGCACAGTGACACAGCAGTAGAGTTGTGTCCTTACAGTACCGGACACCCGGGTTTGATCCTGATCTCAGGATGCTGTCTGTACGGAGTTTGTATGTTCTCCATGTGACTGCGTGGGTTTTCTCCCGGTGCGGAGGTTTGTAGTTAATTGGCTTTGGTAAAAATTATAAATTGTCCCTAGTGTGTGGGATAGTGCTAGTGTATGGGACAATCGCTGGTCGGACTCGGTGGGCCGAAGGGCATGTTTCTGTGCTGTATCTCTGAAAAACAAAAATTAAATGACATTTGTTTATTTTGCATTTTGTGCTTATCTATTATTTATTTATTTTTATTATCCCACCTAAATTCTATTGACTGTTATATTACCTATTCAACCCTTCATCAAAACTAAATTTCATTCCATTTCTCAAATTTCTGGTTAGTGGTTATTGATTCACTTTACCCGAGCTGGTGTAATGAGGGGGTGTCTGTATTCTGTAGTGCATCAACTGAGCATAGCTCAGTCTGAAGAAGGGTCTCCATCCGAAACATCACCCATTCCTTCTCTCCAGATTTGCTGCCTGTCCTGCTCAGTTACTCCAGCACTTTGGGTCCATCTTCAGTTTAAACCAGCATCTGCAGTTCCTTCCTACACAACACCCACCCACTGTTGGATTATTGGAGACCTTGCATTTGCCTGTTCCTCTGATGGCAAGTTTCAATGGCACAATGAAAACATATAACTTCACCAGAACAAAAGAAAGTCTTGAGCACAAAAACTAATATATCCACTTGAACCAGGCTGGTAATTACAGTAGCATTGAATTATTCTGCAGAAGGATGCAGGCATTTCAACCCTCTCACGGTGCCATCTTTAATTTCAAACAGGGTCTGCAGAAATAGTAGCCACAGATGCTCTGATTGTTTACCAAGATTGTGTTAATTAAATCTCATGAAGGAGATTGAAGAGTAAATGAGAGCACAAAGGCTCAGGAATTATTTTCCTTCGGAATAATGATTAATTTCCAAACTCTGTCAGCACTGGTTTAAAAGTTACTTTGAAGGAACAGTCATGTGATATTAAATGGGAGTGAGATATGGAAGGCAGCTAAAGGCCAATGTAGTGAGCAGATGTGCCAGATTTAAAAATATTTTGGTGCTGATATCTTTAATTAATTTTCCATTCTATTTTGCTTCCCAATTTCCTTGCGTTTATTGTGAAGGGAGTTAATAGTAAGATTAAACGAGAACTTACCTAAGTTTGAAGTTTGATCTTTATTTTATGAGGAGTTACGTAGGTGATTACGTGAAGAACCCCACCAGTGCGCCTGCGCGTCAATCTTCAAAGCAGCGGTGTGAAATCACAAAAAACAACAACCGAAGTAATATAGTCTCATAATAAAACGAGTAATACAAGAACTTCCATCTGACCTTTATGATAGAGGGTAGGGTCGTGGTGGGCACGTAATCACCTACGTAACTCCTCATAAAATAAAGATCAAACTTCAAACTTAGGTAAGTTCTCGTTTAATCTTACTATTTTACTTCGGAGTCACGTGAGTGACTACGTGAAGATTTTAAAGCTTTGTGATTTCATGCCGTGGATCAATCCCGGCTTCTCACTGCATAGATTGACTCGGAACGAGAATAATCAATCATGCATTTATAATAACATTTGTACCACAAATGCAGTAATTCATTTCAATAATGAAATGAATCAGATCCCCTTTAAACCAGAGGAATTTACACAGAACTTAAAATAGTTTCTGCAAAGAACCCTGCATTAACAATAGGCCGATGGTAAAAATGTTGAAACATCAACTCATTGGACCACCCGGCGCCTGCGAGGATATGGTCGACGGGGACGTCTTTTGCCCTGGCCGCCGACGTTTCTGCTGCCCTAGTCGAGTGAGACGTAAAAACATAAGTGTTAATACCAGCAGCTGTTAAGACTTCTTTTATCCATCTGGAAATAGTCTGTATTGAAACTCACTTGTGTGGTTTCTTGTGTGTGATCAACAACCCAGTTTCCGTATTCTCAAATTCTTTGTGACCTCAATGTATTGTAATAAATATGTCTTAATACAGAGACATGGATCATTTGGATATGCTGCTAGCATAATTTTAAATCCTGTCACACCTGGCCTAATTTACTTTAGTAGGTCATAGATATAGAATGTAACCTTGTCTTCAGTTACTTCCATACTGTCTATTTGTAATTTTCCAAGTGTTTGCACTCGTTGTGCTGTCACTCATGCCATAAGCATGAATACTTTCATACTGAGCTTGACCAAAGGTAAAGGCACACTTGATGACCATTCACAAAGTAGTTTCAGTACCACACTTACATCCCAGATTGTCACGTACCTAGGTTTCGGTGGTTTGTAATTAAAGATTCCTTTCATTAGTCTGGAAACAATTGTGTGTGACCCAATTGGGTTTCTTTCTGACTCCAGAACCAAATATGAGGACAATGCACTTCTGGCTGAATTAATTGCACTACAACTCAGACCTTCATCATAATAAAGTTTTGACAGAAATTCTAAACATTTGAAATATCTGCAGTACTTTATTGCACATTCTTTTCTACACAGAACTCTTCCGATTTCTTAATATAAGAAAGGTACTGTTTTTGAGTGCTCTTCCTCCAGGCTGCCGTAAGCATGTCCACAGTATGCTCAGACAGTCCTCGTCCCAGAAAAGGCATTCTTAAAACCTGCAAATCAACAAATCCAAACGATCATATAATGGATGTTGTTCCCCTGTACAGGGTGCAGCAATAAATTACTCTTTTTTTGGGACTTTCATCAACATTTGTGTTGTTAATTCTAATATCAACGGATACCATGGCTGTGTAGGCCAATCTGGTACTACCAATACCCTTGAAGCAGCATCTTGCCTGATTTTAAGCAAACATTGGCTTATGAGGCAGAAAGGTGGAAATATATATGAAAACATACCACCCCAATGTAGCGAGAAAGCATCAATCGCCACTGCTCCTGGACCTGGTTTCCATGAGACATATCTCGATAGCTGATGATTCAAGTCGATGTCGGTCATTCCAAATCTGATTACTATATCATTGAATACCACTTGATTCAACATCCATTCTTTATTATCATGGAACTTTTCGTGACCTGGTGTCTGCTATTGTGTTCCTTCTACCTGGTAGATAGATAGCTGAAATCCAAATGTTCTTTTCAATACACCAAGACCAAAGTTGATTTAACCATTTTGTCACATGACACCGACTTAATTCCACCCATATCATTAATATGGGCAACTACTGTTGTGTTTATTAATTTGAACTTGAACCTTCCTTTTAGTTGTGTTAGAACCATAAGCTTGGAGTCCATAGAAACCTCCTAAAAGCTCCAAATAGGTAATTCCCCATGTCTGCAGTAACACTAACTTTTCCTGACTCCATAGCTTGATGTTAAGTCAGTTGCACCCAATCCTAGTGCACTGGCATCAGTTTGTAATATCATGGAAGGTTGTTCAATCAGCACTTTGCCTGAACTGCTTGAGACATGTAGAATCCACCACTGCAGCTTTTAGAAACAGCATTTGTTGTTACTTGCATGGTTCTATCAAAATGACCAGCATTTACTCTCAGTGCCTGTTCTTTGATTCTCTGCAGCTGTTGATAATGTAATGGTCCATACTGGACTGCTGGGAATCTACTAATTTTCCCAGTACTCGAGCCACCTGTCTGATTAGAGGTTTTTGCTCGTTTAACAGATTACTGCAATCTTTAATCAACTCCACCTTTTTTCACTGGGCAAAGTAATTTGCATTTGGGCTAAATCAATTGTGAACCCCAAATAATCAATCGAGGTACATGTTTTTAACCTTGATTTCTTTGGATGAATTTAGAAACACCCAAACTTTCAAAAGTTGATTTTATTACTGCAACCGATGCTTCTGTTGACTGTTTTGTCCTTCCTATAATCAGGACATCATCCAGGTATGCCATTAGTACATGCCCCTGGCTCTCAGCAACCCCAGAATTGATTTTAACAATTTTATGAATATTCTGGGAGGGAACGTTAACCCATTAGGCAGAGCTTTGAACTGCCCTAATTGGTTCATCCATGTAAATTTAAGATACTTCATATCTTGCAAGTGAACAGACACTGAACAAAAGGATTCAGACTTGTCAAGTCTATAATAATCCTACATCCTCCATCCTTTTTTGATCGAGGGAATATATTTGACCCAAATTGGTGAATTTGGTAGACTGATTCTTCAATAACAGCTTTTATATATAGGGTTTTGAAGCGCAACTTGAACCTCCATTACTTCGCAAAGTGGAGAGTTCTGCTAGGAACATGCTGGACAGGCAAATCATAATTTGGATTGTATATTAATCAGAATTACCACATCTGAAGTAATCTTCTTCCAATGTTTATAGAAGAGACATAATCTGCCTCCAACTTTTGGACTTAATCCAGTTAGTATGTTCCCCTGAGAACCAGGTCCACCTACCTCTTGAGTCATTTGAGTATTCTGAGATCCCTGGATTCTCCCGGAAGCACCACCACTGGTCCTTACTCCCGCTGCAGGCCGCCAGCTACGTCCCTGCGTTGATGAGCGACTTGGTCCTGGTCTAGGATCCGTATGACGTCTGAAAGGATACTTCCTCTTTACAGACTTTGCAACCATTGATGTTTTTATCAATCCTGTTTTCGCTTCATCTTCCAACTCTTTAATACGTCTCCCGAGATCCTCTCCAAAGAGTAAGTTGGGTAATTGTATATTACTTGGTTTGCAGAGTGCTGCGAATTTCGGATTCATAGTAGGCCGTATAGCACTTTCCTCAGATAATTGATCTCGAAGTGGGTGCTGCATAGCAACCCCAGTGCTTCCTGATGCAACTTCGTCATCTCTTGGCTGTTACCTGCTATTCTGGTAAAAGCAGTTATTCCAGAACCCAGCAGCTTTAATATTCTCTGCAACTGATTCCAGATAATTTGGTTCACTGCTGCTGCTTTCAGCAACCCACAGTTACTTGGAGTCTCCTGCTTTCTTGCAATCTCATCCATCTCCTGCTGTTCCAGCTGATGGTAAACCAAGTAATTTATTAAGGAGGCCAGTTCTTCTCCTAATGGCTCTCCTGACCCTGACGGGGCAGCGAATCCTACTGCCAGGGGTGGAACATCTGGCAGCTGCCATTCATCGCCTTGTACAGCCTCACCGTCAGAGTCGGGGTCTGAAATCTCATGACCCGTAGCACGCTCCTCATTCCTGAGGGTGCATTCCATCAGCCCTGAGCCAGGTGCTGTTAAGCTGCTTCCTGCAGCTTGGCTTTCAGTACACTCCTCCCTGAGTGAACTTTGCTCCAACAGCCTATGTAAAAGGCTTTCTATTTGGGCAATACGCTCGAAAGCAGTATCTAGCCCTGGAGCTACTTCCATTGCCTGGGACTCCCTCCGTGGGCCGTTGGGATTTAAACTTCGTCTTTTGCCCGACAGGCGCTGACTGTGTTTTCACAGCCCCAGGTCCACAGTCGCTATGCTCACTGCTGGCGACTGTACCGGGGTTTAGAGGCGGTTGGTCTCTAACCGCAGACTCCCCGACTTTCCCGACTTCTGTCGGCTGTGTCGCTCGCCTCTTCCCCCTGTCCGTTTTTCCATGGCGTCTGTGGAAAAAATCCCCATAGACCCACAGTAAACGGACCTGGAAAACATGAAAAAAGTTTCTACTTAACGTGTAGTTGAAAAACTACAAACCACTGTAGGAGCTCTGCTCCTCACGTCCGTTTGCGTCAAGGCGTCTGACGTAATGACGCGCAGGCGCACTGGCGGGGTTCTTCACGTAGTCACTCGCGTGACTCCGAAGTAAAATTTATGCTTGTCTATTATTCCAAGGATCAACTGGCTTCCAATGTTTCAGTCAAGAACATAATTTACTTGGTCACTACATTGATTTTTCACATTGTCAACGGTTCTCACTCCTATTGATTTTGTAAAAGAAAACAGCTTTAAATTGCTGAAGGTCAGCCTCAGCACATCTCCAAATAACAAATGTTCATATAGATAAAATAAATTACAACAATAAGAGCAAACCTGATCCCTGGAACCCCTAGATGTCCACTCGTACCAGGATTTTCTGTAGCCCGAATCCCATTTTCCAATGAATCCCCGAGTACGATTAGAGAGGCATTTTTGCTGATACGCGTCTCTTTCAAGTTCACCATCCTCACCCCTTTCCCCTAAAGAAATTAGTTACAATCTTTCATCTATGCAAAGTAACTCCCCATTTCTAATGCTACCTTTTCCAACCCATGTTTGGATTGGTATTAGCCTCCCAAACGCATGTTATTTTTTCCTTAAAATTCTAATAAAATAATCCCTGCTTCCCATTTTGCCTTTTGCCAGGACCACTCAGATCCATATCTCATCACACCCTTCCACTAGTGGGAGGATCTAGGAGCCGAGGCCATAGCCTCAGACTAAAGAGGATGTACCTTTAGAAAGGGGAATAGAAGAAATGTATTCAGTCAGAGACTGGTGATTCTGTGGAATTCATTGACACAGACGGATGTGCAAGCCAAGTCGATGGTTATTTTTACGGTGGAGATTGACAGATTCTTGATTAGTGGGGTGTCAGGGGTTATGGGGGGGGGGGAAGGCAAGAGAATGGGATTGACAGGGAAAAATAGATCAGCCATGATTGAATGGCAGAGTAGTCTTGATGGGTTGAATGGCCTAATTCTGCTCCTAGAACTAATGAACTGCAGAACTTATGAACTGCACACAGCAAGATGTAGACAACATTCAGGCATGGGCTGATAAGTGGCCAGCATCCACACTAGGACCACATTTCAAATACACAGCTTGTCACCACCTTCTCAAGTTCAATTGAGGTTTGCCAACAAATACAGTCCTTGCCAACATCACTTAGATCTCGAAAATGAACAAAAAAAAATAATCAGATTATCATTCTTGAAAGAGTATTAAGCATCACTCCTCAGAGTCTCTAACTGCCATCCCACATCAAAAAGGCCTGGTCTTCTATCTGCACTCCAATGCTTAGGCTCAACAACTACAAAATAAGGTCCTCTCTCAACCTGCCCCATTCTGTGCCACCAGCATCTGACAAGAAAGATCCATGAAGACACCCTGGAAAATATGAACTCACCACTTAATTCTCAACAAAGCCAGACATGGATGATGAGATTCATCATCAGCTTCAATGTACCATCACAGTCTTTGAAGATCAAGACCGTGAACCTGCCACAAAAGTTCATGATCAACCAGAGATCAATGATTCCTGCTCACCTGCATGCTTCATCTTCCACTTCAAAGCATTGGAGCTATCCCACCATTACTGCCTTCACATCCTCTAGATCCGCTTGCAAGATAAGTAAATTAATAAAGTACGCCAACTTTCCCTGCATTGAGGTCCTAATTACATTACTTAGCTCCATTGTGCAGGCCATGTTGTTCATATGTTGTTCACAGGCCTGACACTAGACTTTTTAAACAGAGAGCCTATTCCATGTACTATCACAGGAACACAGACAAGAAGTTTTATGGATGCTTTCAAAACTGGAGTTTTTGAGGTGACAAATCGTCCTCTACAAAAAATCCCTAACACTGGTGCCCCGCAAGGATGTGTTCTCAGCTCCCTTATTGACTCCTTATACACCCAGCTCCATCAGCTCCATCCAAGACTGCAAGAAATTGCAGAGCTGTGAACATAGCCCAGAACGTCACGCAAACCAAGCTCCCTTCCATTGACTCCATTTACACCTCCCTCGGCCTCAGCAAGGAAACTAGCACAATCAAGGACGTGTCTCACTTCCACTTCTCCTGTCTCCCACCAGGCAAGAGGTACAGAAGTGTGAAAACACACACCTCCAGATTCAAGGACAGTTTCTTCCCAGCTGTTATCAGGCAACTAAATCATCTTATAACCAACTAGAGAGCGGTCCTGATTTACCATCTACCTCATTGAAGATCTTCAGATTATCTTTAATTGTACTTTACTGGACTTTATCTTGCACTAAATGTTATAGCCTTTAACCTGTATCATAGAAACATAGAAATATAGAAAATATAGAATATAGACATCCAGAATCAGTACCCCATTCCTGCTTTCGCCCCATATCCCTTGATTCCGTTAGCCCTAAGAGCTATATTTGGGGATGATTGGGGATGATCAGCGATGATCACATTGAATGGCGGTGCTGGCTCGAAGGGCCGAATGGCCTACTCCTGCACCTATTGTCTATTGTCTATATCTAACTCTCTCTTGAAAACATCCAGTGAATTGGCCTCCACTGCCTTCTGTGGCAGAAAATTCCACAGATTCACAACTCTCTGGGTGCACAGTAGCTGTTCACTGTGGACAGCTTGATTGTAATCAGCTATAGATTTTTCACTGACGAGCTATCACGCAATAAAAAAAGCTTTTCACTGTACCTCAGTACTTTTGACAATCTATGCTATACTAAACTAAACTAAACTCAACTAAACTAAACTAAACTTGTCATTGGTACACAAAAATGCTGGAGAACTCAGCGGGTGCAGCAGCATCTATGGAGCGAAGGAAATAGGCAACGTTTCGGCCTGAACCCCTTCTTCAGACTGAAGAAGGGTTTCGGCCTGAAACGTTGCCTATTTCCTTCACTCCATAGATGCTGCTGCACCCGCTGAGTTTCTCCAGCATTTTTGTGTACCTGGGATTTTCCAGCATCTGCAGTTCCTTCTTAAACTTATCATTGTCTCCCTGGCCTATGACTGCTCAAAATGGAGAAAGGAACGTTCAGGATCATTTTGAACAAAAGGGTCAAGCATTGGGAGCACATAAAAGCCCAATGCATGCTGCAGAAAGAGTCTTAAACAACCCACCCACCAGCCGCACCAAGCACCACGTGCCACAACTGTCGCAAAATGCATGGGCACTATATTGATCTCATCAGAACAAACTGCACGCGTGGAAGGATGCCAAGAACAGTCATAAAAGAAGATGTCTTCTCTAGATATTTTCCCTTCTCAGACAAGGAAAGGTTTGCCAAATATTTTTTTCACAAACATTGAATTCCTTTGAACAATGTAATTGAGAACTAGAGACAGCATATGCCTGACAGATGCACCCTCTAACAGCCTTTGCCTGAATTGAATGATAACTCTACTTGTATAATGCCAGCTGTTTGATTATTATCATTATTTGGCATTACATTTTGGTGACTAGAAGTGAAACGTCCAGGATGCATTGTGGCCAGGGCATTGACTGTCTCACTCCAGACATCAAGGCTTTGTTCAGCTCTTTCCAATATCATTGATATGAATGCAACAAATGAGATAATGTTCTTTTCCCAATGAATACTCTGTAAAGCTACAGCTACACTGCTGGACCAAATGCCAACCACAATTAAATAATCTATAAGTTTTGTGTTCTTATAAAGATTTATTTGTATTACAACAGACAAACTTACTTGAAATAGGCAGCCAAACATATGTGCTGCATCTCTTCAGCGTTAGATTTAGTTGTGTGTTTGTTTCCTTTCCATTCACGCACGACATTTAGTGGCCACCACTGAACACTGTGGGTCATTATTGTGTTCAACAGGTGATTGCTCATGCATACAGAATACAAACACACAGTACCACCACTTGAGAGTCTTTTACTGATGCTGGCCTGATAATGAGGTCCATGGGCTCCATGCAGTGTTTGCTGCTGACTTCACTCTGTTTCTATGGGTATGTATGCAAACATTGTGCAGATAAGGCATGACTGATCAAATCAAATCTATTGTAATGCATCCGTCTGTGATACTATGGGTCATTGAACAAATTGGAATTGGCCTTCAATGCTGGCATTTTTTACTGAGGCACAACAGCCGTAATATTGTCTAGCTAAAACCTTGCCAAGACCAGTCTCAGTGCAATTAGTAGAAGTTGCAGTGACATCCAGGCAGTCAGTGCCAGCTTATTGCATTCCACAAACACACAAAACTACACAAACACACACACATGCTTCTATGTGTATATTTGCATGTGTAAGTGCATGTACACATGCGCATGGACATGCGAACAAACACACAGAAACATGTGCACACATTTAGACTTTTTAGACTTTAGAGATAAGCGTGGCAACAGGTCCTACGGCCCACCGAGTCCGCGCCGACCAGCAATCACCCCGTACACTAACACTATCCTACACACACTAGGGACAATGTTTTTAATCTTACCGAAGCCAACTAACTTACAAGCCTGTACATCTTTGGAGTGTGGGAGGAAACCGGAGCACCATGCGGTCACGAGAACGTACAAACTCCATACAGACAGCACCTTCATGTCATGCAAGTTGCTGCCTTCATGTCATGTAAGGCAGCAACTTTACCGCCACGCCACTGTGCCGCCCATATCAGTACAGTATATAGAATGAATCAAAGATCAATCATAAAACCATGTGCTTTATACTTTCCATTTGAGCCACTGTGTACTGTGTCAGATGAGAACAGAAAAGAGAGCAGAATACAGGCACTTTACAGCACAAGCACACATCACAAGCACCTTCAACAAACAAATTCTGAGCACCATACATATGTAAGTGATTTCTGCTGCTCGTTTACAAGTTTATCTGAAGACAGGTCTCGACCCGAAACGTCACCTATTCCTTTTCTCCAGAGATGATGTCTGACCAGCTGAGTTGCTCCAGGTTTTTGTGTCTATCTTTTTAACAATCTCTGCCCAGGAAATAGGGAGATGAGGAATTTGCCACAGTGCAGACAAAACATGGAAAATCACTGAATTCTTTCTCTGAGTGGCCATCAGGAGTCTCTGGTCTGTGAGCCTGAGGCTGCCGGAGGAGGTAATTGAGGTAGGTACAAGCACAACATTTAAGAAACATTTAGACAGGTGCATGGATAGGATAGGTTAAGAGGGATATTGGCCAAATGCGGGCAGACGGGACTAGTGTAGATTGAGCATGTTGGTCAGAGTGGGCAAGTTGGGCTGAAGGGCCTGTTTCAACGCTGTATGACTCTATATCGATTGGAGGTCAGTTTGCAAAGAGCTAAGAAGACAAACTAGGTGAGTGAAAACACTACCTTGTGGAGAAATTAATCCCAGGTTACTTTAGACAAGGGGTATGGATTAACTTTCAGGGAGAGAGGTTTTGCAGATGGAAGGAACCTATTTGCGTGAGGAAAAGATATCAAGCAGGAGCCTGGATCAGCCCTCAGATAGTGTCACTCCACAGAGTAAATCACTTGCATGTTCAAAGCAAAAAATAGCAATAGCACAGAAAGAGGCCATTTGGCCCTTTAAGTCTATGGAAGTACACAAAGCTGCTACAGTCTGCACTTCCCCTTGCAATTATTTTCAATCACGTTTTAATCTAAATCCTTTTGAAACGTAAAATTGAATTGACCTTCACTATTCTGAGTGTAATGGCAGCCCTGATGGCAACTATTTGCTCCATAAAATATCTTCCTCATGACACCTTTAGGCATCTGTTGACAATTTTCATAAATTTGCTTTTACCAATGGGGAGAGTTGGCATTTGCTCAGATAGAAAATCCTGTTAACCTTCTCTGCTCCAAGAAGAATAAATGCAGCTTTTCCAGCTTTCCCTCAGAGGTCCCTCTTCCCATCAACCCACTCGAGAGCAACTTTTCTGCATCCTTCCCGGAAAAGCTCCGGACAATATTCAGACTGGTGGTCTGTGACCAGTGGAGTTCTGCAGGGATATAGCTGGGACCATTGCTATTTGTTTTATTTATAAATATATATATCTATTAATCTATCTGTCTATCTATCTAACTATATATATGTAGTTGGTAAGTAGGTTTGCAGCTGACACCAAGCTTGCTGTGGTTGTGGACTGTGAGGAAGGGTGTCAAAGTATGCAGAGAGATATAGATGGGTGGAGAAATGGAAACAGAATTTCATCTGAGCAAGTGTGAGGTGTTGCACTTTGAGAGGTCAAAGGCAAGGGGAAAATATACAATTAATGACATGACCCTTAGCATTGATGTACAGTGGGATCTTGGGGTCCATGTCCATAACTCCCCAAAAGTGGCAACCCAAGTAGATATAGTGGTAAGGAAGGCATATGGTATGGTTGTTACATAGGTCACGGCATTGATCATAAGGGTCAAGAAGTCTTGATGCAGCTTTATGAGACTATTATTTGGCCACATTTGGAGTATTGTGTACAGTTCTGCAGGAAAGATAGGGGGGCTTTGGAAAAGGTGCAGAGGAGATTAACCAGAATGGATTTGGGATTATTAGCTACACGGAGCAGTTGACAAACTTGGGTTGTTTTTTCTGGAATGCCAGAGGTTGTGGGAGATCTGATGGAAGTATATAAAATTATTAGAGGTGTAGATAGAGTGGACAATTGGAACCTCTTCCCATGATGGAAAAAATTAAATACATGCAGGCATAGCTTTAAGGTGAGAGGAATAAAGTTTAAAGGAGATGCTGGCACTCACTGTTCGTGAGTGGTTGAGGCAGATATGATAGTGACATATAAGAGACTTTTAGATAGTCATCTGAATACACAGAGAATGGAGCAATATATGTAGGCAACAACTAGAGAGCAGTCCTGAGCTACTATCCACCTCCTTGGAGACCTTCAGACTATCTTTGATCAGATTTTACTGGACTTTACTCTATCTTGCACTAAACATTATTCACGTTATTTCCTTTTATCATATATCTGTACACTGTGGACGGCTCGATTGTAATCACGTATAGTATTTCCGCTGACTGGTTAGCACGCAACAAAAGCTTTTCACTGTACCTTGGTACGCATGACAATAAACTAAACTAAACTCAGGCAGATACGAGTTGGTCTTGGTATCATGTTCGGCACAGACATTGTGGGCTGAAGGGCCTGTTCTTGTGCTGTACTGTTCTATGTTCTATGTTTCCTGTAAGACTTTCATGTCATTTCCTGAAGTGTACTGATGAGAATTAGATGTACTTCTCTGAGGGATGTTTGGGGTCCCGTATGTTTTTGTCACTGCACTCTCAACTCTCCTGTCACGGCAGAATTCTGTAAATGTGCACCAATTCCTCTCCTCGTTTTTCTTACCTAACTGTATCACCTCTCAGTGGCCTGTGTTACATTTCATCTGCTACGTGCCTGCCCATTTCACCATCTCTTGAAGTTTATCACTATTGACGTCAGTTCCAACAACTAAATAGGCAGTAGCTACATGGTCTATAGGGATCTCTCTCAAAGAGCCGTAAGGGCCTGTCCCACATTCTGACCTAATTCACAACCTTTTTTACTGGTGGACAACCTACCTACGACCTCGTGACGACCATGCTGCGAGTATGAGTCAAGGGCAAACTCGGCAGAGGTCGTGAATTAGGTCATGAAAGTGGGACAGGGGCTTTACTTTTCATAAGAAGCCTATTAAATTATCCATGTCTACCAAGGTGCCTTGTCGAAACTAGTCCCATTTGCCTACGTTTGACCCATACCCCTCTAAATCTTTCCTATCCATGTACCAGTCCAGTGTCCTTTAAATTGTTGGTATTGTACCTACTTCAACTACCTCCTCCGGCAGCACATTCAATGTACCCACCACCCTGTGAGTATAAAGTTGCCCTTGGGTTCCTAGTAAATCTTGCCCTTCTCACCTTAAACCTATGTCATCTGCTTCTTAATTACCCTGGGTAAAATAATTCCGTGCATTCATAGTTTACCAAAATTACTTGGTACATTCCTCTTCTTCATCTACTTCATTACTTCACCAGAAAACACAGTTGCAATACGACTCTTTAAATCCTCCTTCACAGAATGACCTGTTATTGATCATACCATATCAATATATGAATCCCCAATACAAGTGCAGGAGAGGCTCCCCACAATACACACAGAATGCTGGAGTAACTTAGCGGGACAGGCAGCATCTCTGGAGAGAAGAAATGGGTGAAGAACCTTTTGCGTCAAGATCCTTCTTCAGATTGAGAGTCAGGGGAGAGGGAGACAGAGATATGGAAGGGTAAGGTATGAAAACTAGAGATCAAAGGGGATGAACATCAAGGATAATGTAGAATGGATCATTGTTAGCTGAAGGGAAGGTGACAAGGAGGCATACAAACAGTAACATTTCATCAGGGGGAGTGAAACTAGTTGGAGGATGGGGGAGGGCTGGAGAGAGACTGAGAGACAGGGGAGAGAAGGGGAGACATCAGTTCACCTCAACATATCGCGTGAAGACATGCAGTTTATTTCTGCGCTACTTGAATGTGAGGGAATTCTCACAGCTGGTGGACTTAACTGGAACCAGATCCTGCTTTGGCGTCTCCTGTCCTCTTTTGGATGAAGGATCCTTCTCTCAGCATGCACTTCAGCTTCAGGGCTTCTAGGTCTCATTAACTGATTGTTCACCCTTCCCCAGTACCACACTCATTTCTGTGGTAGTGTCTGTGTTTGTAACGCTGAGAGGGGGACAGTACCTTAAGGAATAGCATCCTTCTTCTGATTACTTGTTGGCAAATTGTTGGAATCGGCACTGTCTTCAACCTAGTCCTGCCGGGAAATGTATAGATCCTATTAAAGTACAGATTTCTGGGTGTAAACAACTCCATAGCTGTTTCTCATGTCTTCTTTTGGCTACTTTCATAATCTTTTGCATAATATTTGATATAATTGGCCATTGGCATAAAATGCAGGCAGGTTCAGCACATCAAAAAAAAAACCCCGATGAAATCCAATTTCTTGGCTTCTGTTTTTTTGTCACTAAGCCAGTACCTTATCCATTCTGCAACTCCTTATTTTATTCCATGAGCTTCAACCTTGCTGATAAAGCCTCCCACTAGTGAGGCTAAATTGCCTGGCTTGTTGCTGGCCACTGGGTGTATCCTTCATTCTCTGTTTGAATAAGGAACATTGTAACTCTCCACTCCTCTGACACCACGCATGTATCTAAGGATAATGCACGGTTATGACCAAGGGTAACCTATCCTGATGGCTAATAATGAACGTGTCTTCAGGCAAGACACTGGGTTGCCTTTAATACATTTCTCCTCTCACATGTTCTTGCCTTTACTTACACCTCATTACTTGCACAGTTTATTCCTGCTCCCCACAAGTTAATCTTAATTCCTGATAAATCGCTTTAAACCAATCCTACAAATTCACAATGAGCTTCCACATGTTGTATAAAACCTAACAGAGTTCAAAGGAATATACAATTTGATCATGTCTGAGAATTAAATGTGAATTACAGATGAGAATTAGACATTATTTCCCACCCCCTCTCTGCCAGCCGAGCATCGCAACTGAATCCAGTTATAAAGTATTTTTGTTTATGGTTTCTGGCAGTCATTTTGTATCATGGAATGTTGGAAGCTGGAGCAAAATTCATTTCACACTCTCTCATGCCAGATATATTACACACTGATAACTCCCCTGAAGTGTATAAGTCTTTAGTTACTGCTTAGCATCCTGCCGCAGAATGCTGTGCTACATTGCATTGTTTTGTGCATTATTATTGCTGCGTTGCATTGCGTTGGAGTGCACTGCATTGTTACATTGTGTGATTGTGTACAGCATTATGCTGTACTGTGTATGATGTTGCATTTATTATGATATGATAGTGCAGTGTACAATAACATGCATTGTGTTGTATTGAGTAAATTTACATTGGAGAGCAAGAGAGAATGAGGTAGAGAGGGAGAGAGTGCCAAAGATGAAAGGAGCAGTGAACTGGAGCAAACAATGAGAGAAAAACTGCAGCAACAATACAAAGAGCAGGGGGGAAATACGTGAGGATGTAAAATGGCAGAACATGAGGAACACTGAGAAAGCAAAATCTCACAAAATTATGTTAAAGTTAATAGGTAGAGATTTGATCGATGACCATTGCCTTTAATAGATCTTTAAATAATGATTTAAAGTAGGAATGGGGAAAGAATAACCATTACTCTGCGAAATAAATAACCTGAAGTAGATGACTAATTAGTGAGGGGGGAATTATATTTAGGTAATTTTATCCAAGGGGAAAATGACTGGTAGTTTGGGCAGTTTTTTTGATTTGGTTCTCAATCAGGGTGAGGAAGAAATTGTCATTGGGGGTGAAGGAAAGAAAGTGTGTGTAGTAGGGAACTGCATCCATAGTCCACTGGCAGGGATAAGGTAATGTCCTCATTGAACAGTGAAGTGTTTGAGTGAAAGGAGACTATCCAGGTGTTAAGGGGCTGTCCCACTGCGGGGACCTAATCTACGAGTCTAGAAGAGTTTGCCCTCGACTCAAACTTGCAGCATGGTCGACATGTGGTCCTAGGAGGTCCTATTAGGTCACTGGAACTCTCCTTCATGCTCGAGAGAAGTTACCGCATACTCGCGGCCTCAGTTTGGTCGAGGAAAATGTTTCAACATGTTGAAAATTTTTCCGCAAGTAAAAATTGGTCGGCATGGTTCTTTTGAACTCGTAGTGCAGTGGAGTGGGGTCGCTATGTAGGTACAGGCAGTCGAGGGCAGCCGTAGGCAATCTCCTTCGCTGACCAGGCATTTTAATTGGCTCATTGGAGTTTTCAGGACCAAGGAAAACCAACCGGTAATTTAAATGCCCGCTAAACTTTATTATAAGTTGTCTGTCTTCTTAAAAGTGTCTCCACGCCTTCTTCCCCCCTACTCCCCCCTTCTCTCCCCCGCTCTCCCCTTCTCTCTCTCCCCCTCCCCTCCTCTGCATTCTCTTACCGTACACTGTGCAGCCTTCTTTTACCTTTCTGTTCATCGCGGGTGTGAATTTCAGACAGCGCTCCCCCGCTTTCCCTGGCCCCCGCCTTTGCGATGTGTTTGTGTGCGTGTGTGCGGTCGGTCGATCCAGCTCGCGATTTCATCGCTGACGGTCGATCCAGCTCGAGGTTTTGCAGGCGAGTGCCCTCGAGCTTGAAGGTCGAAGACAGTCGCTGAAAGGGCGCATAGTGGGACAGGCCCTTAACATTGAATTAGCGTTACATTGTTTTGTATTGTGAAGTGATACATTGGGTTGTTACGTGAGGTTATGCATTGCAATGATGTGTTGTATACATTATGTTGATGAGTGACCCATTGGGTAGTGGTCAAAGTTTAATTTAGTTTAGAGATACAGCGCGTAAACAGGCCCTTCGGCCCACTGAATCCACACCGACCAGCGATCCCTGCACACTAACACTATCCTACACACACTAGGGACAATTTACACTTCTACCAAGCTAATTACGCCAGAAACCTGAAGATCTTTGGAGTGTGGGAGAAAACTGGATCACTCAGAGAAACCCCACAGACAGCAGCCAGAGTCAGGATCGAACTCAGGTCTCTGGCGCTGTCAGGCAACAACTCTGCCGCTGTGCCACCATGTTGTTGGAATGCTACTCACTATCCAGATTGCAATTTGGATTTCCTATTTTTCTCATTGGGATACAGTGGTGCCACAGTGAGCAGCTCATATCCGCAGACAGAATAATTAGTGCAAAGGAGCAATCAACAAAAGAACTTGGAGAAAACCGTGACCCGCGCGGTCACGGGGAGAACGTACAAACTCCATACAGACAGCACCCGTAGTCGGGATCTGGGTCTCTGGCTCTGCAAGTACTGTAAGGCAGCAGCTCTACCTGCCGCCACCGTGCCGCCCAAAATTATGGTCAGAATTACACCACCAGATTACCACCTCTTGTTAATTAGCTAAGAAATGTGTGCGATGGATAAAGCAAATCACAGAGCTGGATGTATGACTCAGAATGTAGTATTGGGAACAGGTGTTTTGATTCCTGGGACATTGGCATCATCACTGGGAAAAGAAGACTGTTAAGTAAATTCTAGGAAAGATAATGCAATAGCTATAGTACTGTGAATCGACTGGTGACAGGACACATCAAATTGCCAAAACGGCTTGATGAAATCAAGGCACATTCTTCATGCAATATATCAGGGAACAGGCTATTCTTGGGATCAGAGATATTGTCCTATGAGGAGAGATTGACTTGGATAGGTCTATTCGTTGGGGAATTTGGAAGAACGAAGGATGATTCATTGGAACCTGAGAGGGCTTGACAAAGTGTTTTCCCAAACTGGAGAGGAAGAACAAGGAGCAGAATATTCAGGGGACAATGAGGAAAAAGACCCTCACCGACATTCTGGCAGGCAGGTTTGCTCTGGCTACACGTGAGGGTTTAGACTAAATAGTGGGGGGGGGGGGGGGTGGGGGGGGGAGGGATTGACAAATTGGGAGTATAAAGATGGAGTTGAAGGGGAAGTGAGTACAGGAAAAATTACAAAAGAGTCTCGAATTAATGGGAAGGAAAGTTCGAGAGGGGATAAAAGAGTAAGGTCAGGGCCAATTGCGAGCGATGCGAGGGGGGACGTGAATACGGAGGTCAAAGTGTTGTATATGAATTATCGAAGTATAAGAAATAAAGTGGACGAGCTTGAGGCTCAGTTAGAAATTGGCAAGTATGATGTTGTGGGAATTACAGAGACATGGCTGCAAGAGGGCCAGGGCTGGGAACTGAATATTCAAGGGTATACCTCCTATCGAAAAGACAGACATGTGGGCAGAGAGGGTGGGGTAGCTATGTTGGTGAGGAATGAAATTCAGTCCCTTGCAAGGGGTGACATTGAAACAGGAGATGTGGAGTCAGTATGGATAGAACTAAGAAATTGTAAGGGTAGAAATACCCTAATGGGACTTATCTACAGGCCCCCAAACAGTAGCCTGGACATAGGGTGCAAGTTGAATCAGGAGTTAAAATAGTAAGATTAAATGAGAACTTACCAGTTTGAAGTTTGATCTTTATTTTATGAGGAGTTACGTTGAGGGATTACGTGAAGAAGAGCCCGTCCAGCCGCACACGCGTCAATCTTCAAAGCGGAGTGAAATCACAGACGACAGTTACTGAAGTATGATAGTAAGATACATAAAGACGAAAAAAAGATCACCCTCGATCTTTTATGAGGGTGGGAGCGGAGGGCACGTAATCCCTCAACGTAACTCCTCATAAAATAAAGATCAAACTTCAAACTGGTAAGTTCTCATTTAATCTTACTATTTTACTTCGGAGTCACGTGAGTGACTACGTGAAGATTTCAAAGCTCTGTGATTTCAGGCCGTAGATTCAAATCCAGGCGCTCACTGCATTGATTGACTCTAAATAAGTAAAACAATCAACAATGCACAACCATAACATGGATGCAACCAGTTAATGGTTAATTTATCACCATAATAGTAACCCCTCACAAGAGGAATATTTAATACTAAATCCAAAAATAACACCACCAAATAACCATAGGTATTATAATCTCCTTATGGTAATAGATGAATTATTTCACTTATGCCTGCAGCCACAAGGATATGTTTTATTTGAACATCCAATTCCTTGGCCGTCAAACTTGATGGTGCCCTGGTGAAATAAGATTAAAAATTTTCAGTATCCATACCTGCATCAAGCAACACATGCTTTAGCCATTTTTAAAATAGTCTAAACCGACACTTTCCTATGCAGCTATTTATGGCTAATAAAATACTCATACTGAACCTCTTTAAGGTTCTGATAGCTTCAATCTAACATTGTAAATGTGATACCACACATAGATGTGGATCCGTAGGATATGCTGAAAACCCAACTTACATCCTGTGATTCCACATCTACTCTGTTTAAGCAATTCATAGACATAGAACACAATAGTAACTGTTTGTCTCTTTCCATCATGTCTATTCTTACTTTCTGCAATAGTTGCACTCTCTGTGCATAAACCATTCCCCTGAACTTGACTTCCTTAATGATAATTCATGCCAAGGACAGCACTGTAATAGGAGTCCATAAACAAAAAACAATATAACATATCTCTTACATTCCAGATTATTGTATACTTGTGTCTAAGAGGTTTAGAATTAAAATCCTTTCATAAATTTGCAGACCATAGGGTGTAACCCTACAACATTTTATTCTGATTCCTCCATAGATATGCAGTAACGGTACACCGTGCAGTATTCATAGCATTATAGCTTAACTGCTAATTAAATAAGAGTTTACAGAACTCTAACACTACTGATATGTCTATAGTGTGATATGTAATATTCTGCTTAAACAAAACATATCCCATTTCTTTATGTAAGAAATGTGCTACTTCTGGGTAAGATCCCTCCAGATTGTAATAATATCCACAGTACAATCTGATAGTTCTCTTCCGATAAATGTCACTCCTTAAAATCTGTAAATCAACAACCAATATGATTATGTAAAGGATGTGAATCATCAGTTATAGAGTGCTCAAACAGATTAATTCTGTTTGGAAATCATAAGAGGCTTTGTGATCATTTTAAACACCTCAGGGTACCATGCTTTTGTAGATCCAATCTAGTACCACCAATACTCCCAAAACTGAATCCTGTTTGCTCTTCTGTATATACTGTTAAATGAGAAAAAATGGAAAAATGTATACAAACATTTTACCCCAATGCAGCGAGAAACATCCACCACTACTGCCCCAGTATCAGACTTTATAACATATATTTAGGTAATTGGTGAGTAAATCTGGATACAAACAAGTCATCAGGTCCAACACTTTCCAGCACTGACTGCACCCAGCCTGTCATCATGCTGGAACCAAGGGAGGAGCACACGTGAGATAGAGTTCTTATACTTGATAACTAAGGCGTGGTTAGTGGTACTGAGGTAGCTATATTATTGGTTGCATGCATAAACCATCTACATCCTTCCCCTTAGAATCAAATGTACATGGAGGCAATCAGGATAGTGTTATTACAATAAACATGCGAATTTAGACAAAGTCGCCGTAGCGAACAGGCGGCTTAACAATGCGACCCGAACGCGTACGTACAGCACCTTCCCCCCCCCCCATCAGAAAGAACAGAAGCCATAGCAGGAAAGTTAAGGGAGGGGGAGATGCCGTCGGAGCGGGAGAGATAGGAGGGGGAGGACGTGCAGGAGGTGAAAGCGACCGTCCAAGACCAGGAGGCAACGGAACAGGAGACCGCACTAAGCGAGGGGAATGGGGCATGCATGGAGCAGCAGGGTGATCAGCGGCAGCAGGTGAGAACGACAAAGGAGGAGCATAAGGAGCTGCAGGAGGAGGCTTTGGCTCGTTCACGGCCAACAGGTGCTGACGGCTTCGTCGGTAGGTAGTCCCCTCGTAATCCACCAGGTAAGATCTTGGAGAGTAGTCCACGCCAGTCACAGTCGCGAGGCGGGAATAGCCGGTGGAGGTCCGCATCCGAACGACCTGCCCGGGTAGCAGAGGCAGCAGAGGGCGGCAGGACCTGTCGTGGGAACGTCGTTGAACTTCATGTTTATGATCGATCCGTCGTTGGACTGTGGTAGGATCGAGCACTTTCGGTAGCAGGGACTGCTGGGCGATGGGCATAGGTTGTCTTGTCACCCTGGACATCAGACGTTGGGCAGGGGAACCCATAAGCGGGTCCCGTTAAACGTTACGTAGGTTAAGTAAGTCCAGGTAACAATCGCTGTTAGACAGGCGGGACTGCTCCATCAGGCCCTTAGCACTCCGCACGGCCCATTCGGCCAGGCCATTACTCTGAGGGTACTCAGGGCTGCTGGTGTAGTGATGGAAGTTCCACCTTGCAGCGAAAGCTTTGAATTCGGCACTTGTGAATTGCGGTCCATTGTCGGTCTGCAAGCGGACAGGGACGCCGTGGGCGGCGAAATGCTCACGCATTTTGGCGATGACCCTCCCGGAGGTGGCGGACGGAGGGTGGTCATTCTCGAACCAATTGGAGAATGAGTCAACCAGGACGAGAAAGTGCTTACCCCGCCATTCGAATATGTCAGCTGCCAGTGATGTCCAAGGCATGGCTGGCGCCGGCTGCTGGTGTGGGGTAAGGTTGTTGCAGGAGGCACAGGAGGACACACGGTTCCTGATGTAGTTGGCCATGCCAGGCCAGTAGAACTGTCCCTGGGCATGAGAAACAGTGGCCTCGACCCCAGGATGACCACTGTGGGCTGCGTTGTAGTATAGATCGTACAGAGAGGCTGGGACCACAACTTTGTGGCCTTTGACGATAACCCCATCCTGGATCACCAGCTCGTCGCGGACCAGGAAGAACGGTTGGGCACCCGATGGCAAATTGGTACGTTTTGTGGGCCACCCACGCTTGATGATGGCTGCCAGCTGCTGCAGTGCGGGGTCTGCGGCGGTGTGCTCGATCAGGCTCTGTAGCTGCTTGGTTGGAACAAAGTTGACATTCAGTACGAGTAGGTTTTCCTGCTCGTAAGGGTGGCGGTCACAGGATGCCCGTGGGGCACGAGAAAGTGTGTCAGCAACATGCATCTCCGTTCCCTTCTTATATGTGATTTCAAAATCAAAACGCTGGAGTTGCAGCATCATACGTTGTAGTATGGGTTTGTTAAGAATGGTCACCAGTGGCTGGTGGTCGGTCTCGACTGTGAATCTACAGCCAAAGAGAAAGTCTTTGAATTTGGAACAAGCAAACACCACAGCCAGGAGCTCCTTCTCGATCTGAGCATATTGTTGCTCCGTGTCGGTCATGGTCCGAGAGGCATACGAGACCGATAGTAGGGAGCCGTCGCCGTAGAGCTGCAGGCAAGCAGCACCCAGTCCAAAACGAGAGGCATCACAGGTGACAACAATGGGACGGCGCAGGTCGAAGAATTTGAGTGTCGGGGTGCTGATCAGCTTAGACTTCAGACATTCGAAAGCCTGCTGCTGTTGTGGAAACCAGGACCAGGCGATGCCTTTTTTTGTTAGTTGCCTCAGGGATGAGCTCAGCTCACTGAGATTCGGTATACACTTCCCGAGGTTGTTGACCATGCCCAGGAATCGTTGTAGACCAAGCACGTCAGTTGGGGCTGGCATCTCGGATATTGCAATAGTCTTTTGCGGGTCGGGTTTCAGTCCATTGGAAGTGAAGATGTGCCCGACGTACGGCACCTCTGAGACATTTATTAACCGGCATTTATTCTTGTTCAGTTTTAAGTTGATCTGCCGGGCACGGTCCAGGACTCTGCGGAGGTTCTTGTCATGTTCGGCGGCATTCTCCCCGTAAACTAGGATGTCGTCAACGATGATGGCGCATGGCATGCCCGCGAACAGCTGTTCCATGGATCGCTGAAACACTTCGCTGGCAGAGTTAATACCGAATGGCATCCGTAGAAACTTAAATCTGCCATAAGGAGTGGAGAAAGTTGTCAGGTCGGAGGAGCGCTTATCGAGTGGTATTTGCCAAAAAGAGCTTTTTGCATCAAGGACAGAAAACACCGTAGCCTGGCCGACTTGAGCTGCGACGTCTTCTACGGTTCTCATGGGGTAGTGTGGCCGCCTGATCGCGAGGTTCAGGTCTTTGGGGTTAATACACACCCGTATCTCATTTTTGTCCTTTTTCAGGGTAGCAACCATGGTGGGAGACCCACTCGGTGGGCTCGCTCACTGCTTCCAGCACCTCCATTGTAACCATGCTCTTCAGCATCGCTTCCACCTTATCCTTTAAAGCAAGGGATACTCTGTGTGGTGCACGGACCACTGGCACTTCTGACACCATGTAAAGAAGCTGAGTCTGACTCACTTGTAGCTTTACTTAACGTTTAATGATAAGACAGGTTAAACACTTTCCAGCACTAACTGCACCCAGTCTGTCATCATGCTAGAACCAAGGGAGGAGCACACGTGAGATAGAGTTCTTATACTTGATAACTAAGGCGTGGTTAGTGGTACTGAGGTAGCTATATTATTGGTTGCATGCATAAACCATCTACACATAGTAAAATGCTTATTTGTGAAATTGGCTGCATAGCATTAACAAATGTTATCCACTGTTTATACTATACAAAAAAGAGCTAAACATTTTTCAGATCTAGAATAATTCTACACCCACCATCCTTATTTGCACTCATAACATATTTGGCATTAATTGATGATAATGGTGAACTGACTTCTTGATCATCTCTTTTCCACAATATTTCATGTTTTGTCTGAATCTACATATTCTCTTATTTTGAGAAAAATATGTGTCTGGTTTCAAATACCTTAATGAGAGAAACCAAATATGGGTAGAACTACATTCTAAACCCCACAATACTGTACAGTATAATATCAATTTGCCATTTTTTAGCAAGAAATATAATCTTCCCCAACAAGTAAGTGTAAAACATTTAATATGTTTCTTACAGAACCAGACCTCCTCCTCAGGGTTTGCCAATGGCAATTGTTATCCCCTGATCTTAGTGGAATATTATAACTTCCACATATCTCAGGAGGAGTGCGCCTATAACGCACATATGGGAAAGACAGAATTGATACTTTACTATCCCCAGTCACCACATATTGGTAGGAAAACTGCCTTAATTGTATGTTAATCACACAGGATCATACCTTTTTTGGCTAGATCTTTCTAAAACAGATTAATAGACAATTTAAATATTAGATGGTGTACAGAGCCCCCAAACTTAGGGTATATATTAGGTTTTATAGCACTTTTATAAAACAATTACTTGAAAGTGCGCACTACACATGAGTGCTAATTTAACCTTCTTGTGATATAAACACATGCTCTCCATCCAACCTTTGGTCAAAAAAGCCTTAACGCCTGACCAGCAATTTCAATACCCTCTCCCCCGCTGAGACTGCTTATCATGCTCAATACTGCGCGTTTATATTTGTAGACAGCTCATACATGGTTAGAACCTGGAGCTGCTGGGAGAGTAAGTATTTTATTGACATAGTTTATTTATCTCCCAATGGTTCCCTCATCTTTTTGGAACCACAACTTTAATATATTGTGCCAACTCTGGTCCTATGGCTCTGTATTGGGCTCTAGTCCTCATATGAGTTGTTTGCTTGAATCTTTTTATGAAATAATCCTCCTCATGGAGGAGCGAATTTACATCCTGCTTCAGGTATCTCTAGCACTGGCTCTCCCATAGGCCTACGCATAGCAACCCTTTCAGTTGCTCTCACATGCAGGCTCTCCTGTAGGCCCATCATATGCAGCCCTCTTTCAGGTGCTGCTGGTGCTGGCTCACCTGTAAGCCAACGCTAACTTCCAGATATAGTTGGCGCTGGCTCTCCCGTAGACCAACGTACCTTAACCAACCATTTGCTCACACTGGTTCACCTGTAGGCCAGCGCTGAACCGGACTTTCCCAAATATTTCCTATGCTGGCTCTCCCTTAGGCCAACATTGAGCCGGACCTTCTAAAGCACTCCATGCGCTGGCTCTCCTCTAGGCCAACGCTAAACCTGGACCTCCACCAGGCACTCCCTGCACTGGCCCTGTAGGGACAATGTTGAAACAGACCTTCCCAGGCACTTCATACACTGGCCTTCTCTAGGCCAACACTAAACCCGGACCTTCCCTAGGCACTTCATATGCTGGCTCTACTTTAGACCAAACAGTTAACCTGGACATTCCCCAGGCATTCCCTGCATTGCCCTGCAACTAGGTTTTTAAATATAACAAACTAGTTACCTGACTCAGGCATTCCCTGTATTGCCTAATAACTAGGTTTTAAATATAACCAACTAGTTACCTGAAACGGGGATCTTCCGGTCTCACTTCTTTAATGGCAACCTCTTATCTATGCGATCTAATAGCGCTAAACGGTAACCGTTTAAAAAAAATTTTAAAGGGCGCCCGCTACTCACAGACCTGTCTGAGCACTCTGCAGTACACCTCCACAATTTTCTTCATTATGACTTGTATTTCATTACTACAAGTCTTTTAAATCACCTGAAAAAACGTAAGTAGAAAATTACCTTCAGGTTTTTTACTTACCGGTTTGGAGGAGCTCTGCGCACTCCAAACATCGGCACTCACGCTATGCGTCTGTACAATATGACGCATGTGCGGCTGGACGGGCTCTTCTTCAAGTAGTCACTCACGTGACTCCGAAGTAAAATTGGCATGTAGCAAAGCTAATGCTGTGGTTGTTATGGGAGATTTCAACATGCAGGTAGACTGGGAAAATCAGGTTGGTACTGGACCCCAAGAAATGGACTTTGTAGAGTGCCTTCGTGATGGATTCTTAGAGCAGCTTGTATTGGAGCCTACCAGGGAAAAGGCAATTCTGGATTTAGTGTTATGTAATGAACCGGATTTGATAAAGGAACTTGAGGTTAATGAGCCATTAGGAGGTTGTGACCATAATATGGTCAGGTTTAATATACAATTGGAGAGGGAGAAGGGTAGATCGGAGGTGTCAGTGTTACAGTTGAACAAAGGGGACCTTGGGGCCATGAGGGAGGAGCTGGACAAAGTTGAATGGAAAGATACCCTAGCAGGGATGACAGTGGAACAACAATGGCAGGTATTTCTAGGAATAATACAGAAGGTGCAGGATCAGTTCATTCCTAGGAGGAAGAAAGATTCCAAAGGGAGTAAGGGGCGACCGTGGCTGACAAGGGACGTCAGGGACAGTATAAAAATAAAAGAGAAGAAGTACAACGTAGCAAAGATGAGCGGGAAGCAAGAGGATTGGGTAATGTTTAAAGAGCAACAGAAGATAACTAAAAAGACAATACGGGGAGAAAAGATGAGGTACGAAGGTAAGCTAGCCAAGAATATAAAGCAGGATAGTAAAAGCTTCTTTAGGTATGTGAAGAGGAAAAAATTAGTTAAGACCAAATTTGGACCCTTGAAGACCGAAAAAGGTGACTTTATTATGGGGAACAAGGAAATGGCAGATGAGTTGAACAGGTACTTTGGATCCGTCTTCACTAAGGAGGACACAAACAATCTTCCTGATATAGTAGTGGCCAGAGGATCTGGGGTGATGGAGGAACTGAAGGAAATCCACATTAGGCAGGAAATGGTGTTGGATAGACTGATGGGACTGAAGGCTGATAAATCCTCAGGGCCTGATAGTCTGCATCCCAGGGTACTTAAGGAAGTGGCTATAGAAATCGTGAATGCATTGGTGATACTTTTCCAATGTTCTATAGACTCAGGATCACTTCCTGTGGATTGGAGGGTAGCTAATGTTAAGAAAGGCGGGAGAGAGAAAACAGGGAATTATAGACCAGTTAGCCTGACATCGGTGGTGGGGAAGATGCTTGAGTCAATTATAAAAGATGAAATAGCCGCACATTTGGATAGCAGTAACAGGATCGGTCTGGGTCAGCATGGATTTACGAAGGGGAAATCATGCTTGACTAATCTTCTGGAATTTTTTGAGGATGTAACTAGGAAAATGGACAAGGGAGAGTCAGTGGATGTAGTGTACCTGGACTTTCAGAAAGCATTTGATAAGGTCCCACATAGGAGATTAGTGGGCAAAATTAGGGCACATGGTATTGGGGGTAGAGTGCTGACATGGATAGAAAATTGGTTGGCAGACAGGAAGCAAAGAGTAGGGATTAACGGGTCCCTTTCAGAATGGAAGGAAGTGACTAGTGGGGTACCGCAAGGCTCGGTGCTGGGACTGCAGCTATTTACAATATACATCAATGATTTGGATGAAGGGATTCAAAGTAACATTAGCATATTTGCAGATGACACAAAGCTGGGTGGCAGTGTGAACTGTGAGGAGGATGTTATGAGAATGCAGGGTGACTTGGACAGGTTGGGGGAGTGGGCAGATGCATGGCAGATGAAGTTTAATGTGGATAAATGTGAGGTTATCCACTTTGGTAGCAAAAACAGGAAGGCAGCTTACTATCTAAATGGCGTCAAGTTGGGAAAAGGGGAAGTACAACAGGATCTGGGGGATCATCAGTCTATGCAGGTACAGCAGGCAGTGAAGAAAGTGAATGGCATGTTGGCCTTAATAACAAGAGGAGTTGAGTATAGGAGCGAAGAGATCCTTCTGCAGTTGTACAGAGTGCTATTGAGACCACACCTGGAGTATTGTGTGCAGTTTTGGTCCCTTAATTTGAGGAAGGACATTCTTGCTATTGAGGGAGTGCAGCGTAGGGTTACAAGGTTAATTCCCGGGATGGCAGGACTATCATATGCTGAGAGAATGGAGCGGCGGGGCTTGTACACTCTGGAGTTTAGAAGGATGAGAGGTGATCTTATTGAAACATATAAGATTGTTAAGTGTTTGGATACGCTAGAGGCAGGAAACATGTTCCCAATATTGGGGGAGTCCAGAACCAGGGGCCACAGTTTAAGAATAAGGGGTAAGCCATTTAGAACGGAGACGAGGAAACACTTTTTCTCACAGAGAGTTGTGAGTCTGTGGAATTCTCCGCCTCAGAGGGCGGTGGAGGCCGGTTCTCTGGATACTTTCAAGAGAGAGCTAGATAGGGCTCTTAAAGATAGCAGAGTCAGGGGATATGGGGAGAAGGCAGGAACCGGGTACTGATTGGGGATGATCAGCCATGATCACATTGAATGGCGGTGCTGGCTCGAACGGCCGAATGGCCTACTCCTGCACCTATTGTCTATTGTCTATTGTCTAAATGGCTCGATTGTAATCATGTATTGCCTTTATGCTGACTGGTGAGCACACAACAAAAGCTTTTCACTGTACCTCGGTACACGTGACAAGAAACTAAACTGAACTGATACACTAAATTAATCTTTTTATCACCTGGGCAGAGGCTGATATTATTGATGGTAAATGCCAACTTTAAAATGTCAGTTTCCTTGAGTAGATTATTCGATGAAAGCACTGTGGCTTGTTAGGTCACCAGGGTGTACTACAGCTAAATAAATATCTTTGCAACCAAATTGGTTATTATTACTGGGGTATTATTATATGGACTCTTAAATATAACATTGAACCAAAGTGTAAGCATGCTGGAATGGAAACACATGTTCAAATCTAATGTTTGCACTTACTATGTTGATTTAAAAAATGGAATAACAAAGAGGAAAAGAAACATTTGTATGGTTTAGCTTCAGTATGTTCCAAAGCGTTTTCCATCCAATATAATTCAGAATGTGTCTTGATTTACAACAAGGTGGAATTTGTAATGTAGTAAATACTACTAATATTGTTATATTAATGTTTATATTAACCCTTAAACCAGTCTATTAATAATAATGGCCTCTATAAAAATGTTTCGCCATATAAAACAGGAAGACGAAGGGCTTCTCTTTAAAAAGACTTTGGCATCAGCCGTACATTTTACAAATTTCCTGACAGCTCACAGCAGGCAGGATTGGCACCAATCCCGGCAGCTATCTATTTGGGATTATGATATGGAAGCGCATTGTTATTGATAAATGAAGCCTACTGATTTCCTACTTTGCTGAGAGTACAACCACAACAGTTGCTTTGATTGTTATCCAGTAGTCCTTCAATTGAACAAAGCATGTTCATTGTTAGAACAGCTTCAGGAGATAACTGTGGACTGTTGTTAATCGCCCCTTTGCACTCATTATTCTGTCTGCACATATGAGCTGCACTCTTTGTGGCACCACTGTATCCCAATGAGAAAAATAGGAAATTCATGGTGCAATCAGGATACTGAGTGGCATCCCTAAAACATGACGGCACAGCCGTAGAGTTGCTGCCTGACAGCGCCAAAGACCCCGGTTCGATCCTGACCACAGGTGCTGACAGAATGGAGTTTGTATGTTGTCCCCATGACCTGTGCGGGGTTTTTTTCCTGGTGCTCCGGTTTCCTTCCACGCTCCAAAGATGTACAGATTTGTAGGTTAGTTGACTTTGGTAAAATTGTAAATTGTCCCTAGTGT